>CM052899.1:141612278-141647900 GCA_028534135.1 Potos flavus | reverse complement strand
AAAAAAAAATTGAAAGAGTATTTTTAAAATATTAAAATCATGCCTGACATGTAATAAACATTTGATAAAATATGAATAATAGCACTTCCTATTGCCACATTGACTAAGAAAGCTTGGTAAGTCGTGTAAAGCAATGTATCCTAAGAATTTAGAATCATTAAATTATATTTAGTTGTAGGTAAAACCAAAGATACTTCTGTTAATGAAAGTTTAAAAAAATCATAAAATTATAAAAGTAGAAACAAAAATCTTAATAGTCACTTTGGTCTTATTTACTTTGATATGTTTCCTTTACCTTTTTTCATGTGCATTTTTAAATATTGTAATCATGGTTGTTTCATTCAGTCTTCATTCAGATGCAAATATTTGATCATTTCTAATGTCAGTCACTGTACCAGGGATTATGCATTGAACTTTGTGAAGATAGAAGCTCTTTTTTAGCCTCACATATGCCTTACTCAGTAAATAGAGAAGGATGATTTTGAGGTATTAAAAACTGATTGTTTTCCTGGACCTGTAAAAGTTTACACACTAATCTAAAATTCATTCCAATAACAGTTTTATTTTATTATTATTTTTTCAACATTTAAGCTAGGTCTAAGCAAATAGCCATCTGTTGCTTTTTTTTATTTTATTTTTTAAGATTTTATTTATTTAAGAGCAAGAGAGCGAGAGAGAGCACAAGCAGGGAGAAGAGGGAGAAGCAGGCTCCCGGCGAGCAGGGAGCCCAACACGGGGCTCGATCCCAGGACCCTGGGATCATGACCTGAGCCGAAGGCAGATGCTTAACAGACTGAGCCACCCAGGTGCCCCCCAATAACAACTTTATTTTATTTTAGATTCTATCTATTTATTTGACAGAGAGAGAGAAATCACAAGCAAGGGGAGCAGCAGGCAGAGGGAGAGAGAAGCAGGCTCCCCATAGAGCAATATAGTATATTATTAGTTTCAGAGATAGAGTTCAGTGATTCATCAGTCTTATATAGTATCCAGTGCTCATTACATCACGTGCCCTCCTTAATGTCCATCACGCAGTTACCCCATCCCTCCACCCCCTTCCCCTCCAGCAGCCCTCAGTTTGTTTCCGGTGATTGAGTCTCTTATGGTTTGTCTCCCTCCTGGTTTCATCTTGTTTTATTTTCCTCTGTGCTCTTTCCTCTTCCTCTGTGCTCCTCTGTTTTGTTTCTTAAATTCCACATATGAGTGAGATCATATGATAATTGTCTTTCTTGACTGACTTATTTTGCTTAGCATAGTACCCTCTAGTTCCATCCATGTTGTTGCAAATGGCAAGATTTCATTTTTTGATGGCTGCGTAGTAGTCCATTTTATATATATATATCTCACATCTTTATCCATTCATCTGTTGATAGACATCTGGGCTCTTTCCATAGTTTGGCTATTGTGGACATTGCTGCTATAAACATGGGGGTGCAGGTGCCCCTTCAGATCACTACATTTGTGTCTTTAGGGTAAATAACCCAATAGTGCAATTGCTGGGTCATAGATTTTTAAAATATTTTCAACTTTTTTTTTTTTTAAGATTTTATTTATTTGACAGAGCGAGCAAGCACAAGCAGGGGGAGCTGAAGGCAGAGTGAGAGGAAGAAGCAGGCTTTCGGCTGATCAGGGAGCCCAAACTCAGGGCTTGATCCCAGGACTCTGGGATCATGACCTGAGCTGAAGGCAGACACTTAACTGGCTGAGCCATCCAGACACCCCTATTTTCAAGTTTTTGAGGAGCTTCCACACTGTTTTCTAGAGTGGCTACAGCAGCTTGCATTCCCACCAACAGTGTAGGAGGGTTCCCCTTTCTCTGCATCCTCACCAACATCTGTCATTTCCTGATGTTAATTTTAGCCATTCTGACTGATACGAGGTGGTATCTCATTGTGGTTTTGATTTGTATTTCCCTGATGCCGAGTGATGTCAAGCATTTTTTCATGTGTCTGTGAGGGCCAATTTATTTCGAACAGATTTTTAAAACAGCTTTATTGAGATAATTTACATACTACAGAATTGGCCTGTTTAAAGTGTACTATGATTTTTGGTATTCAGTGGTTTCCAGTATATTTACAGAACAGTACAGCCATCAATGTAGTCTTGTTTCAGAATATTTTCAACATCCCCGAAGAAACCATGTACCCATTAACAGTTCCCATTTCTCTTCTTCTTACCCCTCTCCCATCCCTAGGCAACCACTAATCAACTTTTTTGTCTCATAGATTGGCCTATCCTAGACATTCTGTATAAATGATATTATATAGGATGTGGTCTTTTGTGGCTGGCTTCTTTTACTTAGTATAATGTTTTTGAGGTTTACCCATATTTTAGCATTTTTATTGTCTCTAGTACATTTTTTAAATGTCTCTTTTGAACTTATAAATACTAACTTAAAAACTTCAAAAGGACAAAAATGAACAAAGTGTAAAGTAGGTCTTTTGTAACTAGAATGAATGTTAGAGGAATTTCCTTTTTGATAGGACATGTTTAAGTGGCTGCAAAGATGCTTTGTTAAAAACACCTTGCTTCACTATATAGTACTAGTCTTATGAGAGGTATTGAAGAAAGGTTTTCCTGATGAAGTGACATTTATGCCAAGATGCAGTAAAAAGTAGGAATGGGCAGGGGAGGGTGAGATAAGCAAGAAGTAGGATTGAGCTTGTTTCAGGCAAAGGGAAGAACATGCACATGTGACCTCGAAGCAAAAGTGTTGGGCTTTCCAGGAATAGAAATTAGTACCATATGGCTGTTTTTAAGATTTAGGGGGTGGAGGAGGATGAGAAATGTAGCTTAAAAAAAAAAGTACTGGAACAGTTAGTACTGCTCATGCCTCAGGGGCTGTGGGGGCCATTTTTTGGAAAGGGTTCTATCATAAGGCAAAAAGGAAAGTGGCACAGAATTTTTAGCACAGCAATATTAACATACTCAGATACATATTTTAGAAGACAGTTAGGCTTCATTGTATAGAAGGGATCCAGGAGGAAGTAAGACCAGGGATTTTCAGGGGTTGGTTTTTGTTTTGTTTTTTTAAGGATTTTTTTTCTTTTTCAAAATTGTTTTGGCCATTCTTTGCCCTTTACATTTTCTTATAACTTTTAGAATTAGTTTGTCTATATATATATATATATATATATATATATATAAATGCCTGCTGAGATTTTTTTAGGGATTGTGTCAATTGCGTAGATCAGTTTAGAAAAACTGATATCCTAACAATATTGAGTCTTCAGGTCTATGAACATAGTACATCTCTCCATTTATTTAAGTCTTCTTTAATTTATCTCAACAATGTTAGTTTTCAGTGTACAACTGTTGCACTTCATTTGTTATATCCTATTTGAATTATTCATTGATAATGTATGGAAATACAATTGATTTTTTGCTTATTGAATTTATATCCCACAACCTTACTAAACACATTTATTCTAGTTGGGTGTTTTTGGTTTTGGTGGATTCCTGCAAAGTCATTTCTGTATACAGGATCATATTGTCTGCAAATAAAGACTGCTTTTCTTTCTTTCTTTTTTTTTTCTTTTTTTCTTTCTTTCTTTTCTTCCCTTTCTTTCTTTCTTCCTTTCTTCCTGATTTTATTTATTTATTTGACAGAGAGAGAGCAAAAGGAGCAAAAGTAGGGGAAGCAGCAGACAGAGGGAGAGGGAGAAGCAGGCTCCTCGCTGGGCTCCATCCCAGGACCCTGGGATCATGACCTGAGCCGAAGTCAGCCGCTTAACAACTCAGCCACCCAGGCATCCCTGCTTTCTTTTCAATATGATGTCTTTATTTTTATTGACTTCTACTGGCTAGACACCCCAGGATAGCATTGTGTAGATATGATGAGAGTTTGCATCCTTAATTTTATTTCCAGTCCAAGAATTCAGTCTTTTACCATTAGATCTATTTTTCTGAAAGAGTGTGTATAAGATTGCTATTTTTTCCTTAGTGTTGATAACATTAATAAGTGAAAGCATCTGGGCATGGGTTTTTCTTTGCAGGAAGATTTCTAATTACTAGCTCAATTTCTTTTTATAAATCTCTTCAGATTTTCTATTTCTTTGTAAGTCCCATTTGGTAACATATCTTTCTAGGAATTTGTATATTCTAAGTTACCTGTTTGCATAAAATTTTTCATAATATTCCTTTATCATCTTGTTTGTAGCGATGTTCACTCTTTATTTCTAATTTTGGTAATTAGTGTTTCCTGACCTTTTTTTGGTAAATCTAAAGATTTACCATTTTTAGATCTTTTCAAAGAACCAACTTTGGGTTTTTTCCCCGATCTATTTTTCTACTTCACTGATTTTTGCTAATATTTGTATTTTCCCCCTCCTGACTGCCTTGTGTTTAATTTGCTCTTCTTAATTTTTTTATGCTGAGATTGTTGATTTGAGATCTCTTTTCTTTGTTTTTAAAATTACAAATTTTCCTCTAAGTACTTCACTGTCTTCATCACCTAATTATTGGTATGTTATATTTTTGCTTTTATTCAGTTCAAGATATTTTCTAATTTCCTTGTGATATATTCTTGGACCTGTGGTTATTTATAAGTGTGTTGTTTAATTTCTAAATATTTGGGATTTACTGAATTTCTTTCTGTTGATACTAATTTAGTTCCATTGTGGTTTGAAGAATTCCAAGTATTTTAAACTCAAAGACTTTTTCATGGTTGAATTGGTCGGACCTGAAGAATGTTCTATGTGCACCTAAAAAGAACGTGTATTCTGTTATTGGTGGATTGAGTGCCCCTTAATCATCGATAAAGTAAAATTGATTGATAATGTTCAGGATTTCCATATCCTTACTGATTTCTTTACATAGTTCTTTTTTCAGGTAGTAAGAGGGAGTTATTGAAAACCGAATAGGGGTGCCTGGGTGGCTCAGTTGGTTAAGCGTCCGCCTTCAGTTCAGGTCATGATCCCAGGGTCCTGGGATTGGGTCCCACATTGGGCTCCCTGCTCAGCATGGAGCTTGCTTCTCCTTCTGCCTGCCGCTCCCCCTGCTTGTGCTCTCTTTCTGTCAAATAAATAAAATCTTTAAAAAAAACAAACCAACCAAAATCCTCAATTGTCCCTTTTCCTTTTTATTCTGCTACTGTTATTAGGTATCTTTACATTTGATTGTTATATCTTCCTGATACAGTTATATGTTTTCTTTGTCTCTAGTAATATTTCTTAAACTCCGGCTCTCTTATGGTTACTATTTGCATGGTATATCTCCTCATCTTTTAGTTCAACCTACTTGTGACTTTTTTCATTTAAGGATTTTATTTATTTAACAGAGAGAGCAGAAGCAGGGGAAGCGGCAGGCAGAGGCAGAGGGAGAGGGAGAAGCAGGCTCCCCGCTGAGCAGAAAGCCTGACATGGGGTTTGATCCCAGGACCCTGGGATCATGATCTGAGCTGAAGGCAGGCACTTAACCAACTGAGCCACCCAGGCACCCCTACTCATGACGTTGAATCTTAAGGGTTTCTTCTATAGATAACATATAATTTGGTCTTTTTTTTAATCCAGTCTGACCATCCGTTTTGAGTAGATTGTTTATAGTCTTGTTCACATTTAATGTAATTATTGCTGTGGTTGGTTTCATGTCTGCCATTTTGCTTTTTGTTTTCAATTTGACTCAAGTGTTTTTGTTCTCTGTCCCTCCTTTAATTGTTTTTTTGGTATGATGAGTGATTTCCAGTTGTATCCTGGACATTCTGGGTATTATATTGGGAGACTCATAATCGTATTTCTTCTTTTTTAGTAGGCAGTCTTGTTTAGATGTAGTACATGGGATAGATGTTCAGCTCCCTGCCAGGCGATGCTGGCATTATGTCAGCAAAAGTGGAGCCCAGGCTTTTTTTTTCTCCTTCTTATTGGATGGGGTGTAAAATCAGCTCTATACTGGGCTCTGCTGACCCGCAGACGACTGGGAAAGGGAGATGAGGTGCTCACTTCCCTTTGCCTCCTACATTACTGATGCTAGGGAGGTGTGGAGGCTCTATGACTTCATTTTAGCAGAATTAGGGTGATGAATTTCTGTTTCACATTTTCTTGGCAAGTAAAAACAAATCTCAACCTGTCGTAAGTTACATTAGCCATCTATATACTGGTATACATCAGAACAAAGTCCCTCTTAATTAAGCCAAGTATTATTATTTAAAAACTTCAAAAGCACTAGAGTGACAAAAATGTTTTTAGCAGGCAAAAGTTATTCTGAAGAAGTCTCTGTGTTTGTAAGAAACAAAGGAGATAATATGTATAGTTATTCAGATATTTTTATTTGGGATTTTTCTTTAAAATTCAGGGACTGAAACACCTTGGTCTTGGTAAAAGAGGATTCAGTTAGGAGCTATAACTCAGTTTATGTGTCCTCTGGCAGGTTTAGAAGTACTTTGAAACCTCAATCAAAGGTTCCTTGACCAAAGAATAACTTTGTGCGAAGACCATTTGGGCCACAGCACTCCATTTTTAGACTTAGAGGTAGTGAGAAGGCACTGAAATAAGAGGATAGAGGATAGGAGATTGTTGGCATACTCAGGGCTTATTGAAGCCGGCTCCCTCTTTTCATTACTCTAGGAATGTACAGGTGGCTACATTAATGTGTATCTGTTAATGGAAGGAGGGGGCAGTCTCTCTTGCCAGTTAGGGAAATAAATATAGGAATAGTGGGGGGAAAGGTAGTTTGTACATGTAGGATCAGCAAGACTTGGTAACAGATTATTGGTGAAGGTAGGAAATAGAGGAATCCAAAATTACTCTTCCATTTTTAGCTTTTATAAGTGAAAGAGTTATGGTGCCATTAACAATAGGAAAGCTACCATGCATGCAATATAGGAGAGATGATGATGCTTTAGTGTAATTGATGTTGAATTATTGTTTTGTTCAAGTAGTTTATAGATTTTGTCTTTTTAAAGATTCTAAAAGCACCTTACAATTTTTTATAAAAGCTTTATCAGGATGTAATTTACATACTATAAAATTTACCCATACCTGTGTAATTTATGTAGAAGAAAACTCATCATATAATTCAAGAATTTAGTATATTTACAATCATGACATTGTTACCACAGCCATCACCACCAACATTTTAGAACATTTCTATCACCCTAAAAGAAATCTCTTCCCCATTCCTTGTTCCAGTCCTAGGCAATGTAATCTACTTTCTGCTCTGTGTCCTTTTCTAGACATTTCATATAAATGGAATCATATAATACGTGTGTTTTTGGTGTCTGGCTTCTTTGAGCATGTTTTTGCGACTCACTCTCCTTGTACTTTTTACAATTAGTATATTCCTCTACTATTAGCTATGAAACTTAAATACACATGAGTCATAGGGGTAAACTGTGTGAAACCAGTCAGTGTAAGGAAAAGTTATATGTTGAAAGAGTGATGATACTATCAGGAAGTGATTTTATTAATGCTTATTCATCTAAGAGGTTTTGTTTGCTAAATATTCGCTAACCTAGAATATCTGTATATGATAGTTATCACAATTAAAATGGGAATGCTGAGGCAGAGATTTATTACGAAATAATTGTAATATTTAAGTTGGAAAGAGAATGAACCCCCCCCTTGGTTTCTTTTCTTGGTTTCTTTTATGTTAATAAGTTATTTAATAAATTGAGATTTTATTTCATTTTTGTCCAAATAAACATGGATTGTTCACTAGAGAAACGATTATTTACCCTATTAGCCTTGATTATCTTAATCAGAGTTAAATAGTTGATGTGAGTGACACGTAAGTTATAAGTAGAGGAGATGAGAAGAGAGATGGAAAATGTATAGAGTGTCACTAGAAAGTAGTTCATTAATTCTAGTACAATAGAGATATATTTAAATATTTGTGCCATAACACACTTCATTTTATCACCCTAACTTGATCAATGTAAAATGTGAAATTACTAATTCCTGGCCTTATTGAGACATTTAACTATGTGGATAAATCAAAGTATACTTTTGTTTACTTCATTAATTCCACTTAATGTGTTTTAATTTGGGAACCACTCTGGTTAGAATTCAAGTAACTTCACATTTTTCATATGGCATCATATTTGAAATACATCAGTATCAATTGACATAATCTAGACCAATCTGAGGAAAAAACTATGAAGTAGAAAATTTAAGTGTTTCCTTCTCTTGTCTTCTGCTCACCTCTTTTGCATCCTTTGCACAGGATCTTATAAAATACTGCCCTATTCTTCTTTCCTGAGACTGAAGTAAATTTCATAAGTGGATTCATAATAAGTTATTAAAGATTTAAAGTATTCCTTTTCTCTGATGTATCATAGCTTGAAAAGAGGGCTACAGAATGTGTACTGCTTAACTAAAAGGCATGAATTACTAATGGTAGATTTTTGTGTGGTTTGTGGTAGGAAGGGAACTGGGAGGTGGAAAACAAGGTATCTCCTCATTCTGTCTCCTAGACAATACTTAATGATATGGTTATATTAAGGAGTTGGTTAAATACTAGTGAAAAGAGAATAAACTATCATAAAGACAGATGTTTGCTCATAGTTTTTGTAATGAGACTAAAGGAGAAAAATAAGACATATTTTAGGATTGGACAGTTGGCTTCATTTGGGTTTATTTAAAATTTGAAATTTGGCTCGTTTTAGTGTCATTTTCTTTTTATGCACGAAGTAAAATGTGGATGATTTTAAAGATAATCTATGACACGTACAATGCCCTCCTCCCAATTTAAATCTGTCCAAAAGGATCTGTACTTATCACCTTATGCTTAATAATGAATGTTACCCTTTTGTTTTTGTTTTCTTCTAGGCTGTATTCATCACCAAAGAAAAAACTTACACCAATGCAGAAATCAGTTAGTCCATTAGTTTGGTGCAGGCAAGTTTTGGATTACCCAAGTCCTGATGTTGAATGTGCTAAGAAGTCTCTTATCCACAAACTTGATCAAACTATGTCAGGTATGTCTATAATTTTACTTTTAAATTCATCTCTTTCTTTCTTTAATTAAAAAACCAGATAAATGTTGAGTGGGTATGTTTTTAGGAAGGCAGTTCTTTGCTTGATAGTGTTTTTTGAATCTCATTGTGCATACCATCATGAGTTTTTGCCATATGCACGTGACCCTGTGCTATTACTTAGTAGTTTTTTCCCCCCAATCTTTTCATTTTTATTTCACTTCATCCTAAAGAATAATATCCATGAGGGCACCTGGGTGGCTCAGCTGGTTAAGCATTTGCCTTCGGCTCAGGTCATGGTCCCGGGGTCCTGGAATGGAGCCCCACATCAGGCTCCTTGCTCAACTGGCAGTCTGCTTCTCCCTCTGACGCTCCCTCCTGCTCATGTGCTCGCTCGCTCTCTCTGTCTCTCTCAAATGAATAAATTTAAAAAATCCTAAAATAATTTCCATGAAACAATGGGTTTTATAAAAGCAGGTTTTTTTCCTCCAGTGCAAGTTAAATAAATAATAACCGTTAAAAATAACTTAAAAAAATAGATTTGGTATCATCTAAAATCATCTCACTACCCTGGGGGAAATTCTGATGTGGTGGAAAGGCACAGGCTGAGAACCTAAGAGACCTCATTCTCACTCTAGCACTTAGTTACTGAGTGACTCTGAGCAATTATTTAACTTATGTGAACTCAGTTTTCTCGTAAGAATGTTGAACCTTGTATGGTTATTTTAAGGACTAGATGATAATGTTTATGCAAGAACGTAGCATGTTTCTCTGGCTCATAGTAGGTACTTAATAAATGCATTCATTTTCCTTCCCTTGTTTTTTGTTTCTAACTTGGCATTTTAGTTCAGATTGCTTTTATGCTCTTTTGTTTAATAGCACTCATAAAGCTGACAAAATGTGTCTGTCACTATTTATGGCATTTAATACAGCGTGCCAGTGTGGGTAGTAGAAATGTAGGAAAAATATTATTGACTCTTTCTTGGAATTTCTCTCAATCTCTTAAGAATGTTACTGTTTTTTGGAATACTTATGTAGCGAGGAGTTGGCTGTGTGATTACTAATCCTAAATAGGTTTTCTGTTTTGTTTCTTATTTTGCCTTGTGTTTACTTGATAGCCATGTATTTAAAATTGCTTATTTTGCTTAACTGTTAAAATCATGCTCTTATTAGAGTATAAGCTGAAAATGTTTGGGGGAGACAAAGGGGAGAGTAAACAGTTAAACTGGCATACGATAAAGTATAGTTTGGTTGGCTAGAAGTAATGGTTATTATATGGAAATAACATAAGATGTGATTACAGAGCTTCTGAATCTGTTTTGACACCAAATTGTTATTTTTTCCTTGCATAGAGGATCCTTTTTGAAAAAGCAGTCGCTTTTATGTAATTTTAAAAAATGTTTTTTCTCCCATCTAAGTACTAACCAGGCCTGACCCTGCTTAGCTTCCAAGACCAGACAAGATCAGTGTGTTCAGGGTGATATGGCCATAGACTGATAATGTTTTTTTCTGGATATTAAGTGTTTTTAGAATTATATCCTGGAGCTTGATTTAAATTATATTCATAAGAGATTATTAGAAATATGTAGACAAGGTAGTAGACAATTTGAAATAACTGGAAAATTTCTAACCCATTCCAGTTAGGTGATATTATTTAAAGATTTATTTATCGAGAGAGCACATGCACGTGTAGGTATGCACACATGTGTGAGCAGAGGGAGAGGGAGAATCTCAAGCAGACTCCCCACTGAGCGCAGAGCCCAATGCAGGACTTGATCTCATGGCCCTGTGATCATGACTCAAGCCAAAATCAAGAGCCAGACATTTAACCAACTGAGCCACCCAGGTGCCCCTAGGTAATATTATTTAGATGTTTATTTTATTTATTTTTTTTTTTTAAAGATTTTATTTATTTAGTTGACAGAGAGGGACACAGTGAGAGAGGGAACACACGCGGGGGGGGGGGGGGGGAGGGAGAAGCAGGCTTCTCGCGAAACAGGGAGCTTGATGCAGGGCTCAATCCCAGAACCCTGGGATCATGACCTGAGCAGAAGGCAGACGCTTAACGACTGAGCCACGCAGGTGCCCCTATTTAGATGTGTATTAAAAACATCTTTGCTGATAATTTTCTAGTACTCTATCTCAGAAATAATATAAGTATATTTTATAGTTAAGAATTTTCATCATTCAGTACTACATGTTCATAACCTATTATGTGCTCCATATTCTCAGCTCTTAGGATATTGAATAAAATATCCTAATATTAAATAAAATAGACCAGAGCTTATATTCTAATAGGTGTGGCAGGTAATAGATAAATAAACCTATAAAACAAGGGTTGGCAAGCTTTTTCTGTAAACAGCCAGATAGTAAACATCTTAGGCTTTGTGGACTATGAATGGGCATGGATGTGTTCCAATAAAGCTTTATTTACAAAAAGAGGTGATGGGTTGGATTTGGCTCACAGGCTATAGTTCACTAAACCCTTGTTTAAAACATCCTAAGAAATAGGAACTATTAACAATTGGTAATTAGTAAGTTGCACTTAGAAGGAAAAACCAAAATAGCACCTCAAAAATAGCAATTTGAGGGAGTGGCTTTTTGCTTTATTATATAACAAGGTATTAAAGATAGTAGGAGTGTGTAAGAGAAACTGTTATTCTTGAACTAGGTGTAATCAAGTCCTGGATTTGTTAACAGTGGTTAGATTTTATGGTTACAAACAGAGCAGTAGCTGCAGCTATAAGTGTAATGTATATTTAAAGGAATAATAACTTGGTTATGGAAATATAGCTACTATATTCTAAGAGAATGGGTTCTGCTCCGTCACACTCACCTTCTCCACACTGTGCTTCTTGTCCCTAAGATGTTCTTCTCTTACTCTTTTTGTGATAGTGCATTATGTTTTTTGTCCTCTCTTATCCTCCCTGCTGTTTTCTTTGAAGTCTTCTTTGAAGGTTTTTCCTTCTTTGTCCAACTTTCTGCATTATGGTAAAATTTATATAACATAAAATTTCCCACTTAATCGTTTTTTAAATCTACAGTTAGTGGCATTAAGTATATGCACATTGCTGTGCATCCATCAGCACTGTCCGTCTCCAGAACTTTTTCACCATCCCATACTAAAATTCTGTATCCATTAAATTTCCCATTTCCCTGTCCCCCATCTACTGCCTTTTAAGTTTACGGTGACCCAGATCTCTTTTGCCTGGATTCCCTCTGTTTCAATTATTTCATCCATTCATATGGTGTCCAGATCCTCTATTAAGTTAATCTTATTCATCATGTATATATTCAGTTAATAGTTACCGAGAGCCTGGTATTTATCAGACTTTGAGGAAAGGGTAGAGGATACATGATGGGGAAAAATTAACACTGTACTCGAACTCGTGGAGTTTGTCATCTACTAGGGGAAACGTACTAATACAAATAATTTTTATAACTGGTGATTTGTAATGAAAGAATGGTACCTAGTGCTTTGAGCTTTGAGAAATAGGAATTTTTCCTCAGGAAACAATGTTTGACCTGAATCCTAAAGATTCAGAAAAACATGAGTGATTTAAGGGGAAAGGCGAAAGAGGGAGAAACGTATTCCAAGTAGAGAAGACAGCATGTGCAAAGGGTCTGTGAGAGGCCTGTGGGAGCATGTTGAGGGGAGTACGGCCCACACTTGACCCTGGAACAAGCTAGGGTGTGGATGGAGAAGACTAAGGAAGGGAGAGATCTGAGGTATAGCCAGAAAGATACATAGGAGCCAGACTTTGCAAAGCCTTATAGATTATGTTTTATTCTAAACGCAATAGAAAGATATTGGAGAGTTTTATTCAAGGGTATGGTATGTATGGGCAGGAAGACATGATCAGGTTTGCAAGTTAGTTAAGGTCTTGCTTAGCTGTAGTATGGAAAGTAGATTGGAAAGGGCCAAAAGTCAATGAATGTAGGGTGCTTTTAAGGGAGGTTGATAGTGACAGCTGGGCAGTGTGTGTTAATGGTAGTGGAGATGAAAAGATGTGGAAGGAAAAATGAATGAACCAGTGTTGAGGATATGTGGGAGAAGTAGCAACAGTAATCTAGGTTTCCAGCTTGTGTGACAGGATGAATGTTATTAATCATTCTTTTTTTTTTTTTTAAGTTAATCATTCTGAGATAATACGCCCAGAAAGAGACTTCCATGTTAGTGGGGAAAATCATGAGTTTAAATTT
The DNA here is from genome assembly GCA_028534135.1 of Potos flavus. Classification (NCBI taxonomy): domain Eukaryota; kingdom Metazoa; phylum Chordata; class Mammalia; order Carnivora; family Procyonidae; genus Potos; species Potos flavus. The sequence goes on along the minus strand of CM052899.1, from coordinate 141,634,789 downwards.
GGAAATGTTGGTTCTGAGATATATTCGCCAGACCCATAGGGGAGACATTAAATGGGCAGCACACATGGGAGTGAAGTCCAGGAAAGCTTAGGACTGAAGATATAAATAATGGGGAGTTTTGGGGATACAGATAATAACTGATGTCATGGGTATGAATGAAATTTCTTAGGAGAAGGAATATGGTATACAGTGAGAAGATAAAAGGGCTAAGGACTTGAAATGCTGGTGATTAAACAAATAACCAAATAGAAGAGAATAAGCTTAAAAGGAGATCAAAGAGTAAAGGGAGAGAAATTAGCACCCCAATTTCTGCTTAGTTTTGTATTTCTAAAATCATGCCACATACTACATCCTAAGTATGTTTAAAGTGTGGCATGTTGTATCATGGTGAATATGGACAAAACCACATTTTCCAACTTATACTACACCATCCAACTAAACAGAAAATCTAAACAGAAAACACATATTCCTTCTCTTCAAAGCACTGCTCTGCCCAGTAGGTAAACCAGAAACTTTAAAGAGACATCTTATTTTGTTTTCTTTAGTAATCTTTCTAGTTTTTAATACCTATTCTTTTTTTTTCTTTTTTATATTTGTCACCTCTACTGCCTAGTTCAGTCTAATCTATTTAACATAAAAATGTCCCTATCAGTTTTCTTCCTAAAGTGATTGGATCATATTACTCTTGCTCAAAATTCACTGATACGAATAAAGTTCATTCTCCTAAGCATAGTTTCCAGGACTTCCATGACCTAGCCCAGCCATGTTTTCCTATTTTGTCCCTCAGCTATGTGCTTTACCTTTCTATATTACTCACTCTTTCTCCCTGAACGTATTATGTATTTTCAAGGCGCTGCTTTTGTTCCTATTATAAACAGATGAAAGCACACTTTACGCATTTTCAGTGGTCTGTCAAATTGCTGCTCATCCCCTTCAAGACTGCTCCAGTGCCTCATTCCAAAAAGCCTTACCTAGTTTCTCTCAATTGTAATGAATTACTCTTATCTCAAAAGTTCCACAGTCCTTTGCACTTTTATGATAGTACTCATTTCATTTTGCCCTGAAATCATTGTTTGTTTTTTTTTCTGCCTGCACTACTTGGTCGTAAGCCTCTTAAAAAAATAGTGCCATGTCGCATTTGTCTATATGTTCTACATATTGCTTTGCCAGCGGTTAGAAATATTGAATAAGCTATGGATTTTGGAATAAAATAGAGGAAATAAATACTATTTTAAGTATTTTTCTTGTATATAATTGCACTCAGTATCTTAGTTCTACTTTGGTACTGTTTCTATAATTTTATATGCATAGCATAAATTTTTTTTCCCTCTTTTGGCAGAAGTATTCTTGAGTCAGAAAACTGGGGTTGGAGGAGGCTTTTTTTTCTTTTTAAAAAGAGAATTCTCACATGTTTGACCTTAACCTGGCCCAAGGTAGTATTCCTTTATTATTTTTTCAAAAATCCAAACTTTGGAAAGACTATTTTTTTTATTTTTATTTATTTTTTTAAAGATTTTTATGTATTTATTTGTCAGAGAGAGAAAGAGAGAGGGAGCACAAGCAGGGGGAGCGGCAGGCAGAGGGAGAAGCAGGCTCCCTGCTGAGTAAGGAGCCCAACGCAGGACTCTATCCCAGGACCCTGGGATCATGACCTGAGCTAAAGGCAGATGCTTAACCGAGCCACCCAGGAGTCCCTTATTTATTTATTTATTTTTTAATTTTATGTATTGATTTGTCAGAGAGTGAGAGAGCACAAGCAGGGGGGTGTGGCAGGGAGAGGGCGAAGCAGGCTCCCCACTGAGCAGAGAGCCCAATGTGGGGCTTGATCCCAGGACCCTGGGATCATGGCCTGAGCTGAAGGCAGACATTTAACTGACCGAGCCACCCAGGTACCCCTGGGAGGACTGTTTTTAAATCTCATTCATAGGGTTGGTTTGTTTTTTTTCTTTTTCTTCGCAGTACATGCTTATTATAGAAAAATGAGAAAACACAAATATACTTTTTCATTCATTTTATTTTTTAAGGCTATTCAGGGTTGATATAGTTGGAACAAACTTTCCAACAAGATAGAAGTAAATTAATTTAATGGCTAATAATTTGTGAAGATATTCTTCCTGTGATATTATTTTAGGTGTTTGGTGTGGCTACTGTTTTATTTGCAAACACAATTGAATGTAATGGAAGTATATTGTTGGAATTCCTAATTTGATATATTTTCTCCTGCTACTATAAGAATGTTTCTGTATTTAAATTGAGATAATGACTTAAATGAATTTTCCAATAAGAAAAATTTTTAAGTAAAATGTTAACTTTTCTCAGCTATTCAATTTGGTTTCTCCCGTTCTCATTAACACAGCTCTCAAGAGGCAGAATTTATATAATAATCCTTTCAACTCCATGAGTTACACAAGTCCTTACAGTCCAAATGCAAGTAGCCCATACAGCAGTGGTTTCAATTCTCCATCCTCAACCCCAGTGCGACCTCCTATAGTCAAACAGCTAATACTTCCTGGAAATTCAGGTAAGGAGAAAATGAAATGGAATAATTAAGGAATTTACTGCCCTACCTCAAAAAATAACATAATCATCAGTTGTTCAAGTTCTTTTGTTTATGAAACTTTTAAATGCTTAGAGAAAATATCAGTGAGGAGCACCAGGTACTATTCTAGGCACCAGGGATACAGATAAACCAGGTTACATCCGTAAAGTTTTCTTTAGCATGTACTTGAAAGTTTGTAGATCTTGCTTGATTAGATTAACAAGCTTTTGATTCTTTTAACCAATAGATGCTTGCCGAATAGCTTGATTGCATTGTAAAAGCTAAAAAGAAGAGCTCTTTTTGTTTAAATAGCATTTTCCTTTTTTTTTTTTTTTTTTTTTTAAGATTTTATTTATTTGTCAGAGAGCGCACAAGCAGGGGGAGTGGCAGACAGAGGGAGAAGCACCCTCTCCAGTGAGCAAGGAGCGGATGCAGGACTCGATCCAAGACCCTGGGATCATGACCTGAGTGAAAGGCAGCCACTTAACCAACTGAGCCATCCAGCATCCCTAAAAATAAGAGCTCTTATTTTCACTTATTTTGTTAAACAAGTCAAGCTTTATTTAATAAGGTTTGATATTGCCCTTAACTAATAGTGTAAGGCCATATGTGAAAAGTGCCGACAGAGTGGAGCCCTAAATGATAGGGGAGGGATAGACTGCTGTAACTCAGGGAAAGAATGTTTACTGTGGTTCTGTGACTGATATGTTCTCACTAACTTACTGTTCTTCGAAATTCAGTCACTGGTTAACTCTTACTGCTGCTATCGTTATGGCTATTTATTACAGCTTCCTTAAAAATTAAGGTTATTGTTAACCACCTCAAATTTTTGAGCTGTGTATTCCCTAGTCTAAAGACTGTTTCAATCCTGCTGTTTGCTTTGTACATAAGTTGTCCCTCGCTTTTAATTTCACCCATGACTGCATACTAAAAATATTTGTTTAATATAAAGAGTTTTATTTGGGCACTATTTGAGCTTGACTTTGTGGTACTTTTCCTATCATATGTACTGTGTTCTTCTTCATAATATAAACATTAACTCTTTTGCTTTTCTTATATTCCTTTCATGTTGAAGCTGACTTTTCTTTCTTTTCAAGTTTTTATTTAAATTTTAGTTAACATATATGGTAAAGTTGGCTTCAGGTATAGAATTTAGGGATTCATCAATTACATATAACACTCTGTGAAAGCTGACTTTTATGGTAAAGAGTTCTGGGAAACAAGCATTTCAAATTAATCTGTATTAGAAATATTAGTGACAGTGTTGGGATTTTATGCTTCACCAGAAGTTGATGATCTGATGAAAGCATTTCCTTAGAAATAAGTTAGACTCTTGGGTATGTATATCCTTTATTCCTCTGACCTGTCTTCTATCCCCTTTTTTGTTTTGAGTGATTAAGTGCTTTTTTTAATCTAGTTATTTTCTTTATTCCATCTTTGTGCTTCACTGCTAAACTTCAGATGACTCTTTGGATCCCCATTACTAGTTTGACAAAGGAATTTTGTAAACATGGCATAATGTAGGAAAAATTAGCATAGTGTTCTTTTTTGGTTTGTTCCTAAATCTCTAAGGAGTCTTGATTTTCCTCAAATTATAGTTTTCTTGCTTAGGAAAAGTAGATGCTTTTATTCAAGGAAAAAGATAATGGTATTTGCTAATGACTGAATTTGAGAGCTCGAGAAAATACATCATACATGCATCTGTTTATAAGCAGTTCTACTGGCTACTTACAAAAGTTGGAATCCTCTAACATGTATTGGACACTACCTACTTGCCAAGCACTATGGTAAAAGCTGAATTGTTTCATAAGAAGATAGATAATTTATAGTTAAAATGAAAATGTTTTGTTTTTATGCCATAACATATGAAGGAGTCCCTATAGTCCTCTTTATTCTTTTTTTTCCTTAAGATTTTATTTTTTGTTTTTTTAAGTAATCTCTTCGCCCAACATGGAGCTCAAATGTACAGTTCTGAGATCAGAGTCACACAGTCCACCACTGAGCCAGCCAGGTGCTCCATCCCTCTTTATTCTTACTAAGGTCAATTTTTAATTTCAATATTTGGGAATTTTTTAAACAGAAAAGGCAGAATAATGGTGAACTGAATCAAAGATTTAATATCAAATTAATTAGAACAGATGTTTATTCAGTTTTCGTTTCACCAATCTTTTTTTTTTTTTAAGGTAATTTGAAAAGTTCATCAGACAGAAATCCTCCACTCAGCCCTCAATCCTCTATAGACAGTGAGTTAAGTGCTTCAGAATTAGATGAAGATTCAATTGGATCCAATTATAAGCTAAATGATGTAACCGATGTACAGATTCTAGCTCGGATGCAGGAAGAAAGTAAGTATTTTAATTGTTAAAGTTGAGGTCTAGTTGTGGTATAATTTTGTTGGGATTATTAAATAGGTCTTAAGATGTTGCAGCATAGTAACAAATGTTGAAATTTCAGAGGCTTATTCAACATATAGACTTACTTGTTCATTAACTTATTTTCAGAGCTCATTTTACATAGAACAGCTTGTTGTGTGAGGAGCAAAGAATAATACTCGGCTTCAGTGACTGGTAAACATACCCTGCATGTTACTTTGTGCAGGAACTCTCTAGAGTAGTTATTACTCTATTACTTTGTGTTTTCTTATTCTAGATGAGTGTTTCTCAACCTTTTTCCATTAACCCCCCAGAGAGCCTTTTCAGACATTTTTTTTTCCTTTTTGCCTACCACCTCCCACCATAACATTTTAATACCACAGATCTACTCTGCATATCTTTATGTACTATGAGGACCACAAATTGTTATGATAACTAAGATTTTTTCATACCCCAAGAACCAATTATTCCTTCTTGGGGGGCATATGTCACCACTCTCAGAATATATGATAGAGACTACAAAAAAAGAGACCTTTATGAAAGAATTGGAATTATGACATTAAATGAGGTGAAGCATATGATCTTGCTTTGCTGCAGAGTGGTCCTTGCAACTTTTTAGGTCACAGATACCTTTGAGAATCCAATAAAAATTACATTCCTTGCCATCCCCAAAATGCACGTATGCACAGAATTTTTCATACTATTTTAAGGGTTTATGGATGCCCTGGCTCTCATTATAAGGTGGTGGTGAGAGTAGTATTATTGCCTATACATTTCTTTTTAATGCAAATGACAATTCATTCTTATTTATATAGTTACACTTTTCATATTTGTGTGTAAAAGATTAAAAAAAAATATTTCAGCACATAAAATGTGAGTATATAAAGATGAGGAATGAAAAGAGTAAGTGAAAATAATCACTCTAAAAAAAAAATCACAGCGTCATTCTCAGGAGATCATCAAAAGATCTCAACCTGAAGAAATGGGAAAACTTGAACATGTGAAGTACTCTCACCTAATTATACTGATAATGGTACATATTTTTAAAAGGCTTAGAGAGGATGGATTGTTTTATATATTTAGTAAAGTATTATCGTTTGCCTATACATTTTATCATAAGATACCACAAGCTTAACTGTGAAGTAAGCAATCTCTCTAAAGTGACCCCTTTAATCTTTACAATGAAAAGACTCTTGAAGTACACGTTTCAGAGTGTTGACAGTTGGCTGAGGGTAATATGGAGCATTGCTATAATGTAATGAAATGCTTTCTGCATTAGGCCCTTTTATATAAATATGTAGTTTTATTAAATTCTAACATTTAAGAAACTGCAGAATGTTATTCTGATTCATTTCCCATTTTTACACAACTTCTCATAGAAAAATAGAAAGATGTGGTGCTTGCTTTATTTATCTTCAGCCCTAAAAACTAATAATATGGTACCCTTTTCTTCTGTAATTATATATAACTCCTCATTGAGACTGGTATTGTCAGCTAGTGAGAGGCTAGTTTTTCTCAGAGATGTGAAAGAATAAAAAATGCTTCCTCACTATGACTTAGAGTTAATTGTCTCATTTCTTCTTTGAACTCTGACTTTTTAGACCCCAGGATTTTGTTAGAAACTCAACCAGCTATTTGCTGTCACTTTCGTACTGTGTTTTGGTAACAAGTAAAAGAAATTTTAGCCTTACTTTAATCATTCTTTTTAAGCCATCCATATGCACAAATATTTCTTTTTCTAGTGAATTTTAAAAAAGATGCTAAAAGTATGTCCGATACCACCTTCAAAATGCCTGTTTTTTTTTTTAAGCAAATAATTTTTGTTTTAAAGTATCGTTTCTTCAGGGTTTTTTTGTTTTTGTTTTTAACAGAAATGTAGAATTACAGATTTTGCTGTTGCCTAGTTAAGATTTTGGCTGTTGCCTTATTTTTAATATGAGAAACACACAATCCCATAGAGATTGTTGTTTCCTTAGGACCCACTAGTACTGGAGGGCCTGCTTTGGGATCTATGTTTTCCTTTGTAAAACAGTGCTCTTCATTGGTCTGCTGTCTTTTGTTAGGTGTCTTTAATGCCGTGTTTGCTGTAAGGAGACACTAAGTAACTTGTTGGTTACTTGTGAAACTTGTAGCTTAACTGAAGAACCAGATAGGCCCCAGGAATCGGTAGTTTTACAGATACCCTAGTGTGATTCTCACCCACTTCTTTGGGTACCATATCGATAGCACTATCTGTGTATGAGTACCCATCTTAAAAGTTTGAATACTACTGTATAATAGTAGAGATCTTTAAACTAGATTGTCCTTAGTTATAGCAGGACTTGCTCAGAATATTAGCTAAATTCTGTACTTTTCTTGAATAGTAATTTTTTTCTTCATTGAATATATATCAACATTTGTTTTTGTTCCAAAAGTTTTTATACTATTTGAAGGGCCTAAGGTTCCTTGGGTGTTTCTGGAGATGTCAAGATACATAAGGGACCCCTTTGAAAATTTGTACTTGATGGCTTAGAATTTAAGCTTGTTTTACTGAAGTCTCTTGGGTCGTGAAGCAATTGAAATTCATTTATGCCCAAGTATTGCATTCCTGAGGGTGAGATAGAAGTTTCCTTCATCGATAACAGCAATTCAAAGAATTTAGTATCCAGGGAGTTTATTTATCCACTGGTGTATTCTTTTCATTGGTTGCACAGTAATTGTTTTTCCTCAATATTTCTTAAATGTTGATTTCAAATTTCGATTATTTAGGAGTAGAAATATTTTCAAGTTTATTGTTCTACCTCTAATATAGATTTCAGATTTTCTTCTTAAAAGAAGAAAAATTGGGCAAAAGTTTATAGAATTCCATTCAATTTAAAAATAATCTTTTAAATGTTTTAGGCATATGGGAGAATGTCTAAGATGATTCAAGTAGAAAGGGAGTTTTCCTTTACACTTTATACCCTGTTTGAATTTCTCAATGGTATTCTTTTGTTTTTAAACTTCAAAAATATTTAAATGTTTAAAAATATACCTAAGGAAATGAAATAACACATTCATTATTGTCAGGTCTCCGTCAAGAGTATGCAGCCACCACATCTCGGCGCAGTTCTGGTTCATCTTGCAATTCTACAAGACGGGGTACTTTTAGTGATCAGGAACTTGATGCGCAAAGTTTAGATGATGAAGATGACAATATGCATCATGCAGTATACCCTGCTGTTAACAGGTTTTCACCATCACCACGCAATTCACCTCGACCATCACCTAAGCAGTCACCCAGAAATTCACCTCGTTCACGATCTCCTGCTCGGGGAATAGAGTATAGTAGAGTGTCCCCACAGCCTATGATTAGCCGCTTACAACAACCTCGCCTTTCACTTCAGGGTCATCCCACAGATCTACAGACAAGCAGTGTTAAAAATGAAGGTAATTAGAATGTTTCTGGAAAAACAATTTTCCTTCATATTTCATTGTGAAAGTAACACAATTTTTACCAGGGTTTTGTATTTCAGATAAGTAGATCAAGAATTTAGTCAGTTTACTGTTTTATTACTAGTGAGTCAATACACAAATGAAGAAGAAAGTGAATTTTACTTGATTATATTAGTGTTGCTTTGTCCTACTCATGAAGTGATCTGTATGTAGATTTTGATTTAATTGATTTATGGTTCTTTTTAAAGGTTCTCTTCTACCCATTTATAGAACCTGGGTTGAGTTGTTTATAAGACATGTACTTCCTGTTAACTTCTAAAATACGCTGAATGCTTAAATAAAGAATTCAGTTTGTGAATGCCAATTAGTATTTTAACTCTTTCTTCATCTAAAAGAATGTTTTAATTTTTTTTCATTAAATTCTATTGTTACAGAAAAACTAAGACGCAGTCTTCCAAACCTGTCCCGAACATCTAGTACACAAGTTGACTCAGTGAAAAGCAGCAGAAGTGACTCAAATTTTCAAGTGCCAAATGGAGGAATACCTCGCATGCAACCTCAGGCTTCAGCCAGTAAGTACCTTTTATATATCAGTTATTTAAAGGAAAGTGAAAATTATAGGTAGTAATTTTGTGCTGAACAGCTGTATTAAGCCATATCTGTAGTAAAATGTAGTGATTATTCATTGCTCTAAGATAATAGCTATATTAAAATTTAAAATTTGTTCCTGTAAGATACCCACTTGTATCAATACTTATATCTGTATGAAACTTTGGACTCTCCAGAATTTTAAAATAAGCAAAGTCTATTGGTTATATATATTGGTTATATATATATATATATATACATATATATATATATATATATTCCTTATATATGTATGTATATATATTCTTAACCAGTAGACTTTGGTTTTATTTTTATATATAAAATATTTTATATATAAAATATTTTTATTTTGGTTTTATTTAATATATATATATATATATATATATATATATATATATATATATAAAATAAGGAATATATATACATATTCCTTAAAAACCTACACATTAAAAATGACAAGATTTTGTGGGAAATAGTCCTGGAACAGACAACTTAAAACCCAAGCAGCTTTCTTACTAGAACATTAATAAAAAGCAATAACGATACTGCAAAAAATACTAGCATAATCAAAAGCATGTTAAATTTCAATGACTAAAATAAATACTCCATTAAATATAGAACTTCATTTAAAAAAAAAAGTTGAAGGTAACGTGACGGAAAGGAAGAGCTGAATCTGTTGAATAAAGGAGACATATGCAACATAAACAAATATCAGAAAGAATCATGGGGAAAGAACTTCTAAGACAAAGTAGCCAAACTGAGCTGAGGAGTGATATGGAAATAGATGGATACTGCGTACTTTAGCGTACAAGGTGATTAAAAAAGAGTTGAACACTTTCCAAAGAATGTTACTTGTTAATTACAGTAGATAAGAGCATGTAATCAAACCAGGTTTAAACAAACTATCACAGTTCTGTAATTTTAGAAATGCTCAGTATGCACCCCTTGTATCCCACAGCTCATATCAGTCTTGTAGTCTGACTGACTCAGTTCCTTTGTAGCATATTATGTCACCGGTTGAAGTGGTGGCTGTGATGTGTTCCTTCATTTCCTCAAAGCTATGAAGAAATAGCACAAACATGAGGTTATTGATTGTTCATTTATGTAACTTGTTTATTGAATAATAAAACTTTGAAAGCATTCGATTATTTTTTAATTCCCTTCCTTACACTCTTTCTTGGCTCTGTTGTGTTTAGCTGACTTTGTGTATTTTGTGTTAAGCTGCTGTTACTTGGTATCTCAAAAATAAACAGGCCAGGAAAAAATACATTTGAACCCAAATGATTTTTGTGATAACATTGATACATTTTCCTTATTTTCTAGTTGTATATGATATTACTTATATTACAGAAACTCACATTGTGCTGTACCATACATACATAATCCTGTCTAATGCTCAGAACAATTCTATGAAGTAGGTACAATTATTAACACATTTTGCAAATTAGGAAATAGGACCTTTGAATGGTTGAATAACTCATCTTTGATCTTATAGCTTATAGGTGGCAACTTAGGATTCACACCCCTGTTGATTGTGCTCAAGAATCCAAGTCCACCTAAAGAGATTTGTCACATTTATGGTTTAGAACTAAGTTTTAAAAATAATCCAGAATTATTATCTGTTTTCTTTTATAAGATGAACCCTAAAATTTAAGGCACTGTGGAAAATTATTACACAGAGATTTGCGTACTTCATTTATTCAGCTGGATGTGTACAACATGTTTTTGAACCAAATTAAATTTTAGACTTAGTATTCCAGGTCTTACTGACTATGTAAGAGTGCCATTATGATACTCATATGGTATACTCATAAATGGTATGGAAAATAGGAATTACAAAAGGTTAAAAATAAAGGTGCAATTTGAACTCTAAGTTCTATCAAAATGGTGAATGATAACTTTTGTGCCTTTAAGTCTGCAAATTAAGTTAATTTGACCCTTGAGGACATTGTGTTTCTGGTTTTTTCCTCCTTGGTATATTTGCCTGAAACAAAAAAACAATGCACAATGTTAATACAACAGGAAAGAAAATTTTGTATCAGTCAAAAGATTAAGCAATAAAAATCATGCATATTACAAGCTACATTTTTATAGCCTATGCACAGATAATCCAACAAAACATTTGTGTTTGTCCTTTTGTGCTTAATTGAATGTTAAGTTCTCAATTTCTTAAAACTTTACATTATATCTCTAGAGACAGCTTCCCTACTTTTTGTTAAAACTAGCTATATCTATATTCTCTTTACTTTATTCAGTAAATTCTCAGTACCAATTCTTTATTCAGGGTTATTCTCATGCCCTCATGTATGTTATGTATTTGAACTACTCTAGCACCTCAAAGCTGTATGGAAATAAAAAAAATTCTTCACAAAAATAGAAGAAAATAGAAAAGTTGAGAACCTAGGATAAAAATGTTAATAGAAAAATATATTGACCATGTCTTAAACTTTGTAATAATTACTTGCCTTCTATACTGGTAGAATTACCATGGTAATTACCTCCTGATTCCCTAGAAGTTTTTTTCTGTAGGTGAATTATTTTTTCTTTTTCCCCAGAAGTTGATAATTAAGGAAAATATGTAGGGAAAAATAATGAGATTCTAATCACCAATTTACTTTTAAGTAGAAAATATGTATGCAGTTTAATAGTGGTGTATTTCAATATTTGAACAGTATATAAGCAAAAGAGAAAGCAAGGTACCATCCTTTTTTTTTCAATTGCATATACTTGTTTATTTTTATATCTGAAACTATAATAAAGCTTATTTACAATTAAAATGCCACATTTTAGTGTAAAACCACGTTAGTCACAAAAATATTTTTGGAAAATGGTAAATGCAGAATTTTACCAAGTTTAAAACTTAAGTTTATTTTATAAAAATATTTAAAGCCTTTTGTTTAAAATTAACATTATATTTTGTAATGTACTTATTTTTCTTAAAATTTTACATATATCTTTGATAGAAATGTGTGCGTGTTCTTTTAATTACTATGTGTGTGTATGTATATACTGTTTTCATAATAGCCTTTTTATTTTGATATAGAATTATTTATAAATATTATAATAGCAAGTCTTACACATTTTATACATGAATTAGCATTTTTATTTTTTGTATCAATCGGTTAGTATAATAGATGTTGCATTTTGTTTTCCTTTAAGTTTTTATTTTTCCAGCCCTTAAGTGGTAAAGCTTTGGTTCTTACTTGCTGGTCTGCATGAACCTAACTTTGCAGGGTTGCTGTTATTTCCACTTACGGGACCACTTCTTTTGGCTTGTACTATGCAAATCACTGTTTTTATATGCTTATTTGCTATGGCTGCATTATTGTGGATGCTGGTATTCAAATATGAATATTATGAGTTCTAATATATTTTCATTTTTATGGCTATTACCAATTTCCAACTTTTATATTTGAAATGTGAGTAACTTAAAAAGTTTAAGAAAACCAGAGCATTGCAGAGGTCATGGATATATGTCATTTTCTCAGTTTCTCCATTTAAAGGAAGGAGTGCTTGTCAGGGACAGAGTTTTTCAAAAGACTAGTGCCTTGCTAAGATTACTAGAGTAGAGGTTCAGTAGGAAATTTAGTTTTCAGAAAGATACAGGAATTATTGGTTCAGAAATAAGAAAAGGGAGAAAAACCCAAGAAAATCTCCTGGTTTAAAAAAATTAAAGTACTACTCAAAACTCTGGTTAATATTTTTAAATGTTTACTTTCACATGAATTATCTCATTTGAATCTCATAACTCATTTCTTATTTTTATAGAGAGAAAGCAGATATCCATATGTATTATACATGCAATAGCATATAACTAGAAGAGTGCAAAACCAAACCACATTACTCCCTCCACCCAACTGCTCTTTAAGTCCCCTGATTGCCTCCCAATAATTTTTTTGATTACATCATGCTGACCTAACTGCAAATGAGTAGGCATCTTGGAAAATATTCCTGGATGACTCCATTGGAGCATTATTGAACTATAAGTACTTTGTGAATTACCATAAAAGAGTAGAATAATCCAGTGTAATATTTATCCACTTACTTACATTTAGTCAAATGGAAGAATATTTTTGCATAGGATACAGAGTATTCCCCCAGAGAAAAGGTATATGGTCAATATTCTACTCCAGACTTCTCACTGAAGAGGGAGTATCCAAGACAGTTGTCAGCTTATGCATAACCAGACTGCACTGAGGCCCATGGGGAAGGAATTCTCATCCAGATTTCGCTTGGAACCAAACATTAAAAGATTACACTTGAATTTTACATAATTGTGAAACATAAATTCAAAGAAGTCATGATAAATATGTGTAATGAACTGATGTAAGAATGAATGGAATACTTATAGAATTTCTTTTTAAGAATAAGCAGCATAATGATGGGTCATTTATCTAATTACAAAGAGATTTTATAAATGTTTTTCTGACACTTCTATATATTTTGATTGAATACATCTGGGATGGATACCCAGCATCTATATTTTTTAGAAGTGTCTCACCTGATTCTGGGTTATATTTAAATTTGAGAACTGCTTGATTAGACCTCTGCTACTGAGGATCTTGAGTGCTTAGTTCAGATCTCTGTTCGGATTTTATCCAGTGATCAGTCACTCGTGTGTCCTTAATTGTTCAACAGATATTTATTGGATATATGTTATGTTCTAGGCAGTGGGATTATAAATATAAATGAGACCGCACATGCCCTTCGATAGCAGGGAGTAATTGGCAGGAACTTCTGTGGGAGCAGAAGAGAGGCATTAAACTCAGCAGTGTGAAGAGGTTTTCAGGAATATTATTGAAGATAGCTTTCCACTAATTCAGGAGGAGCTTATGAGACCAAATGAAGAAAGGAAAGACAGGTTTACCTAAAAGTGGGATTGGTAATGAAGTCTTAAAAGTAGCACCTAATTATAGTGGTTTTGTATGACTAGAGTGTAGGGTGCAGCAGGATGGTTAGTGCGTGCAGTGATGAAGGATGAAAAATATGTAGGGCACAGATTGGGAGATTTTTAATATATTAAGGAATTTGGATTTTCATCCTATAAGTGTGGCGAGCCATTGTAGACTTTTAATCAGTTACTTCTTAGAAAATCCTTTCTGATAGTAATATGAAGAATGGTTAAAGTTGAAGAGAGACTAGAAACCATTTAGAAGACTATTGTATAATCATGGCAAGAAACGAATATCTGAACAAAGGCAGCGGTACAGGAGGTGATGAGATCTGGATGAATTTTTTAAAATGAAGTAGAAGATATGTGACTTGGTAACACTGAGAAGATGGGAGGTGGAGAGGAAGAGAGGATTGAAAGATGTCTCTGAATGAGAATTTATAAGCAATGAAAATTTCAAAACAAAATATCATTGCAGAGTTAGGGAGAACAGGGGACATTTTACCTAGCAGTGATTAACATTCTTTTATACTGGCTAATGCTTACTTACTATTTGGGACCTGGAGATTATTTTTAACATCTCTCCATATGACAAAATTATATTCAATAATAATGAAATAGAATGAGTTATAATGATAATGGCTGGAGAAAATGCAGACAATGAGAAATATTCTTTTATTGAGTGTTATAACTGTCAGTAAAAAATAATAACATGGTACAAAAAAGATAGGTATTTTTAAATCATTTTTTATAAAAAAGGAAAATGTTTTTACATATTGGTCTGTCACAATAATGAATTCTGTAGCTTTAGTTTCTGGAAATTTGTCAATAACTTCTTCAGAATTGATCTTTGCATATTGAAGCTTAAGACACAGTATAGCCAGATTTATCAATTTCTCTTCAGTCATATTGACTGAAGAATAGTCTTCAATTTTTAAATCTGAAAAGTTTTTTTTTTCCCCATGAAGCATCTGTTACACAAGTAAGGAAAATAGTCAACATAATAAGTTTGATAGAAATTCATAAAATTCCATTTTACAATTTCAGAAATTGCCATCCTGTCCGTATCTTAGTTCCTTTGGGGATCAAATCTAATGATTTTTAAATGTCTTCACAGCTGAAAAAATTCAAATGATAGTCACAAATAGTGACAATTGAAGTAACTCACATTCTGTTTCATTGACTTAATAATCACTGTACCATCATTGTTTGTTTCTAAGCTGTGTAAATATGGGAATAAATTATTGTACGACAGGGGTTAGGAGCACATAGTGTGCTAAGTGAGCACACTTAGTGAACTTAACTCTGAAAAGAAATGTGTAGCTGAATCCACCTGTGTTAGGGGAGACATATAACTGGGAGTTCTGATTATTTTTCATGTGAAATGCATTGTACATTAAAAGATAACTATGTTCATTTAAGTCTTTCGTATATGCTGTTAAAAGGCAACAGTACCTGCAGCAATTGTTTATAACTTAGGCTCACAATTTGTTTTCTTGAGGGAGGAGCATTTATCGCCAACATTGATTATTAATCCGGGACATGATGATGATAAAAAAAACAGACCAAGCTGGTTTTATTTTTGTTCTGAATTCCTTACCATTTATTCCCTGCCTGCACTGGAGTGGTGGTTTGTGGGGGGGGGGGTTTCCAGCACTTCCACTACCGTTCCCTTGATGCACATAAATAAAGTGGAAGGATTGGATGTAGGGAAACCCAAAAAGACACTGTTCTAATCCAAAAATAGGGTGATGAATGTCTGAATTAGGTATTTAGGAGACAATAGGGATGTAAAGGAAGAGGTCAACAGAACTATAGGGATGACTAAATGGAATTAAAGAAAACTTTGAGCCAGAATGACTTGAAAAATGGTGGTGTATGTTTAACAAAAATACAGAGACTTTTGGAATTGGTTTGTAGAGGAAGACATGAACCTAACTAATGTAGCATGAGAGAATAATATTTTTATTGTACCATCTTTGCTTTTCATGGTGGAGTCTTGCTAATTTGGAATTATATAAATATTAAGAGAGAAACCAGGGAAACGAGTATTTTTAAACAGCTAACACACTGAATTCTATTATTGTAGAAAGATTTGGAGACTTTCTGTTTACTACACTTTATCATTTAAAAAATGATTTTGTCTTTCCAAGACTGATCAAATTAAGAGTGATAATTCAGAAACAAATTTAGTTTTCTTATTTAGGTGATACACGACTATGTGGTATCTTATGAAAATCACTCATTTCTTTCTGTCAGATTTATCAGATTTTTGTCATATTAGACAAATTTAGGATATACTGCGTGATTCTTTTTGCAGTCTCATTCTTCAGATTACCCTTGCATAGTTTTTACTTGTTATGGATGCCGTTGTTGTGACCCATGAAACTTGAGAGATACAGTCCATTGGAGTTATAGCTATTAATTTAAGTAGGATCTTTCCAAAACAGATTATAGATTATATTTGATATTAAGCCCTCACTTTTTAAAAAATTTTTTAATGGTTAATAGGTATTGTGGAGTGCCAGCATACATACAGATAGTTACCTTTTGCCCTCATTTACTCTATTCCATAGTGGCCTACTTCCTGTTCTTCAGATATACTAGGCACCCACTTACCTCAGGTCCTCTACCATTGCTTTTCCGTCTGTCTACAGTGCTTTCCGCAGATATTTATATGGCCTACTTCCTCTCTTCCTTCAGATCTTTGTGCAAATATCATCTCAGGGAAATCTTTTCTGATCACCCTATTTATAATTGCAATTTAAATCTCCCATTTCCTGTTTCCCTTCCCTACTTAGTTTTCTCCTTAGCAGCTATCACTATCTTATTTGACTCTTTGTTTATTTCCCCTTTTCTTTCAGAATGTTAGTTCCGTGAAAGTAGGAATTTTATCTATCTAGTTGGCTATTGAACAAATCCATTATACCTAAAACAGTACCTGAAATAAAGTAGATAATTAACTATTTGAAAGAATGAAAAAAAGCAGCAGCAGTGAATAAGTAAATGAATGACACTATGAATGGTTGGAAGTATGTATGAATAAATATGCAAATGGAGAATATTCATTGATGATAGAATCCTGTATTTCTGTGGGATAGATATGAGGCAATTATAAAGTTGATTTTTTTTTTTTAGGTTTGGAGAAGTTTTTAGTAGTCTTCCTGGCAATATTTAGGCTGAATTGGTGTATTATTTAGCTAAGTAATGTGTGGAGTACTATAAAATTTGAAATCAAATATATATATTACTCTTTAAAAATATTTACTCTCAGATAGTGAAGAAACAAAGTTTTTTAAAAGCATCGATAGAGTTAAGCAATAGAGCAAAAGAGAAATTCCCCTTAATTCTCTTCGATGATATTATCAAGTATTCCTTTGCCAACCCAATGATTGTTTAAATGCTGGCCAGATTTATGGTTGTGGGATCTTTCTCTCTCTCTCTCGCATATAAATCCTAGAAGTCCAACTTATAAATCAGTAGAGTAACATTTTAGAACCACTTAAATAGGTAGCTGTTCTGGTAGTTGTGGGTCTTTTCAGTTCAATGAAACTATAGTGAGCTTTAACTCTGAATGGCTCTGAGCTGCCACTTACATGCCAGGTTTGAGAAGTTCATTGCAGGTAATAGATTAGGAGTTTTGAAGAAAGCTTAGAACTCCTCATCGATCACTTTAAAAAGCAGATGCTCTAACTCCTCCAGATCTGTCAACCCCAACACACGCTATGCACCCCCCACACACACCTCTATCCACGCCATATAATATGTGCACAGCCCAGATACGTTGCTACCCAAAGTCTAAAGTACAAATTAGTTTTATTCTACAGCAAGATGATGTTGAATATATTAAAGCCACTGGATTTTTGCTCCCTTGAGGACCTGCCTGGTTCTGAGTTTTCTTCTCCTTTTTGAGTATGGGGATTACTGTTTTGTGTTAGGGCAGTTCATCTAACAATAACTGCTTTGCCAAAGTCTGCTTTTTTGCATTGAACAAGTACTACTTTTATTTTATTCTATACTGTGTGCTTGCGTTCATCACTTTTACTTAATTAGCTTTATATTCTTTGCATCCTATAGCATGTTTGCCAGTGGTTTGTTTTCTCTTTGATATTTTGATTGGTTTACATATTGTAGATTTTCTCATCTCTAAGAAACTGTTTCTGAAAGTATGCACTTTTCACTAAGATTTCCATCCCTTTTCCTTTCTGACTTAATGCACTAAGCATCATTTTCAGATTCTTCTGCTTCTAGGTTTCTAATATATTTCACCTTATGGTTTCTGTTCCTTGGTAAATTTTCAAGTATGTATTAAAATATTCAAGTTTACAGACGCTATAGCCTTTATCTTGTCCTTCCAGGCAAATATTACAGTTCCTTATTTTTCAACAGCTTCGCAAAGGCTGAAAAATTTGCCTCGTACTTCCCTCAAAGCCAAACAGTTGCTTCAAACTTCATCTACAAAAAGAGGTAACTACAGCCTCTTACTAAATTTTAAATTTCAGCAAATGATCTAAGAGTTAAATCTCATACCTTTTGGTATACTGAGTCATTGATGTCTGTAGGGCACGTTTTAGTCTTTTTTTTTTTCTTTTTTTTTGAGTAATGTAGATTCATTCTCTCTTGGATAAATCCAGAAGAAACTTATTTTCTGCAGAGGTATGTATTGGATTGCTCTTCTGAAAGGAATAATGATATGTAGCATTTTCTATTAGAGAATTTAGCATTTTCTATTAGAGAATTTGTCATTTTTCTTACCATCCTAAAACTGAAGGCCATTGTTTTAGTTTAATGTAGATGAACTAATAAGTGCTTTAAAATGAACCAAATGCCATACTTTTTGTATGTAAATTTTTTTCTTCTGACTTTTGAGTTTGGGATTTACTTACCTGTAGGATGAAATGGGAATGCTTTCATATTAGAAGTTGATAAACATTAAAACACAAAATGTTGTGGTTAACTGGTAATGTTTGGACTTATTTAAGGGAGTGGTAGCTTTTTTAAGAACTGAAAGTTGAAGGATGTGAAGGTTGGACACCAAAGCTATCTTATTGGTTTGAAGAGATTGGATGTATGGGCAGCTAGAAAGAAGAATTGGGGAAAATACCATGGAATTGGGTAGGACCAGCAGTAGTTAAGAATGAGTAGAACCCTCAGGGGAAATGGGACATAACAAATATAAGCAATAAGGAAAAATATTTCCCCTATCCAGGACATGTAGATTTCCTGGCAGTTTCAGAACTCAGTAAGTAACAAAGATTTATGAGGAGGATAAAGTATTAAAGGACATTATGTGGAAAGAAGACGTTTGAGATTTAATTGTCGAAGAAAAAGATTTGGTTAATATGTGTACAAACCACTGAAATACATTATTTTGGCAAGTTCATTTATGTGTAAATGTTTTAGCAATGATTTGGTGGACTAGGTATGATTTAAGGAAATAGTTTTAGGTAATAGAATCTGAAGGAAAAAGAATAGTCAAATGGAAATATTGGATGTGTAAATATTTGTGTTTTGAATACCAAAAGTTGATCGTAGCTCTCCAATATAAATGTCTTTTGGTGCTCCTGTCAGAAATAAGAATGAGCCTGGGTGGTTCAGTTGGTTAAGTGTCTGCCTTTGGCTCTGGTCATGTTCTCAGGATCCTGGGATTGAATCAAGCCCTATGTCAGGGCTCCCCACTCAGTGGGGAGTCTACTTCTTCCTCTCCCTCTGTCCCCTCCCCAAATAAATCCATAAAAATCTTAAAAAAAAAAAGATTGGATAGCATATGTTGTTTTGATAGAAAAGAAGGTGACTTATTAGGAATTATTTCAAGGCCAAATGGATTTTCTAATTTCCCCTCACACCTAGACTTTGAAAAAGAGGGGTCTGCACTGGACTGTGGGATTCTCTATTCTTGTTAGGGATGTGAGGCGATGAGATTCAGACACCATGTGTTCATAGGTACCTTTGGCCCTTTAAACCTGGACTAGAGAAACATGGCACTGGTGGTCAGTAAATTGTCACGTAAATCAATTGTCCCATCCTGGGGATGAACCTGTAACATCTTCTAGAAATTTGGCATACTTATTTTAAGGACTCAAAGGATCATGGAAAGAGGGAGAAGGTGGTTCCCTTAACAATTGGAAATGTGGTCACTATGATTTTATTTATTTTTTTAGAGAGAGAGCAGGCACACATGCAGGGGAGCAGAGGGAGAGAGAGGGAATCTTACACAGGCTCCATGCTCAGCACGGAGCCTGAAGTGGAGCTCAATCTCGTGACCCTGAGATTGTGACCTGAACCAAAATTAAGAACCACTCAGGAACCCCGGTCACTTTGATTTTAATTGCATTTAGTAGTATTTGGAGTTTGAAGATGGGAAGGGAAGAAAGAACCGTGTTGCCTGGCACGAAGGGACACACCATAAATATCTGCTGAATGAACACAGTCATGCCGCAAACTCAAGGCTGGACTAATTCCTCTTTGCATTTTCTTCTTGCAAGATTTTTTCTGTTTCTTCAGCCCAACCCTCTCTTTGAAGAAAAAAATTCCCTTGTGTATTGTTCAGGCTTCCTAGGCATTACTGCTTAAACTACTCTGACAAAGAGATATTCATTCCTATTTGTTGGGAATTCAGTGAAGTGGAGGTAAACAAAGTAAAATCTCTCCAAGTCAGAGGGAAAAAAAGACTACTTAGAATAAGTAGTGCATAGATCAGGACAAATTAAAATGTAGAAACATAGTTTAGAAGGAAAGAGGTGGCAATTTAGGATGAGTTAGCGATGGTAGTTGTCCAGTACTGCTTTAATTCACTGTATTTTGAATATTTATAGAAGGTGAGATAAACAACATTTATAAGAGGCCATACTGATAGGAGTTTAAAATGCTGTATGATATCAGACTATCTGAAAATGGAGAACCTAGGAATTTTGCCATTACCTTGGATCCAAAATTTAAAATTTCTTATATTCACTTTTCATTAACAAGTATTTATTGACTGTATCATAAACAAGATACACTCATTATATCCTTCTCTTCCCCCACCCCATGTCTAGTCCCTCTTTACTTCTATTATAGTTGTGGTCAAAGCCAGCTCTGCCATTTGGAGTTTTTAGATACAGTTAAAATAATAGGAGTTGCTCCCTTTCCCATGATTTTATTATGTAAAATTGAGAGAATGGGAAAGGAGTGGGCACAGGGTTCTCTCCAAACATGCAAATCCTTCTTAGCAATTTCACACTGTTTTTGGAATGATAATTGAATAAATTCTACTTACATTTAGAGTTGATAAGTTTCTTATGATTTTCCAAGATCTTTTTTTCTTCTTTAGTCACATCTTTACTACATCTATTGATTTCTTTTAGAGAGGAAGTCCTAGATCAAAATTTTCTCCTCACTGAAATTTGTGCCTTTATTTTTCTGATGAAAAACTAACTGAATTTAGGAAATTAAAGTTAGAGCTAGAATGCCTTTAAAGATCACCTAATTTCAATTAACCTCATTTTATTCTTTTTCCTTCCTAGCCCCCAAGTTTATAGATAAGGCAAAAATGCTGCTACCATTAGAGGAAACACTTTTTATAATAGTAAAACTGTAGTTTAGTGCACTTCTTTACTTTCTAGTTTTCCCTTAAGTTATACATTATCCTTGTTAAAATATTTCTCTCCACATTCTGAGATTGTAGAACTTCTCGAATTGTCTTTTCGTATACTCTAGTGCATTTTTCTAAGAATTTAGGATTAATAAACTTAAAAGGATTTCTAATTTATAAATCTGTTTAGTTAAATTCTGTTATTTTAAAATATAACACAAATTCAGAAAACCATATAATACATAGAGAGTTTAATGAATTATTATAAGGCAACCCCTTAATGACCACCATTCATATCAGGAGACTATATAACTTGCTACTTCAGAAACTACCTGTCTGCTTCCAAACACAATCCTCTCTTGACCCACTCCCCCAGAGTAGCCATTCTTCTGAATTTTTATTACAGTGACTTCCTTACTTCTTTGTATGATTTTTATCATCCAAGAAATGAAACTGTAGTTCTGCCTCTTTGTCTTTTTACGTTTCTCTTGATTTATAGTTTTCTTCCAACTCTGTACTCCCCCTTGTTAAGTTTGTTTAAAGAAACCACCAGATCATTTGCCCTATAGATGTGGATGTAGGTCCACAGGCTGGATCTTGCTGATATCTTTTCCATGGTGTCATTTAGTAGATTTCTCTGTATTTCCCATAAATTGGTAATTGGATCTAAATGCCTAACTGGATTCAGTTTTGCTATTTGGGGCAAGACTACTTCATAGGTGGTGGTACTGCTTTAGCCACAAGTGCACAAAGCAAGATTACCTTCTTTTTGGTGTGATATTATCAGTCACTAATGGCTAATGCCTGTATCCTTACTTTATTGGGTGTTGCAGAATTGGTTTATTTCCATTCTAATACTCCTTTTTTGGGGGGGGGTCAAAATATTTGTATATAGAGAAACTTTCCCTCATTCTTTGCTCACCCAGCAATATACTTTCATTAGGAAATTCTGAATAAATGTTTATTCTTTCTCACTATTTACCAGTTACAAAAGTAAATTGGCAATCTCCCATCCTCCAAAGGTGACACATATTTTTCTTAGATATATATTATTACGAACTTATAGATTCAAACATTTTTTCATGTGTTTTGATTCATTCTGGACATTTTCCC
>CM052899.1:141559005-141611778 GCA_028534135.1 Potos flavus | reverse complement strand
CTCCCTCCTCTTTTTATTCTGGAATAGCTAAGTACCTTTTAACATTACATTTTATTTTTATTGTTAGCTTATTTTTCATCTATCACTTTGTTTTGTTTTTTTTTTTTGCAAATTTAACTTACTGTATGTCTATTTTCAAGTAATAGGCTTTGTTTAGTTTACAGTGTTTCAGTCTTCCTTTGCTCAGTCTCATGGAACTTCACTTAGTATATGTGTAGCACAATATTTAGCCGAAGATTCAAGCAGACTCCTCAGCTGAGTTATGGAGGTCTTCTGGAGCAGCTCCCTCTTCTAAGGTACTCTGCTCCTCAGATTCCAACGTTTATCTTCACAGTTCAGCAAGATAACTTTCATCTCAGAATCTTTCTTGCTCTGCATTCCAAAAAGTATCTCCTTCCCCTGAAAAAAGCCAGTGTGCTCACAGGGCTCACCACATTTATATTCCTTTTCTTGGAAATTATAGTTCTGTACTGCCTGTTGTCCAATATTTGAAAACTGTTTTATATATTTTATCCAGTTGTATAGGTGTTTACAAGTAGGAAGGTAAGCTCCCTTCCCAGTTTTGCCATCATGGCTTAAAGCTTCTGTGGTGGTTTTAATAATAAATATCTGAGTTTCATTCTAGACTAGATTTTCTGGAGGTGGTGCCTGGGTTTCTGTATTCTTTTTTAAAAAGCTCCTCAGGATTCTGACACACAGTCAAGTTTGAGAATCATGGCTCTAGAGTTTTTGGAGCCAAGCAGAGATCATTTGAGTCTCTCAACTACCGGGGGCCTAATATATCCTAAGTACAGAGATGCTGACATTGGGGACTTTAATCAAACAGAAGACAAGAAAGATCAGCTGGGAAGGAAGGAAGCTATGTATAAAAAACTTTATTATAAGGAAGGTAAGCGAGGAGTTTCCCATTTGGGACTTTTAAAGCTAAAGTGTATCCTCTCCTTTCTTTCAGATAGCAGTAGAAAATAGTGGCTAGACTCATCCATTTTTTTCCTTTCCTACCCATTACTGTGGCAGACCTTATTGTTACCTATACCATTTAGACAGATTCGTAGAAGTGAGGAAGATGGAGTTCTGTGGAATAATCCATTTCTGGAGCCTCAAGACTAAGGTTTTCCCTTCAGTCATATCCTCCCGAAACTAACGGAGGTTGAGAGAGAATACAGTAACCTGATTCTGCCTCTCATCCAGCTCTCCCTCTTTCCTTCCCCATCTCCATTCTTTTCACCTCCCAAATTCTTTGTTAGATAAGCAAGTCAAGGTAATATATTTTAATTTACATTGTGTGTAGCAATTCATGGACATTTGAAGAAGCTAAAATTGATGCCCTTTTAGAGGTGACTTAGCTAAACCAAATAAACAGGGAATGATGAGTGTGTCCCATAGAAGATCTAAACTTATAACGTTAAGGAACAACCATAATAATGAAATGTATTTGTAGTCCTATTTTGGCTTAAAAGTTAATGCAAATTTTACATTTTATTCTTTCATGTATCAGTATTTGTTTTAACTTAAAAGTGTTTTAACTTACAGAATTAACAGTCCGGAAGAATGTACCATCTTTATCCTGTGCCTTCCTACACATCTTGATATGCCCTTAGATTTATAACTTCTCTGCTTGGTGAAGCACAACAATAGAAGCTGTTTCGTTTTTTTTTTTTTTTTAAACAAAAAAAAAAAACGGTTTCGTTTTGTCTTTAATGTTTTATTTCCAAGTCGTAAGTTACACTGTAGGTAATATAGGACTTTGAAGTACAAGCCACCAGATATTTGATATGTGTTTACGTGCATGGTTTTTTTGAAGGGAGAGTATGTTTCAGATTCTAGTCAACATGTCATAGTCAACCATTTTTTCGTTTCTAGAATATGGCCCAGGTTAGTTGCTACAGTGAAATAGAATCCTGCGGTGCCTTTTCTCTTCTGGTCTTGTGGATTCCTAGCTGGGCAGAGTTAAAACACTGTCATGAATGATAGTTGTAGTCCTCTGAATAAGGACTTGGTTATTTAGGATTTACCAGTTACCTTGTTTTGTTTTGTTAGCCCAGAAATATTCTTTATTCCTTGCGTTTCTGTAGAGCGAGTTTTTGTGAATACAGATGTACTGGTGGCCTAGTCATCAAGTGTAATTCAAAGCACTGGTTTCGCTTACACTTAGTTTCTACTAAAAACATTGATTTTTCTTTGCCATTCTGCAGTACCTTCTCCAGGCAAATTCCGCTCCCCTGCAGCACCATCTCCCTTGGCTCTCCGGCAACCAGTAAAAGCATTTAGTAACCATGGCTCTGGTTCTCCTGGTAGCCAAGAAACAACACAGCTCACACAGACCACCTCCTCACCTGGGCCTCCCATGGTTCAGAACACAGTCCCAGCAAATCCTCCCAACAATATCAACAGCACTACTCTAACCAGACCTGCAGGGACAACCGCGATGAGAAGTGGCTTACCCAGACCCAGTGCCCCTTCTGCTGGGGGTATACCAGTGCCTCGCAGCAAACTTGCACAGCCTGTTCGCAGGTAAGTGACAAATGTTCTGTTTCAACAATCTGGAGCATAGGAAAGTGGGTAGTTTGGAATTATGCTCATCACTGCATGTGGTAGCAAACCTAGAGAGTCCTAGTGGGTTCCCGTGAGAGTCTTAGTAGAACTGGAATAAAATGTTACTTTGTTGTTTTAAAGAAATTGTCACTTAAGATAGTAGGTATCATTCCACTTTGGTCAGCTAAAATTCATCCAGATGCCTATAACATGATTAGGCATCTGCGAGAACTCCTAGGAAAAACTGTTAGAACCACTCAATTTGGTTGTGATATTTGTTCATTTTGAGTATGTTATTCAGTAAAGATAAAGAAGCTTAGTAGAACCTAGCGTGAGGTTTAAGATAAAACTTCTAGCTACCAAATCTGAGTATAATCTAGGAGGGTGGTTTTCAAACTTTGACATAATTCAGAATCTTCTGTAGAATTTATATACATGTAGAGACCTAAGTTTTACGCCCAGAGAGTAGATCTAGTATGAAGGCCAAAATCTATGGGTAATTTTTTTTGTCTGTTGAATCTTCAGGTGATTCTGAGGCCAGCCAGGCTGGGAACCATGCATCTGTGTAATCGTAGTATCTGCCTTTCAGGAATGTGATTACCATCATCAGTAAACTTAGGAGTCCAAACATAATTAAACTTTAAATATTTATTTGCATGGGAAAAAATGGCTTTCATCTTGTAAGAATTTAAACCGAATTACCCATATCTTTCATCCTAAGATAAATGTATCACATTTCTGAATTCAGTAGTATAGTACAATAGCTTTTTGCTGTGCACTGTGCTAAATAATTTGTACCTTACTGAATTTTTATAGTAACATTAAACATTACAATAACATAAAATTAAACTGTTGTTATCTCTGTTTTTCAGAGAAGAATATTGAAATTTAACGAGGTTAAGTAATTTGCCTAAGACTACACGACTAAAGGCTTTCAATTCTAAGTGTGTCTGATTTAAAAGTCCATTTAAGCCTCTCTAGTGATGGTGACACTAAGTCTCTCTTGTCACATTCATCACTCCGCCCCCCTCAAATTAAGTAATTGATTAATTAAAATGTTGGCGATCCGTGCTGTTGGAAGAGATGAGACAGTCTTTTCCTTTCTTTTACTACAGTAGCTGTGTTAATGAAAAGATGTTAGTGAAGTCACCTGATGCCCAGTTAGTGAAGTCAGCTGGAAAGTTGGAAATGCCAAGTGTGGGACAGTTGTGCTGATAGGCTGTTTAGAGCTTTGATCTCAGTAGTTCCCTGGAACAGCCTTCATTGGATCGGGATGCTACCTGCAAAGTAATTAATATATGTGGGAGATAGTATGGTAATGTTTCATAAAACCTTACAAATCACTTTATAAAATTGCTTTATTTCAGATCCTTGCCAGCTCCTAAAACCTATGGTAGCATGAAAGATGACAGTTGGAAAGATGGCTGTTATTGACCAGCACAGATAAGAATGCAGAGGTCCACAGCTTCATGGATACCCCTTCACCAGGCTAAAAGACAACTTTTATATGCAGACTGTTCAGATAAGACTCTTGGGGTTTATAAATCCCAGCCCTCTCTGTCTTGATTAGCACAAACTGACAGAGATGATCAAGCAGCACTTTAATGACATTTAACATCAGATGTGTTTGGTAATCATACAATCACTCTCCATGGAATCACATTTAGTTTGTTTAATAGAAACTAAGTTGATTTTTTAATATTTGACAGAGGCCAATATCTGGGCAAAAAACTAACGGATGCCAAAGAGAAATGCCCATTTGTAAATGAGAGAATACCTTTGTGCACAAGAAAATGGTGAATTTAAGCTATCCAAAACTTCACATTCAACCTAATTTACTGTATAAATAGCATCAATAAATATTTGTGTTAATGAGAACTAATATTCTGACTAATTATCTAAAATGTTTCACTAGTGTTTCACTAGTACTCCAAGAAACTAAATTGGGAAGGAAGGGAAGATGGGGGTGGGAAGAAATCTAGGCTAGAGATTTCAAACATGATACCTAAATTTGTGAGAATTCTATAAATTATTTTTGCAGATTCATCAGAAAAATTGTCATTTTGTTCAATCGTAAGTTTTGGATGTAGCTCACGTATCACCACCACCAGAAAACGTTACACCGTGCATCCACCATGTTGCATTGACACATCGGACTTCTGCGTGTTTGTTTTGATTGCCAAAAGGGCTTGCTATTAGTTGTACAATCTTTCTAAACTTTATAGCTCCTGGCTCAGGAAAGATAGCCTTTGCTATTGAAGCCAACTTCTTCACATGCTGTTATATCTGTTACAGAACTAAGAAATCGTGTTTTTATTAGCAGGTTTCCATGATATGAAAGAGCAAGTAGTACGTGTCTTTATTCTTGATTTAACTAACACCGCCTCAGTGCTTACAACCTGGAACAAAACCATACCATGAGAGAGAGGGGGAAAAAAATCTATGCACTTAACTTACAAAATCTCTGGTAATGACAGTTGTATTGTTACTATTAATTGACACAACGGTCTATTATGTGGTAGGAAGATAGAGCCTGCTGAATCCTACTTAAGTTGATCCACTTTAAACTAGGTAACTGTATAAAACCTCCTTTGGAAATACTGTCCCTTTTGACTTGGATTCTGCCTTGTGTTAATTTTTACGTTTTTGGTAACAAATGAAACCCACTACATATGACTCTAACCTGTTAAATACTTGCTCTCTAGTGGCCCTTATGTGTATCCTGGAAATCACTTATTTCGG
The DNA here is from genome assembly GCA_028534135.1 of Potos flavus. NCBI lineage: Eukaryota > Metazoa > Chordata > Mammalia > Carnivora > Procyonidae > Potos > Potos flavus. The sequence continues at coordinate 141,606,501 of CM052899.1, read as the reverse complement.
TTTTATTAGGCAATTACCAGACTCGGACTTTCTTCAGCGGGCTTCTCATTTTTCATGGTGAGGTCTGTTTTAAAATACTTAATTTGAATGGCTCTGAAATATTGGCAATCAGGTTACCTAAAGGATTTTAGGGATTTGAACACAAGTTCATTTCTTGTTAGTCAAAGACATTCTGTAAGTTGGCAAAAGAAATTGAGAAACAAATGAGAGACTTGATATTCAGGATAGCATTGAGGTTGATAGGTTGAGAGAATGATAAAATTTTTAAAACCAAGATCCCCATTCTGCCATGACACCGTGGTATTTTTTATTAGCTTGACCAATAGGGAGTCGTTCAGTTAGCACACGCAGCTGGAGACTAAAACTGCCAGTGCTAATGTATTTTGGTGTATAATGCAAGGAAGAAATTTTATCCTTGAATTTGAGGGTGATGGGTGTGGGTCAGGGAAGGGCGGCGCCAGAATTCCACATGATGATGAACTAAAAAATGTTGCTTTTCAGAGGAAGATGAAGAAAGCATTGCTTTGGGTGGGGGGTATCTCATGTAAAAATCTAAGTAGAAGAAAGAACTAGCCACTGTCTCTTTTTAAAACCATATGTACACAAAATAGGTCTCAGTTTCAGTGCAACATTGCAAAAGAAAAATATGCTGCAATCTAATAATTACAAGGAATTTTAACTCTATTTGAAACACCCATTACATTAAGTTAGATTATCTGTTTCAAAAGGAGTATTCAGGTTATTTAACTTTGTTTTTAAATGGCTGCATCAGAAAAAAAAGTTTTGTTTTTTTTTTTATTAAAATACGTCATCACTTGTTAAAAACATATTTAGATCTGAGTTGGGTAAAGCATTATTTTACCTGCTGTTGTACTACCACAGACTATTGGCTTTTAGGTTCCTAAAAAGAAAAATTGCCTTTTTCCTAGAAGGCCTTTGTGTATTGCCAATTTTTCTGTTTGGGAATATCTAAGGATTCACTGTGGTTAGTCTTACAGAAGAAATGTGGATTTGATAAACTAGTGCCTATGATTTTAACTTATGTTTGATATATAGTAGTAAGGGTTTTATGAATGTTGATTATTTTTCTGTGCCAACAGCCCAGAATCGTCACTTATATGTAAGCAGAAAGCTATGAGCTCTGCTTCCAAAGTTATTTAATTTTCTCAGTGTTTGAATGTTATTTTTTTGTAAGTGTGTTAATAAAAGTGTAAAAAATTGGAAAAAAATATAAATATTCTTAACTCAAGCATTTGCTGGATCATTTTTCTACAGAACTTGTTTGTATAATATGAAACACTCTCTGAAGAGTTGACTTTTTTCAGTTTTCATGCCCTGGAAATCACATTTTGTAAAACTGGGGACCATTCATAATTGTCAGATACTTTTTAAAACTATCTCAATACATCACTTTTATAAAAGAGTTTTTTTCAAAGGAAATTAGAAACATGTGTCCCCAGACATTTGTATAACTCTAGAATGATCTAGACTATGTATGTTTAAATTTTTTATTGAATGTACAGACATCCATTTTTGACATTACGCATGGTCCTTTTAGATCACATGAAGTTTGATTTGCAAACATTTCTTATAGCTGAACTTGTATGTGTGGTTGCCTCCTTAATAAAACAGCCTGACCATAATGTTTATTATTAAATTTATATTTGTTTTTTCAAGTGTTTTATGAATTTCTGGATATGGTAAGATTCCCACCCCAAGTTGCCTACAATTGGTTTTAATAAATTTCTCAGTTAATTTTTTTTTTTTTTTTAAACAGACCCAAGTCATATTGCCCTTTCAAACTTGATCTTCATGAATTGGAATATATCATGTTATATTCTCCTTGTTCTAGTTATTTCATATTTGAATCATTTGGAGTATATTTATAGTTTATTCAAAACTGGTATGTTCTTGGAACTTTGTCACCTGCTATGAATTGATACCTACTTTTAAAAAGCCAGCATATGTAAAACAAGCAAAAAGCCATTATATATGAGTTTCTGGAAGGGAAAATTAATACATTTTCAAGCCAAATATATTTATTTGGTTAATCGTGTATTTTTCTCTTATGGATAAATGGGAAAAATCCAGAATTATACACTGTTTAATTAGTTCCCCACATTCCTTTTGGAAGTTTTTACTGTCTTTTATGTTACAATTAGTCTTGTTAATACAGAATAGAGAAATGATACCATGTTTGAATTTTCCCCAAGCCAACCCAAAAACTTCTAAGAACTATTTAAAATTAAATGTCAATATACTTGTAAATCAATGAACGAGAAGTTTTCTTAAATTTCTTATATACCCAGTACAATGGAAAACCCACATGGAGGGTCTTGTGAGATATTTGCTATATCAGAGTTCAGGTTTGAGTTACAAAAGCAGAAGAAATAATAGAGAAACCAGCTTGGAGACATGTAGTGAACAGGATGTTCACATGAGCATGAAGCCCAAGTTAGCAACCCCCTAATATATTTTTAATGATCCTAAATATAAATCTGAGTGGACTAAGTGGTCCTCTGGTTACTAGTCTGAAAATGGAACAGATTTCACTCATGGACCTTACTTAATACAACTCAGTTTAAAACAATGTTAACTGCATGCCAGTTTCAAACCAATTCTTTAAACTGGCTAAATTAATGTTTTCTCTTTTAAAAATCTTTGATTTTGAAACTAGTAGAGACTCATTGCTTCAAAAACTGAAAATATGATCCCACATTTCACCTTGGGATCCTGCAATCCCACCATCCAGAAATAAATATTTAAGTGCCGACCTAACATAATGCTAAATGGAAGGGTGGAAAGTCTTCTGTTTAGGATGAGAAAATATTTTAACATGAGTTTGCTTTTGAACGGAGGTGTACATTAACTGATGTTGAAAGCTTGACCCACATTTCTCTATTCCTGAGTGCCGACATTCCTAGATGTTATTAAAAGAATCTGTCATATGTATTGTTTGTATCTTTATAACATTAGTTGGTTTTCTTATGAAAAATTATGCTTACTATATAAAACTAGAGAAATACAGTTAAATTATAAAAGAAGACAAAGCACTTAATGCCATAGGTAATCAACCACTTAAATTTGAGGATGTTGTCGTTTGTTTTTTCTTCTTATGAAATTGGGATCATACTCATGGTTGACACTGTAACTTTTTCTTAACTCCGAGGTCACTGCCATCATTTAGGTGGATTCTGCTGGGGGAGGAGTTCCAGAAAGAGTATACAGATACCAATTCCAAAACTTCACCAAACCAGTATTATCAGATACCATATAGTATCTGTTACTGACACTTGCCTCCACCCCCCCACGACACCCCCCCCCCCGCAGTTTGCCAGACTGAACTGACAGTACTGGTTGAATACAATTCCTGTTTTAAAACAAAATACCTTTTAAGAAATAACAGGCACAACCAAATAAAGAATTGAGATGGTCTAGATTAGAGTTCTCAATCTTCAGGATCAGCTGATAGACTGTTAAAACACAGATTTCTGCCCCCCACCCCAAGCATACCTATTCAAAAATAGAACTCTGATCCTGAGAACAAAACTAGGAATAGAATTCCTCAACGCAGTCAAGTGCTCGTTTCTGGACTCGTTGACTGTGGTCAGGTGATCAGGGTTCATTAAAAGCCGTGCAGCCCCTGTGAAGGCATGGATGGAATGAGGGAAGACCATTTTCCCTGAACATGGTGCTTGCACCACAAATCTCTCCGTGCATATCCTATGAAATGATTGTTTCATGTCAGTGGTCATATTTTCCTAGAGGTAACATCTGTAGTGAGAAGTCTCTAACAGTGTTTTAGCCCTTAGCTCAGTTGTCCTTGAGGCCCAGGATCATTCCTGTACTTGAATTCCATGAAGTACCTCAGTCATTATAAATTCCCCTTGGTACATAGGTCAATTTAAGCTAAGATTCTGTCCATTCCTCAGAGAAGGAAGAGTTAATTTTTCAAATGGTTTTTGAAGTTGATATGCAAAATATGTACAGAAAAGTACAAAATGAATATTCAGCTCAGTAAGTTACTAAGTGATTACGTGTGTAACCACATGGGCAAGAAATAGGCTGTTAGCACCCCAAAAGCTCTCCTGATGCCACCTTCCAATCACTACTCTTCAGGATAACAGCTATCCTGACTTCTAATATTATCATTTAGTTTTACCTATTTTTGAGCTTTATATAAATGGAACCATACACTGTGATTTTCTTCTGCCTATCTTATTTTGGTTAAAGGCAAAAAATGGGGTTTCTGTCAGACTCAGGCACTAAACAACAAAAGTAATGTGAGATTCACCCATACTGCTGATGTCACCGTAGTTCATTTTCATTGCCATATTCTATGCCATTGTATAAATATATCACAATTTGTCCATTCTAATGTCGGAGGACAGCGGGGTTGTTTCCAGTTTGGGTCTCTTAAAGACAATGCAGCTTTGGACTTCAGGCATAGTCAAGATGGAGTGAGTCCTCAAAAGCTTCTCTCCCACTTAAAACTAAAAATGCAAAAGGCAACTACCTGAGGACACTGAAAAATATACAAAAGCAGATGGAATGGGAGTAGAGTCAAACCTGGAGAAGAGATCCAGACAAGGGTGAGTTTTCATCCCCCGCTTTTCTTTCTTGGCCCCAAGCCAGGAGAGGGCATCTAGTAGAGCTGTCATAGTGGTTCCTCTGATAGGTTAAACCAGAGGAAATTCTGAGGAAAACCTATGAAAGAAAAATTCCAGAAGACCAGAAAAAAAACGAGCTGCTAGAAGCTAGAGCATGTTGAGGGTTTTTCTTTTCTCTCTTTTCTCTCATGGCAGTCACTGATAAGCCCCTAGTAAGTCCCGGTAACAAGCAGTGCCACGGTTAAAATTGTTGGAAACTTTCTGGACAGAAGAAATGGAAAGAGAACACTTGCAGTCTAAAGAATGTGAGGTAATCCTCATTTTTTCTGTTTACTCTCCTTGCTCTGAGGATGGGTGTGCTATGGGAGCTGCACAGTAATGGTGGTAGGGCTGCCATTCCAAGAGGACCCCCATATATCTATCTGGCCAAAAGACTTGGGGCAAAGGGGCCCTGGGTGGCAAGGGGGGATACCAAAGAGAAGAGAGCTAGAGAAGGGACTCCTCTTATTTTGTTGTAATTAGCACACCCTCTAAACTTAACCCTGAGCTGCACATACTCAGACCCAAAGCAGCACAGCAAGGTCTTTGAGAACCAAACTACAGTTTAGAGCACTGAATATGACACAGACCAGCTACTGAGTAGGGTGTGTGTGAGATTGATCCAATATAGCATAACAAAGCCTTTGTAAACTGAACTGACATTAGAACCACAGCCTGCAGAATATGAAACAGAACTTGCTGTCTGATCCTATCTGGGTTGGCTGTTAAACAAAAATCAACATTGCCCGGAATATTTTAACAGGACCTAGAGTCTATAATATTAAAAATGTTTGACTTATAATCTAAAGTTACTCAACATATAAAGAACCAGGAAATTGTGATCAATTCTCAAGGAGGGCAACAAATGTCAATACCAAGATGATCCAGATGTTAGTACTATCAGATTTTAAGGCAGCTGTTATGAGAAAGGAAAACATGAGATGAATGGAACTGTAGAAATTCTTAAGAGGGGGGCACCTGGGTGGCTCAGTCATTAAGCATCTGATTCTTGATTTCAGCTCAGGTCATGATTTCCAGGTCATGAGATTGAGCTCTGCATGGGGCTCCAGGCTCAGTGGGGAGTCTGCTTGAGATTCTCTCCCTCTTCTTATTCCCCTTCCTGGCCACACGTTCTCTCTCCCTCTAAAAAATAAATCTTAAGGTTTTTGAGAGTAGTAGTTTTTTTTTTTTAAAGAACTAAACGGAAAGTTTAGAACTGAAAAGATGGCTGAAATTTTAATAATTTGCTAGACAGGTTCAATAGCTGACTGAAGACGATAGAAGAGTCAATGATGTTGAAGAGAAATCAGTAGAATTTGTCCAATTGAGAACAGAGTAACAAAAGACCAAAGAAAGTGAACAGAGCCTTAGGAATCTGAAAACCAGTATCAAACGTTCTGAAGTTGTGTCACTGAGCCAGTAGTAAACTGGCTCTCAAAAAAAAAAATCATTTTTTAAAAATGTTTTCCTATATCCAGGTGTAAATATTCCCACCATGGCCATTTTTCAAGGTATCAACATGATGTCATGTTGATATAACTGAACATGGAGTTGGGAAGAGATACGCAGAATCAACAAGCTGGGTTCAGCACACCGACATTGGTCCCAGAAAAAGAGGAGAAAGAAGTAGCACAGAAAAATTATTTGAAAAAATAATGGTTAAAATTCCCAAATTTGAGGGGCGCCTGGGTGGCTCAGTGGGTTAAAGCCTCTGCCTTCAGCTCAGGTCATGATCTCAGGGTCCTGGGATCGAGCCCCGCATCGGGCTCTCTGCTCAGCAGGGAGCCTGCTTCCCCCTCTCTCTCTGCCTGCCTCTCTGCCTACTTGTGATCTCTCTCTCTGTCAAGTAAATAAAATCTTAAAAAATAAATAAATAAAATTCCCAAATTTGATAGTCATAAATTTACAGATTCAAGAATCTCAATGAGCCGAGCCTATCTGTATTGATAAACAGATAAACTCAAAGAAAACCACACCCAGACACATAAATAAACCGTTTAACTCAGGGGTTCCTGGCTGGCTCAGTTGGTGGAGCATGTGACTGTTGATCTTGGGGTTTTAAGTTTGAACCCCATGTTGGGTGTAGAGGTTACTTAAAACCTTTTTAAAAATAAACTGCTTAGGGGCGCCTGGGTGGCTCAGTTGGTTAAGTGACTGCCTTCGGCTCAGGTCATGATCCTGGAGTCCCGGGATCGGGTCCCACATCGGGCTCCCAGCTCCATGGGGAGTCTGCTTCTCCCTCTGACCTTCTCCCCTTTCATGTTCTCTCTCACTCTCTTTCTCTCTCAAATAAATAAATAAAATCTTAAAAAATAAAATAAACTGCTTAACTCAAGTACACCTGGGTGGCTCAGTCAGGTAAGTGTTTGCCTTCTGCTCAGGTCATGATCGCAGAGTCCTAGGATAGACTCCTGCATTAGGCTCCCTGCTCAGCAGGAAGGGAAATCTGCTTCTCCTTCTACCCCTCTCCCTTGCTCGTGATCGATCTCTCTCTCAAATAAATAAATAAAATCTTTAAAGGAAAAAAAAAAACCCTGCTTAACTCAAGAAAACAGGATAAAAAACACATACCCAGTCAGAAGCTAATCAAACTGCTAAAAACCAGCAATTAAATATTGAAAGCATCAAGATAAAAACACAGTATACATAGTGGAACAACAATTGAATTGATCAGATTTCTGATCAGAAACTCTGAAGGCAAGAAGATAGTGAACAGTATTTTTAAAGTGCTGGAAAAAAAAGAATTACAACTCAATTTTCTGTCTACTGAAAATTTTCTTCAAGAATCAAGGCGAAATAAAGACATCTTCAGGTGAAGGAAAACAAGAATTCATAGCTGCAGACTTTAAAAATAATAAAATATTAGGACTGTTGAAAGAAAAACTATAACTGTCAAGAGAAGTTTTCAATGCAATACATATGACTAAGAAGAATAAAGGGATATATATGTATATGTGTGGATATATATATATATATATATACACACACACATATATATGTAGTTGTGAGCCTTCTATATTTTACTCGCAATGGTAAAATATTAACTCTAAAGAGACTGAAGGGTTAGGTATATATATTGTAATTCCTAGTGTGTGTATATTGAAACCACAATTGAAAGAATAGATTAAGTTATAAATCTGTTGAAATTCTACAAAAGAAGGCAGGAAAGGTGGAATAGAAGAACAAAAACAGAGGACAAACAGAAAGCAAATATTAAAATGGTAGACTAGGGGCGACTGGGTTGCTCAGTTGGTTGAGCAGCTGCTTTTGGCTCAGATCATAATCCCGGGATCCTGGGATCAAGCCCCACATCGGGCTCCCTGCTCAGCAAGGAGCCTGCTTCTCCCTCTCCCTCTGCCTGCTGCTCCCCTTGCTTGTGCTTGCTTGCTCTCTCTCTCTGTCAAATAAAATCTTCAAAAAAAAAAAAAAAAAAAGGTAGACTAAATACAACCATACCAATAATTTCATGAAATGTAAAAAATGGCCTAAACACACCAAATTAAAAGAAATAGGTTACATTAAAAAAAGATGATATCCAACTATATACTGTTATAACTATAGCTGTATATAAATATGAAGACATAGGTTGAAAGTAAAAAGATGAAAAAAGACATACAATGCAAACATCAATCAAAAGAAAACTAGTGATTGGGGCACCTGGTGGCTGAGTTGGTTAAGCCTCGGACTCAGTTTTTGGTTCAGGTCATGATGTCAAGGTCATGAAATGGAGCCCTATGTCAGTTTCTACACTCAGCAGGGAGCCTGCTTTTCCCTCTTCCTCTTCTCCTCCCCCACTGTCTATCTGTCTGTCTCTCTCTCTTAAATAAAAAATCTTTAAAAAAATAATGACAATATTATCAAAGACTTATGAACAAGGAACATTACTAGGAATAAAAAGGGAAATTACATAATGATAAAAGGTTAATTCACCAAGAAAATGTAACAGTCCTAAAAGTATGCTCCTAATAACAGATCTTTGAATTCATGAGGCAAAAACTGGTAGAGCTGAAAGGAGAAAGACAAATCCACAATTGTAATTGATAGAACAAGCAGACAAAATTAGGATATAGAAGACTTGAACAGCACTTAAACCAACTTGACTAAATTGACATTTGATGAAAACTCAATCCAATAACAGTATAAAACACATTCTTTTAAAGTACACATGGAATATTCACCAAAAATTATATGCTGGGTCATAAAACAAAAAAGAACAAATTTTCTTTTAACAAATTTTATCCACTGAATGAAAGTTAAAGCAGAAATCAATTATAGCAAGATATCTGGAAAACAATTTGGAAATTTTAAAAGCTTTATTAGAAATTAGAAAATATTTTTAGTTGAATGAAAATGAAGGTAAAAACATTGTAATCTGGGGGGAACAGCTAAAGTAACTAGAAAGAGATTTATAATATTAAGTGCTTATATTAGAAAAAAATGTGGTTGGCAGAACAAAAGTCCTCCAAAGATGTCCACATCCTAATCCCTGGGACCCTTGAATAGGTTTAGTTACATGGCAAGAGATTTAAAGTTTCGGAAGGAATTCAGTTTGCTAATCTGCTTTGAGATAGGTTATCCAGGTGTATCCAGTGAAAACACAAGGGTCTTACTCCTGGAGGAGGGAGGCAAAAGAGGGAGAAACAGCGAGATGGCAGCATGAGAAGGACTCAGCCTAACATTGCTGGAGGAAAGTGGCCGTGAACCATGGGATGTAGGCCATTTCCAGAGCTGGGAAAGGCCAGGAAATGGATTCTTCGCAAAGGCTCTGGAAGAAACAAAGCCCTGCTGATGCCTTGGTTATAGCCTGGTGAGAAAATTTCAGACTTCTGGCCTACAGAACGGTGAGATAATGCATTTGTGTTGCTTTAAGCTACTAAGTTAGTGGCAATTTGTTACAGAAGCAATAGGAAACTAATAAACGAAAGTGTTCAAATCAATACTCTAAGCCTCTGCCTTAAGAAGCTAGAAAAAGGAAAGAAGCGGACGGAAAGAATAAGGAGTAGAAATCAGTGCAAATAAATAAATAAATAAAATCTTTAAAAAAAAGAAAAGTATGTGTATTCCACTGTTTTTGGATAAAAATATTCTGAATATATCTGTTAGGTCTACCTGGTCCAAAGCGTCATTCAAAGCCACTATTTCTTGTTGATTTTCTGGATGGTCCATCCATTGACAGACTTGCCGAATTGCTGTGGCTAGCTAGGACTTCCAATTCTATGTTGAATAAAAGTGAGTGGGCCTCCTTGTCTCGTTTGTGGACTGAGAGAAAAGCTTTCAGCTTTTCGCCTTTATTGTGTTGAGGTATGTTCCCTCCATACCCACTTTGTTCAGAGTTTTTATTGTAAATGGATGTTCAAACTTTCTCTTCTCAATCCAAGATATTTCCACCATAATCTGACACACAACAACACATTTTCACTTCTTTCCCACAAACCTTCAGAAAAAGGTCTGCGAGTATCCATGAGAAGATAAAAGTTACTAACATTTGAGAGAAAGAAAAAAATTTAAATTTCTAAATCTCAGAGTCAGGAAAGAATTATAAGACATATACTTATTCATTCAACAAATTATTCCACATCTATGCACCAGGGCCTACGCTATGCTCAATATTCATAGAGTAAGGAGCTCTTACGATTATTAAGTTCACAGCCTAAGTTATTTCAGTTTTTTCCAAACATTCTCAGTTGTGGAAACTGATAGTAAGATCATGGCAGAGTGGATAAGAGCATCTGGGATCAGGCATGAGTTGAGTCCTTTCTCCACCACTTAGTAGCCATATGACCCTTAGGGGGGCACTTTATTAAATTTCAGAATATCCCTCCACCCCTCACAAAGGTGCTTGATCATAAGATCTATATTAGGAACTTGCCGTGCAGATTAAAAGAGACAAAGCATATAAAGAACTTCACATACTGCCCGGGCTTTGGTAAACATTAATTATTTTAATTATTAATACTAAAAAACAATATTTAGAAGAATATTAATTGGTCAGTATATAATAAATTTGGCTTCAAGTAACAGAAAACTTGCTTTTCAGGAACATATATAAGTGTGCAAGACATCTAAATTAGGTTATTTGTGATGTTGGTTCCGTATGCAACAACAATTTCAGAGATTCGGGTTCTTTCTAACTTTATGCCCCACCATCCTTGGAATTGAATTTTGTCTTCATTCTTACTGCCTCATGGTTCTACATGCTGCAGATCCGGCCATGACGTTTTTACTCAAGGCGGGAATATGGGGGGAGGGGTCAGTGCCAGGGATGTCCTTTCCCTTTCACTCAGAAAGCAACAGATTTCTCAAAGGCCCACCAATTCCTGCTCATAGCTCACTGGCCAAAACTGTGTCACAAAGCAACTCCTAGCTAAGGAAGCTGAGAAAATGAGCATTTAGCTGAGTACATTGCTTCCCAAATAAATGAATTCCATTGCTGGAAAAAGGCAAGGAGTGGATGCTGGATTAGTAACTAACAGGGTTTGCCACAAATACATGAATTTTATAAATGTTAGAAACTTGGCTAAGTTCCAGAAACCTTTTTAAATTTTAGTCAGTTTTAATGAAAATCTTTTTCTGATGCTTTGCTAAACAGAAGATGCTGATTATGATGTGACTGTTGCTTAATGATTTAAGCTCAATGAATAAAGTCAATGCTATATTCTGTGTTCAGTAGAGTTGTTTCTTCTCTGGCTACCAGCTGTCAGTCTTACTGCTAGAAAGCCAACTTTGAAGCCATCCTGACCAATGAGGTGTCTTTTTTTCCTGCTAACCTAAATCAAACAATCTGAATTATTAGAATTACATATAAGAATAGCCAGTAAGTTCTAAGTTCTTAATGTGTCTATTTCTATATAGATGCCTACTTTCTGTTTCTCTTTCTTTGGGATAGCTCTTTCTCAGCCTCTCTGGGCATGCTTCTTGATTTTTCACTATGTTCAAATGGTTCATGATCCCGTAATTAAGGAGGGGGCAGGAGGGAGTGGGGGAAAGTGCTGCTAAATACAGTGCTCACAAGACTAGTGAAGTAGAGAGGCAGCTATTTAAGGATAATATACACATGCATTGAATGCCTTACCTTTTAGATTCATCTGATAGCGACACATCAACCTCCCAAGCTTTTGATATTACACCTGCCGTGGCGGAGACTGTGTCTTCAAGGACATTTCATTGTTGAGGTTGTTTGCCATATTTGCTAGTTATTAATAGCATCTTCCCTTTCTTTTAATGATATTTAAACTATGGTATTTATTAGCTTTTCCACAATGAACTTTTTTTTTAGGAAGGTGAGTCCTTCCGCCTTAGCCCTACCTTGGAAAGTCAAGATGTTGTTTTCTATTCTGAACACTAGGGGGAAATCTTGTTTTCTCTTGGAGTGTCTTAAAAGCCCAAGTCTCCCTCAGCTAGCTCTGAATTCATTTACTTTAGTTTCAGGATGAATGAATCAGTGTGAGATTTTCGTATTTATCAAAATAAAATGAGGAGACACGATGACTAAATGGAACGTGGTATCGTGGGCGGGATCCTGAGAAGGAAAAAGGACATCAGGCAAAAACTAAGGAAATCTGAATAAAGCATGGATATTAGTTAATAATAATGTATCAAGATTGCTTTGTCAAGGGGTGCCTAGGTGGCTTAGTTGGTTAAGCTACTGCCTTCGGCTCAGGTTGGGGTCCTGGAGTGGCAGGATCAAGTCCCGTGTGGGGCTCCCTGCTCAGAGGGGAGTCTGCTTCTCCCTCTGACCGTCCCCCCTCTCATGTTCTCTCTTTCATCCTCCCTTTTTTTTAAATGTAACTCTTTTTTTTTTTAAGATTTTATTTATTTATTTGACAGAGAGAGAGATCACAAGCAGGCAGAGTGATAAGTGGGGAGGGGGGAAGCGCGGGGCGGGAGCAGGCTCCCCGCTGAGCAGAGAGCCAGGGGGCAGAGAGCCTGTGGCTGGATTCCAGGACCCTGAGATCATGACCCCAGCCGAAGGCAGAGGCTTTAACCCACTGAGCCACCCAGGTGCCCCTCTTTTAAATAAATAAAATCTTTTTAAAAAATATTGCTTTGTCAGTTGCAGCAAATGTAGCATACTTATGCAAGATGTTAACAAGAGGGGAAACTGGGCAGAGGGTATGAGGGAACTCGGTACCTGCTATCTTCGCAAGTTTTCTAGAAGTCTAAACTGACAAAATAAAAATAAAATGATTTTTTATTTAAAAAGTTCATTTAAAAAGTGAGCCCAGAACAAAATTTCCCTTCTTTTTAAACAATATATTTGCAGGATAACTTGAATATTAGAAAGAGGAATTTGCTAAATGAGCTTTAAGAATACCAAGATATAATTAAATAAGATTGGATACATTTAAAATACTGAAATATAAAAAAAAATTTGTTATCTGAGCTTTGCAAAAATATTTGTTATCTGAGCTTTGCAAACTCCCACTAAGCCCTACCCCAGCAGAGATGAAGGAGGAGCGGCTCCTAGGACAAGTGCAGTGAAGCCTGCTTCAAGTTCCAAGTGTCTGAGAAATTGCTTAAGTTCTCTTGCTGACTCCCATGCATGGGCTCCCTTGAGCCCATCTTAGCCTGGTATTCCATCTCCAAGAAATGGAACAAAAGTCCACTAAACTTTCTTGAGGAGCTATCAGAGAGCTCTTCTCTGATATGTGTTTTTATGTAGCGCACCACTTCCCAAGAGTTCTGAGACCTCTCTCATGCTCTCGAAGATTCTACTCCTTACAAGAGCTCTCTCATTTCTTTCTCTCTAAATTCAAACCCACAGTCCTCAGGCTCATGGCTCCCTTCCCTTCTCTGGGCGTTTTATTCCTTCCTTGAGGACCCATTTGTTCCTCCCTTCAGGTGGCTCCACTCCTCATCTAGAGCCATGGATTCCTTCCTTGTAATGGCGAGGCATGGGGCTCTGTGGTAGGTGTGAGGGTGTCCATGGACATTTCGGTTCTCCCCCTGGGCATAAGGTAGAATTACTGCTCCCTTGCTTCAGCCAGTGGGATATACCCGCCTGTAAGAACTGGTATGTGGCTCCCCACGTCTTCTTCCTCCCTCCACAGAAAACACTGTCATTCCTGGTGATGGAGCCTCCCTCAACTTGCACACTTAAGTGAAGACAGTGTGGACCAACCCCCCCACCCCCCGCCCCAGCCAACAGTCGGGGACATAACAACACAAGAAAGAAAAATATCTTTCTGGTTTTAAGTCACTGAGATGTTGGGGTCTTTGAGCCACATAGTGTCGCTCGCCCTGACCATCCACCATCCCTCCAAGCCAAACATATTCTAATCTTCCCCATTTTACATGTGAAAAAATTAGTATCACCCAACTACTAAGGAGTAAATGGGGATTGAAACCCAGAAAGTATGGCTCCAGCATCAGTGCCCTTAATAACCACCCTTAGAGATGCCCAGAGAAACAATCCAAGGAAACATCTTCCTTTCCTTTCCCCTGAAGAGTGCCATCCTGCTGCTCCCACAGGCCCGGGCGCTTTCCTCCGCCTGCTGCAGAGCTGTTGTCCTTAGACTGGCCTGTGTAGGAGACTTCTCCTAGATCCAGGGCTTCTCTTTCTTAGTCGACTCTCTTGTTGATGACTAAGTTGTCTCTTAGTTGACTCTCTTGAAGCTTTCTCAGACGCTCACAGGAAAGGGTCCATAGGAGGTTAACTTTTGAAGGTCTTGAATTTTTGAAAAAATCTTATTCTTCCCTCATTGTGATGGTTAATTTTATGTGTCAGCTTCATTGGGTCACAGTGCCCAGGCATGTGTCACACATTATTCTGGAAGTTTCTATGAGAGTCTTTGCATGAGATTAACATTCACAGAGGTGGATGTTCTGTTGGTCTCAGCCTATTGATGGTGATGCTCTTGGCTAGGAATGCCCGAGGCGCTCGCCTGGGCCTGTGGGGCTGACAGACTCCACAGACATTCCCCTGGCTGCAGCCACTGCTGTGGCTGGACCGGCTCTCGCGGTTATCATGATCAGAAGATGCACCTAAGTGAAAAACCGTTGGAGAACTTTGAAGAACAAGACTTATCACTCACAAATTCTAGAGACCACACAGCAAGGTTGAAGGTAGAGAGATGACAAGAAAGCATGGACTTGAGGCTCAGCTTTTACTGGGTCTGAGGGTGAGGTGGTTAAGGCTCACTTCTAACTGGTGAATTTATTTCTTTTAAATATTTTATTTTTAAGTAGCATCCACACCCAACCTGGGGCTCAAATCTAGAACCCCGAGAGCAAGAGTCACCTGCTCTACCGACAGAGCCAGACAGGTGCCCCCTTTCCTGGTGAACTTAAAACCCAGGCGTAGGAAGGGTACAGGAAGGGAAGAGCAGATTAGTCAACTGGTCAGTTATCTAGGTTACCCAATGCTTTCTAAAAGGAGGACTTCATGGGTGGGGTGGCCTGGTTTCTTATCTAGTTTTTTTACTAGTAGCTATGTCGTAGAGCTGGCAATACATTTATTTGAGATAGAGGAGAGAAGTGACATGTCACTTAACAGGCAAGGAATTATGTGCCCAAAGCTGTTTCCACTTGAACTCTCGCCCTCTCTCACAACTTGGAGGCCTTGCAAAGCTGTAGGATGGAAGGAGGATCAATTCTTGAGCAATTCCTTTAGTGCTTAGGAACATCTCCCCCTGGACTTTACCAGAGTGAGCGGTAAACTACTAATCAAAACACTGAGATTTGGGGACTGTTTGTTAAAGCAGTTAGCCTCTCCTAACTTACATATTGCCTTTAGAGAAACTGCACTACACTCCAAAATATCTCTTCTTTATCAATCGTATGTCTCCCTTCAACTCAAACTCTAACCAAGGATGTAATCATTTAAGTTATACACCTTATGTGATATTATAAGAAATATATATTGGGTCTCTCCTGTTTCTGGCAAAGAGATCTTAAAACTGTTGGAATTTCCTAAGTGACAGAGTGATAAGTGTCTTTTGTTATGTTAATGGATGACTTTTGGCCGGCTCCTGGTCGCCTAAGGTTGAGGGCAGGTTGCCAGCAGAACCAACTGTGTGATTAGAGGGTTGGGACTTTGAGTCACACCCCCAACCTTTGAGGAGGGAAGAGGGGCCGCAGGTTGAATTACATCACCAGCGGCCAATGATTTAATCAATTGCGCCTACGTAATAAGCCTCCATAAGAACACGAGGGGAGGGGGTTAGGAGAGCTTCCGGGTTGGTGAACACACGGAGATCCCGGGAGAGTGGCGCACTTGGAGAGGGCTCGGAAACTCTGCAGCCTTTCCCCACACCTCACCTCATGCACCTGTTCCATCTGGCTGCTTCTGGGTTATATCCATTTCTAAGAAGTCGGTCATCTAGTTAGTAAGTAAAATGGTTTTTTGAGTTCTGTGAGCTCCTCTAGCAAAGTAATCAAACCAGAAGAGGGGGTCGTTGGAACCTCCAAACTATAGACAGTTGGTGAGAAACCCAGGTGACAACTGGGACTTAAGACTGGTCCCTGAGGTGGGGGAAAGTGGGGGATGCAGTCTCGTAGGACTGAGCCCTTAATCTGGGGAATTTGATGCTATTTGCAGGTAGTTAGCATCAGAACTGAGTGGGATTGTGGAACACCCAGCTGGAGTTGAAGAATTGCTTGGTGGGGGGGAACCCCCCCCACCACCTCAGAATTGCTGATCAACATCATGACCCTACAGTTGTTGATCTTGCTTTAAGAAGTCTTCCCTCTTAAATAAACCATTATTGTGGGTTTTTATTAAATAGCAAAGTGAATGTTTCATAATTTTAATAGATGACTTTCAGGAAAACATCAATAAGGACATTTTACTTCGTTTCAAATTAAAAATTCTGAAATAATAGCCCGATCATTTCAGTCCTTTAAAATAGCTGGGTATCAATTAGCAAATAATGATTCAATTCAGCTGTATAATCACTTTAGCCATTGAGAAGTATAGATAACAAACAGATATACCTCGGACTGTTTTCTTGGCACACTCCCAACCTGAAACATAATAATGGCGAGTAAATTGCGCATGTCAGGGTCATATTAATTCATTTAAGACTGCAGTAAAATTTCTTGGCAGAATGTCTTCTAATGGTGTGGGCTCTAAAGAAGCATCTAGTGAAATTCATGCTATAATTGACTCCACCTGGCTTTGTCACACTGCTAAGCACAGTTATCAGGAGAGAATGGAATGGTTGAGACAAATGTTAGTGCAGTCTGACGTCATGAGTCTTATTTCCTGGAATGACTTGAATCATCAAATTCTCAGTGACCAATCAGACAAGAGGGGGAAACCATCCCTGTGAGCTATGTTTTTCAACCACTGATGAATATCCCGAATTTTTTATTAGCATCTATCTCCATTCCTTCAGTTTGCATGGTGGAAATTCCCAGGACCAAAGTTGGCAGACAGCGGGCCTTCCGTGGCTCACTTGGCATTCAGCTCAGGGGTGACGTCACAGGAAGAAAGATTTCCAGGCTACGGGGCAACTAGCAGAACGTTTCTGATATCTCCTTGTTAGAAGACCCCGTGGCTTTAATCCCCCAACTTCACACAGTGAAGTCTCTTAATACATTTTCCAGCTGAAGTTTATGAGAAAAATTTTTTATTTATGTTCCCAAATCCAACATTGTCAACAAAGTGATACATAGGTAAAGTCTCAAATTACTTCCAAAACCGCTAAGATGTCAGAATGACGAGGGGATGGTTTGAAAGGGGCCCCAAGCCTGCGGGCTTCCGTGTTGCTGGATCTCACAAGTCAACTGCATGTGACAGCCTTAGTAATTACAAGGTGCTCCGGAAGTCGTGTTTTAATCATTGTACATCCTAATGTGGGAGTTTGTTACTTATGTGTAAGTGCGTAGGTGTTTTACTAAGTTTGATGTTGGGAAACTGATTGAGTTTTGGGAACTTTTAGGACAAGAATGAGTTCCAGAAAACAGATGGCTGGCTGACCACAGCTGGAGCATCTGACAGGGCTGCTGGGAGGAACATATAGATTGTCATCAAGAATAGTATCAAAGGGAGTTGAAAGTCCTGTATTTCTTGCTTCTCAAATCATACGACCTGGGCACCTGGGTGGCTCAGTCAGTTAAGCGTCTGCCTTTGGCTCAGGTCATGATCCCAGGGTCCCAGGGTCCTGGCATCAGGCCCCTGCTCAGCAGGGAGCCTGCTCCTCCCTCTCCCTCTGCCCCTCCCCCTACCTATACACTCTCACTCTCTCTCTCTCTCTCAAGTAAATAAATAAAATCTTTAAAATCATATGACTTAACTTCAGCTCTTAGGAGTATGTCAAAATATCTTGGAATAAATGAGCCTCTTAGATGATCCAAATAACAGGACCTGGAAGGGAAAACAGGAATTTTTGTAACGACACTTAAGAAAAGTCGAGTACATATAAAAAAGTGGTGGGGGAGAGACTAGAATGATGGCAGGAATCTTGATGATGACAGCTCTTCTCAATGTGTCCTTGAATCATATTGCTCCCCTGTAGACCGCTCTCTCCTATATTTGTGCACAGCTATCCCTCTGGTACCTCTTTTCAATTTCCTCCTTGAAATTCCCTTTGCCCCTCTCCTGTGTTGGAGCTTCTGTTTTCCATGTCTTCTTGGTTTGCTGTTTGAATTTAATGGATCACATCCTACAGTAACTTCATCAGAAAGGGTACATGGGAGGTCAGGTTTTTGAAAGCTTGCCTATCAAAAGTCTCTTTATTCTAACCTCGTAATGTATTAATAGTTTAGCAGGGTATAGAATTTCAGATCAGCAATCATTTTCCTTCTGAACTGTGAAGGCATTACTGTACTGTCTTTTTTTTAATTCCATGTATTTTTCATTTCCAGAAATGAACTTTAGTTCTTTTTCAAAACTTCTCTGCCATTCTCACAATTCCTTGTTTCCTAAAGATAGTTTTAAGTTAAATTCTTTAGTTCTTTAAACTTGGTAGGCCTACTTGTTTAAAGTTCATGACTGATCATTCCAGTATCTATTGTCATTCAGATTCAGGTTTTATTTTCTGATGTGCTTCTGCTGACTGCTAGATGTCACCTTAGAAACATGATCGTGGGGCGCCTGGGTGGCACAGTGGGTTAAAGCCTCCGCCTTCGCCTAAGGTCATGATCTCAGGGTCCTGGGATCGAGCCCCGCATCGGGCTCTCTGCTCAGTGGGGAGCCTGCTTCCCTCTTTCTCTCTGCCTGCCTCTCTGCCTACTTGTGATCTCTCTCTCTCTGTCAAATAAATAAAATCTTAAAAAAAAAAAAAAAAAGAAACATGATTGTGGTGGTTCTCCGAGGTCTAGGCTGGATGTGCCATCCTGCAGAACTTTCCATTTGTTTCTTCCAGGTGCTAAGGGTACTATCAGGAAGAAGCACATCCAGGTTCGAGAGTTCCTGGCCCAAACAGGTTATGTACACTCTGAATACAATTTCACGTGAGGACCATCCTTGGGCACAACCTCCCCAGGTCAGCTTCTTTCCCTTTTTTCCCCCTCCGCTCCCTAAGGCAGCACCAAGGCGGTCCTCCCCACAGTTCCCTGCGCTGCAGGGGCAGGAGGGCAAGTCTAGCTCAGGTTTGGCATTATTGTTCTGACGTTCTGCTTGCCTCCCTTGTTATAAGCTCTAGTCCTGAGATTCCCAGCTGTCTAGGTCTTTAATGCTTTTGAGTTATTTTTATCTTCAAAAATATATTTTATCCAGTGTTTTTCACTGTTTTCAGCAGGGGGATTGCTAAGTTTCCTATCCTGCCTTTAGTGGAAACAGAAGTGCTTTGTTCACGTCTTGCTTTTAGTATTACTGTTAAGTCCTGAACCATTCGGATGCCTGATCCTTTATATACAATCCAGTCGTTTTTGTTGGTTTTTTTTTTTGTTTTTTGTTTGTTTGTTTTTGTTGTTTGTTTTTTTTCTCTTTCTCCAAAAGCTAATAAACTTTGATGCTAGTTTTGTGACATTTCATAATGATGTGCTTCAATGTGGATCTGTTTTATCTATTGTGCTGGGCTTTATCAGTGTGTCCTTCCAGTGAGCAAATCCTATCCTTAGATTCTAAGAAAGGTCCTTGAAAACCTGCACTGAAGGGGCACCTGGGTGGCTCAGTCAGTTAAGTGTCTGCCTTCGGCTCAGGTCATGATCCCAGTGTCCTGGGATCGAGCCCCGCATAGGGCTCTCTGCTCCGCGGGAAGCCTGCTTCTGCCTCTCCCACTCCCCTTGCTTGTGTTCCATCTCACACTGTGTCTCTCTCTGTCAAATAAATAAATAAAATCTTTAAAAAAAAAAAAGAAAAAGAAAAGAAAACCTGCACTGAAGATTTACTTTGCTCAGTTTTCTCTGTCCTTCCAGAAATGAGTATTAAATATTGTACCTTGGGGACTGGCCCTCTGTTACAGACTGAATGTTTTTGTCCCCCCAAAATTCATAGGCCAAAACCCAATCTAATCTAATGCAATGGTATTAGGAGGCTGGGACCCTTGGAAGGTAATTCGGTCATGAGGGTGGGGCCTTCATGAATGGGATTAGTGCCCTTATAAGAAGAGGCCAGAGAGCTAGCTTGGTCTCTTTGTGCCATGCGAAGATAGAACTCTAAGTCTGCAAACCTAAAGAGAGCTCTTCGAAACTGGTACCATCATCTCAGACTTCCAGCCTCTGGAACTGTGAGAGACACATTACTGTTGTTTAAAAGCCATCCTGTCTATGGTACTTTTTTTATAGTTACTAAACTAATTAAGATGCCCTTTAATTTCTGTAATCTTTCCTATGTTCTGCCTCAGTCATTTTGCTTTATTTTGTAGAAAATGTTAACTTTGGGGTGTCTGGATGGCTCAGTCAGTTAAGCATCTGCCTTCAGCTTGGGTCATGGTCCCAGGGTTCTGGGATCAAGCCCCACATCGGGCTCCTTGCTCAGCAGGAAGCCTGCTTCTCCCTCTCCCACTCCCCCTGCTTGTGTTCCCTCTCTTGCTGTCTCTCTCTCTCTCTGTCAAATAAATAAATAAAATCTTAAAAAAATATATTAACTTTATGTTCCAACTCCATGATTGAGTATTTCATTTCTGCTTTCATATTTAAAATTTTTAATACCTCTTATTTTGCTGTTTTCTAAATGTTCCTTTTTGTGGCATCCTGTTCTTATTTTGCAATTGCAATTCCCATGTCTGAAAGGGTCATTTTTAGCTTTAAAAAGTTTTATTTCCCATGCTTGGTCTCTATTTTTGTAGGTTGCTTGCTTGTTTGCTTTTTGGTTTGTATGGGTCTTTATCTTCTACAGTGGAAGTTTTCCATAGATGTCTAGTAATCTTTGGTTGTGTGTTCATTATTATTTTTTTTTTTAAAGTAGGCTCTATACCCAGTATGGAGCCCAATGGGGGGCTTGATCCCACCACCCTGAGATGAAGACCTGAGCTGAGATCAAGAGTCAGACACTCAACTGACTGAGCCACTCAGGCACCCCCGGTTGTGTGTTCATTCTTAAGAGCAGGAGACTAAACTGCTGACTGGAAGCTCGGAACACTCTTTATGGGGATCTGGGATCAGCCATTTTATTACGGCGACCCCAGTGTTCTTTTTTTACACTAGTCACCAAGTTCTGGGAACCAAGTAGGAGGAAGAAGGCTAGGGTAACCAGTCACGGTATCTCGTGGGCACACATTCATCTGTCATTTTTGCTTATTGCATGTGTACCCTCAACTATATCTGATGTTCCCTAGGACAGAGAATCTTTTACCCTCTCCAGACTGTAGTCTAGGGGAGGATATCTAGAGACATAAACAAAGGAGTAGATCTGGACATTTTACTCCTCCTCCTCCTTCTCTTCATCCCGCTCCTCCTCCTTTGGGAAAAAAAAATTTTTTTTTATTGAAATATAATTTACGTACTGAGAAATGTATAGACTTTCAGGGTGGCCCTAATTGCTCCTTAAACAATCTTCATTTTAGCCCATCCTTTTTTTATTTTATTTTATTTTAATTATTTATTTGACAGAGAGAGAGAGATCACAAGTAGACAGAGAGGCAAGCGGGGGGCGGGGGGGGGGGATGCAGGCCCCCCACTGAGCAGAGAGCCCGATGTGAGGCTTGATCCCAGGACCCTGAGATCATGACCCAAACTGAAGGCAGAGGCTTTAACCCACTGAGCCACCCAGGTGCCCCTTAGCCCATCCTTTACACCATCTTCCTGAAGTACATGGGGCCACCCATTCTTGAACCTTGGGGGATTCTGTGGTGGAAATGGAGCTGGTAGTATAATTTGAGTGAGAGAAGGGTCAGCTGTGGTAATTAATTCCTCAGGAGACCTATCTTTTCTTTCTGTCCCCAGCACCTAGATGAACCAAACAAGTTAATCTTGACAGGCTTTGCCCTTGCTAAGAGGCAGATAGCTTTCTCTCCTGCCTTTCTGAAAAGTGAGTGGGTCTTCAGGATTCCTGACTTTTTCTGGGGTGTCTCATTTCCAGTGTCCCAGCTATCTATCGGTGCCTGAGTCCTTGTCTCTTGTGTCCTGTCCCCCACATGCCCCCACCCCAGCCTCCTCCAGGACTCTGTGTTCCCGGTACTGACAAATGCCCTCAGGACAACATGGAGCTTTGGCGCTAGTTCACCGTTATACATTCCTAGCTTTCAAAGGATATTTATTGTATTTAATTTTGCAGTTCAGCGTTTTGTAACTGGAAGATTTTTCAGAATATCTAGTCCACAGTATTGCTGGGAACAATTCATCTTGTTAAATCCTAGTCCTCTTGAAGGGCTCAACTCAAAGGTCACCTCTTATGTAAAAGCCTTCCATACTTCTGGAGGAGTGAGACCTTCCTCTAAGCTTCCCCAGCCCCTCATGGTACTCCTGCTCCGGGGCTGTAACTCACTCGGAAGGTGGCTTTAACTGTGTACTTGCATATCTGTCTCTACCACCAGTTCTGAGCTACTTGGGGCAATGCTTTGAGATGCATCTCTTACCTTCTGCATCTAGCAGAAAGCCTGCCAGCTGGGGGCAGGGGAGATGTTTAATACTTATTGGATTAAAAAGAAAGGTAATTGAGAGAACCCTGGGTGGCTCAGTGGGTTAAGCATCCAACTCTTGATTTCAGCTCAGGTCACTATCTCAGGGTTGTGAGATGGAGCCCTGCATTGGGCTCCACACTCGGTGGGGGAGTCTGCTTGAGATTCTCTTTCTCCCTCTGCATCCCATCCCCACTGAGCATGCTCTCTCTCTCTCTCAAATAAATAAATCTTAAGAAAAAGAAAAGAAAAGAAAAGTAATTGAAGGGCACCCGGGTGGCTGAGTCAGTTGAGTGCCTGATTCTTGGTTTTGGCTCAGGTCATGATCTTAGGTTTGTGGGACCAGCCCCACATCAGGCCCCCTGCTCAGCAAGGAGTCTGCTTCTCTCCCTCTTCCTCTGGCCCTTCCCCTGCTCACACGCGCTCTGTCTCTAAAATAAAAAAATCAATCTTTGAAACAAAAAAAAAGAAAAGTAATTGATAACATGCTAATGCCATAGTTCAAATTCTACTAAGGCTCCCAGTCATGTCTGTTAGATGTTCGATGTCCATTTATTAATTTATTTATTTAAAGAAGAATTTACCTTAAAAAAAAAAAAAGGTTGTATTAATTTATTTTAGAGAGAGAGGGAGCACATGTGATTGCAATCGGGGGAAGGGGCAGAAGGGCAGAGGAAAGGAGAGGGAGAGGGGCGGAGGGGAAGCAAGAGAGAAAAACAGACTCTATGCTGAGTGTGGAGCCCAACCTGGGGCTCGATTTCATGACCCTGAGATCATGACCTGAGCTTAAACCGAGAGCTGGGTGCTTAGTTGACTGCACCACCCAGGCGCCCCAACAATGTCCACATATATAATGTGAACATGTATTGGTGCCTTCATTCTGTCCTTGAAAACATGCTTTCTCATCCCAAGGTCTTTGCATTACTGTCTTTCTTGGAATGCTGTTCCCCCGGATGTTTCCCTGACTGCCATCTTCCCCTTATGTAGATCTCAACTTGAATGGTACTCCCAGGGAGAAGGCTCCCCTAACCACCCTAGCCACGTGCCCCCTTATTCAATTTTCTCTTCTTCATAGTATGTATTACAGCATATGATTCTATAATCACCTAAAACCAACTTATTTATGTGTTTAGAAAATAAACATATAAATGCAGTCTAGGTGATAGCAGCCCCAGAAACTAAATGAAGCCTGCCACGTGGTAGATATCCAATAAATACTTTGTTGACTGGCTGCCTCCTAGGTAGAGGTGCAAGAGATTTTAGAAAATGAGTAATTGGCCCTCACCGGTTCACTGAAAAGTTCATTTGATCAAAAATGGATATTCCTGTGGACCATTTTTGAGATTTGTCTGTGGTAGACGAGTAGTCACATCTGTCTTTTTCTAGGGCTAAAGTTATCTAAGTTATACTCTAATTCTGGGGACCCCAATAGTCATGTAATCATGTATTAGAGCAGATTTAACCTTGCTTCCTAAATAAAGTCCTGGCTTTGTCTGCAGTTAGTGCTAGCTTTGGTCCCCCTTCCAGATGGGAATTTGGTCCAACCCGCCATTTTCTTCTAAAGGATGCCCACCTTCCCCCCTGCTTATCCCTATACTTCTGCCAGAGTAGTTTGCTAGATAGGAAGGAAACATGAGCTTACAGATGAGGGAAAAGACCCTCCAGTAGGGGTTTGGAAGAGCTAAGTGGCACAAGGCTTCAGGGGGTAGAAGAGAAGGTAGGCCTAAAAAGTAGGATGTGGAGTGTGGGGGAAAGCAAAGTAGAAAAGCTTTAGAAATAAATAACTTGGACCAACTTTGATATTCAGTGCAGGGTCAGTTTTGCCCAGATACAGTTCCTCTTGTCTTGGTAAGAAACCTGCATGACGGTTGGGGAAGGAAGGAGGCTCAAGATGGCATTTTTTTTGTCCAGGGACAGGAGCTTCTTACGGGGCAAAGAATATGGTGAAGCAGGACACGGATGTCTTCTTCATTTCCAAAAATGTCATCATCTCCAGAGCCCAAGGGCCACACTGCCTTTCTCCTTCCACCTGCTGCAGGAAGCCAGGTCATGGTGTGAGCCAAAGTTTGGCTCTGTGTGCTAAATAGATGCTCTTCAGACGGGGTTTGACCATGATCGGCACGCGTGCACGTAGCTTCCAGCAGTGGACCCACAGCCCTGGCGTACACAGGGGTTGGTTCAGAAGGGCCGTCCTCCCTCAGACTTTCTGGATGAACAGATTCGATGTGGTCTCCAGGTGTCTGCATTTTAGTCTAGTGCCACAGTGGTTCTGATAAACGCGATTTGTGGATCCCTCTTATAAAATTGGCTGTTAGAAAATAATAATAAGCTAATATTTACTAAGTTTTTGCTATGAGCTGGGCACTGTGCTCATGCTTTACGTTGTACTATTTCTTTTTCTTTTTTTCTTTTTTTTAAGATTTTATTTATTTGAGAGAGAGAGAAAGAGAAAACATGAGCAGGGGCAGAGGGAGAGGGAGAAGCAGACTCCCCACTGAGCAGGGAGCCCAATACAGGGCTCCATCCCAGGACTCCGGGATCATGACTTGAGCGGCTAGCAGACGTTTAACCGACTGAGCCCCCCAGGTGCCCCGACGTTGTACCGTTTCTTATCCCCACAACAGGTCCCCCGTTAGTTAGGTACTATCGTGAGATGAGGAGACAGAATGAGACATCAGCTCTGATGTGTAAGTGGTAAATCCTGGACTTAAATCTAAGGGTCTCTGACTTCAAAGCCGCTGCTCTTTCCTTGAGCTGGGGATATTTTTTGAAAGCTTAAAATTCTTTGTAGGAGTCTATGATACCCTCCTACCCAAAGTGTGGTCCTTGGAGCACACATCTCCTGGGAACTTGTTCGAAAGGTAGAACCTCAGGCCCTGCCCCAGACCTTGTGAATCAGACCCTACATCTTAACAAGATCCCCAAGTGATGTCTGTATACATTAAAGTCCGAGAAGCACTGCTATGATATATTTTATCTATTTATTTGTACCCTATCACATGCCCGAATAAATGAGCAGTATGGGTTCCCATTATGTATATTATGGAAATTCCTTATATCTTGAGCATTGTGATTCATGTTGAGTTATGAGCTTTAATTTATCCATTCAACTAAATTTAGCGGAACTAATTTTATTATTTCTCACCCAGACTATTACAATTATTTCCTATTTGATTTATCTGCCTCCAATCTCTCCCATCTTCTATCCGTTGCAAGCCATCCTTTTCAAGTAGCGGAACATATTTTTCTTTTTAAGATTTTATTTATTTATTTGTCAGAGACAGAGAGAGAGAGAGAGCACAAGCAGGGGGAGTGGTAGGCAGAGAGAGAAGCAGGCTCCTCACTGAGCAGGGAGCCCAATGTGGGACTCGATCCCAGGACCCTGGGATCATGACCTGAGCTGAAGGCAGATGCTTAACTGACTGAGACACCCAGCAACCCCGTAGTGGAGTATCTTACTGAAACAAAATTTTGGTGAAAGGCTTACAACAATAAGAGAAAAATATTGTTTCTCTGGTTGAAATGTGGGTTTTTGGGGGGTGTCAGAGTTCTGTCCTCTTAGCTTTTCCCTGGTCCCTGAGATACCTCCTGTGAACCCCCAGGTGTCCGTGGAGCACAGATGACCATCTTTGCTCTAGTAGTTCTCAATCATGGCATCATGACCCTTTCATGATCAATTATGAGGGGCATTGCACATAATTTAGTAATAACCAAAGTACCCAAGTTTATGATAAATTTAGTTTAAAATAACTTGGAGTGGATTCAAGTCATGCTCTTACTTGCATTTCCTTCTGCTTTCTTGAGGATGGAAACCCCTGTATTAGTAACACACGGGAAATGGGAAGACACGGACATGGATGTCATGGTGGAAAAAGGCCAAGAGTCATCGATTTGGGTTGGCCTCCATGTTGCTGCCAGAGAGAATTTCCTTAAAAATATCACCCTCTTTGCTTATCAGCTCATCCCTCCACAGCCTACAGAATTAAGACCAATCTGCTAACCCCTGTCTATCTCTCTCACCTCTTGTCATTCCTTTTTTTTTTTTTAATTTTGTTTTTTTAAGTAATCTCTACACCCAACGTGGGGCTCGAACTCACAACCCTGTCATGACCCTGAGATCAAGAGTCATGTGTTCTGCCAACTGGACCAGCCAGGCACCCCAGCTCTTGTCATTCCTTCCTCAACTCCTCCACGATGCCAAGACCCCAGTCCCCTCATACATAAACATAGCAGACCTTCCATGATTCTGTGTCTGCACAGGTCCTATTCCTCTGCCGTGGAAGCAGGAAAAGAAATGGAGAGAAAAGCAGATTCTTGACCTTCAGCGCCTGCGTCTAATCCCTCCTGGGGTCCAGCTCTTTGACACCCTGATGTTGGGCTCTATCTGGTCCTTCTACATTTGTCTGTGAGATGCAGAGATCTCCTCTTACTCACCTCTGTACCCATGGGATCTGGAAGGCAGTGAGACAAGTTAATCCTTCCTTTCTTAATGGAGCCACCCCAAGAAAGCTATCTTACACTTTAGGCTTTTTAGGTCCCTTTTTCCCCCTCTTGCTCAAGGTGACACTGGAAATACTCCTTTGAGTGAAAGTAAAATACAGGGTGCTCCTCAGAGCTCTAACCTTCCAGAAAGAGTTTTCAGTTCTAGTTTTCCTATATTTACAAGAATTATTTATGTCGATTCCCTGAAGAAGCAGCAGTACCTTATCACCCAGATCATTTTCCACTTGCGTGAGATACACATCAGGAATTTCCTTCCTCGTGCCAAACCCAGCAGTGCAAAGGGCTTTTTAAAAAGTAATTCATTCGTTTGGAAATAGGAAGTGACAAGAGGTACTTGATCTATTTCAATTTGCTCTCATGGGAGATAGCTTTTATGCATTTGCCCCACGGCCCTTTTCAATTTACTGTATGTATTTTCTAGAAGATTCTTATTTATTTTTTTCCCAACTCAGTGGGGAGCGAATTTGAGACTATTTTCAATCACATGTGTGGACCTCTCCGTCTGAATCTGTGCTCTCGTGCCACCACAGAATGGAGGCTGTCGGCGAAACCAATGTCTGTCTCCTCATTGCTCCCACCTCAGCCTTTGGTCCAACCTTGTTTATTCTCCGCTTTCCCTCCTCCACCGAGATTTTAATTTTGTTAAAATGTTTTTACCGCGGCTCTGACTCAAGCAGCTCAGCTCGCTGCAGAAACACAATGTCACTTAATATTCCAACTCACAGCCCAGACACTTTCCCATCAGGTCATTTGGAGCAGGGCTGTTGAGACGCCTTTGTGACGATGATTGGCGACACCCTGCTGCTGGAAAACAGACCTCACGGACCCAGCTGCCGTGCTCTGTGCAATAATTCCGCTTCCGTTACCCGACTATCCACCCATCAGAGCCGATTTAATAGAAGCGAATGTTGTCACCAGATGACACTATGACACCAAAGCCACACTCTTGATTCCCTCGGAGCTGGTTGGATGAGACCACACCCATTCATTAACCCATCTGCCCATTCATTCAACTATATGCAAAGCGGGCCTATTCTTAAGGATAGGAAGGATGGAAAGGCAAGGCGTAGGGCACCTAACAGCCCTGGTACACAGCCCTGCTAGTAATAGACCCGGAGTCTACTGGAGAAGGTAGATCTCCAAAAAATACTTACAGGTATGGGTGAGGTCCAAAACGCTGATCTGGGAAACCAAAGAAGACAGCACCTGACTCTTAACAGGGTAAACGAAAGACAAGTTAAAGGGCTTGTAGGGAAAGTGAGATTTGAAGTAAATTTGAAGGGACGGACTGGGTATTTCCAGAGGAAGGAAAGGGGGGTGGATGTAGTTCCAGCCAAAGAAACAGGTATATAAAGGCGAGAGACTGCTGATACAGTGCCATTAACTAAGGTAAAGAAGATTGGGGGTGGATAGAATGGGGTTGGATAGAATGAATTCTGCTTTAGGTCTTGTATGCCGTATCTATGGTGGGTTTAGAGCTCAGATGAGATCTGGGGCTACAAGTAGAAATTCATGAGTCAGGGGCTCCTGGGTGGCTCAGTCGGTTAAGTGTCTGCCTTGGGCTCAGGGGTCCTGGGATGGTGCCCCATGTCGTGTGTTCTGTAGGGCTCCCTGCTCAGTAGGGGAGTCTGCTTCTCCCTCTCCCTCTGCCCCTGCTCGTGTGCGTGCGCTCTCTCTCACTCATGCTCTCCCTCAAATAAATACAGAGTCTTAAAAAACAACAACAACAAAGAAAGAAATTCATGAGTCAGCATCTATAGTTCATAGCTAAAACCAGGGGAGTTAATGAAATCACTGAAGAATGCAAACTGAGAAGAAAAAATAGCCTGTGACTAAATCCTAGGAACGACAACATTTAACGTTATGACCAAAGTAAAGGAACGTAAAGGAGTCTGGGAAAGAGTATAGAAGGAGTACAAAATAAAAATGTGTGGTAGACAGTAGGCACTATTTCACAGAAACCATCTACTCTTGTACCTGACATTCATTCAAGTTATCCAGTTTATCTCAGAAATGAGAAGTAAAGCCACAAATTGTTCTTTGTCTAGGTTTAGATTTATTTCTCTTTACCCTTCTTAGGACTCCTCACACTGTCCGCATCTGGATTCGTGTCTTTCTTTAAGTCTAGAAAATTCTTTACTATTACATTTAAAAATATGGTTTCTGTTACATTCTTTCCTTCTAGAATGCCCATTAGACGTACATGGAGGCTCTCCATTGACTGTTGTGGATTTGTGTGTGCCTTTAAAAAGATGTTTGTTATACCTTAGGTAGCCTATCTGGGTATTTTCTGTAAAAGAAGGATTTCCGGTTTACCACGTCAGACATATTACCAGCAAGTGAAGGGTTAATAGTTGCCATAAGCCTGACTGTTTACCTCTGTTCCCCAGATCGCCGCCATGCTTCAGAACTGAAGTTTGTTGCATATTAGACTCCAACTAGACATTCCAAATATCCAATACCCAACACATCTGAAACCTCGCTGCTTGGGTCTCAAGCAGGTCATGACCTGAAACTTGCTATTTCGCCGATGTGCTACATCTCAGTTCATACCATTCCCATCCACCCAGTCTTCCAAATGTGAGCCTAAATTTGCCTTGAGTCATCTCTCTCCTTCACCACCGATGCATCTTCTCCTCTCAATGGCCATGCTTGTTCTGTACTGTAAGCTGCCATTATTTTCCACTGCCATAGTCAGCCTCCTCCTTGACTCTCTCCCTATTCTTTATGTCCTTCCTACCCATTTACCCAGAGCTTCTGGAATCGTCTTTCGGAGACTCAAATCTGGGTATGTCACTTCCTTGCATGGAAAGTTTAGCTAACTTTCTGCTGTCACAGAATCAAGTTCAAGCTCTTCATGTGGCAACAAAGACCCCCAAAAATTTGCCTTCTCTATCCACCTTGCCCCTTCTTGTTCCCTGTCCTTGTCACTGTGTAGATGCGCTCTGTTCCCCCTGTGCCCCCAGGGGAAGTAACATGCTCCCATGACTTCGTTCAGGCTGTTCCCCTTCCCTAGAACATCCTTTGCCTTCCTTTACATGTTGAAAGTCTAGCACTTACTGTTTAATTAGGCTCGGACTCCAACAGCCAGAATTCATCTCTCTCCTCTCCTGTGAACCTGAATACATAAAGTTCAGCACAATATGCCTTGCATTTGTACACTTAGCTGTACACTTCGGTGGAGCAGCAGGATCCTGGAGAACAGGAAGCATAGCTTGGATCACCTCTATCCTGCCTAGCAAAACATCGGGAGATTAATACACAGTGCTTGAATTGAGTTGTTATAACGCAATAGTACAAAAAGAACTCTGAAATTTCTAGGGATCCATGTCTACTAGTTACAGACAACTCTGAAAGTCTAGAGAAATAGAAGAAAGTATGTGTATATATCTTATATATATATGACATATATATATATATATACACACTTTGTATATATACATATATGGGTCATATATATTCTGAAATAACAGATTTTTTGGAAACGTATTTGGAGTTAGAAGAAAGTCTAAGCACTTGAAAAACACTGGTACCAACTTTCAGTTCCCCCATCTCCAGCCCCAGTGAAGTCCATTCAGCATGATTTTGCTGAAGTGATGCGGGGAAAGCAGTGACCTTATCCACTCTCCACTGATCAGTATTCTAGACAAAGCAGGGTCATGGATAGCTGTGACAGATACTAGTGAGCAGCAGCCATGAGTAATCATTCCCAGATCTACTGAGTGGCAAGACTAATTCAATACTGAAAGTAGGAAAAGAATGAAATATATGAAATATAAAATATATGAAATATAAAATTATTAACAAATGGCAGTCTTTCTTAGGATCATATGAAACCAGAATTCATGACTATTCTCCAACACATATTACTGACTAAGGTTAAATGAGTGAGCAGGTGGTGGTTTTTATTCTTCGCTTCTTGTGTAATGGGCAAGACTTTTTTTTTTTAATTTAAATTCAATTTAGTTAACATATGGTGTATATTTAGTTTCAGGGATAGAATTTAGTGATTCATCAACTGCATTTAACACCCAGCGCTCATTCCATCCAGTGCCCTTGTTAATATCCATCACCCAATTACCCCATCCCCCCCACCTCCCCTCCAGCAGCCCTCAGTTTGTTCCTATAGCTAAGAGTCTCTTATGATTTGCCTCCCTCTCTGTTTTTATTTTATTTTTCCTTCCCTTCAACAGGCAGGAAGTTTTAAATTATTCCAAGAGAAATCCACCTTTAAAGAATGTTTCAGAATAACGTTTCTTGAATTAAAAATGTTAATGCTTTATCTACCTTGTATGGGGTGATGGAAATTTAAAAAAAGAAAAAAAAAACAATCCAGGGATGCCTGGGTGGCTCAGTTGGTTAAGTATCTGCCTTTGGCTCAGGTCATGATCCCAGGGTCCTGGGATCGAGTCCCGCATCTGGCTTCTTGCTCAGCAGGGAGCCTGCTTCCCCCTCTCCCTCTACCTGCTTGTGCTCTCTTTCTCTCTTTCTCTGACGAATAAGTAAATAAAGACTTAAAAAAAAAAAAACCCAAATCCAGACCAATTAATGGAGCCTAATTTTAATAAAACTTCTTCTTCTAAAAAAAGATTTATTTATTTGAGAGACAGATGGAACACAAGCAGGGGGAGGGACAGAAGGAGAAGCAGACTCCCCGCTGAGCAGGGAGCCCAATGAGGGGCTCGATCCCAGGACCCTGAGATCATGACCTGAGCCAAAGGCAGATGTTTAACCAACTGAGCCATCCAGGTGCCCCAAAACTTCATTTCTTAAAATAAATTTTCTTTTACAAAAATCATTTTTCTTATTTTATCGTATTGTTTGGCAACTTAACAAGAGGTAATTTTTCAGTTGGGAGACTAGAGAAACATCTGGAGAATTTTTTTTTTTTTCATGTTTAGGTCAAATAAATTCTCAGTTTAATATCCTGTTAGAGCTCTGTAGATATTGTTTCTTCCTTTTCAGTTTATCAGATGACAGATGCCTCCTGATACAAGCCTTATGCCATATAAAGATTGGTATGTGATGTCCGTGCATCCAAAATATGTTGAGATGTTACAACTTCAAGAAAGCAACAGACCCCTCACCTTTCAGGTTAGCTGGCAATGCTAGGAAAGCTTTTTTTTTTTTTTTTTTAAGATTTTATTCATTTATTTGACAGAGAGAGAGATCACAAGTAGGCAGAGAGAGAGGGGGAAGCAGGCTCCACGCTGAGCAGAGAGCCGGATGTGGGGCTCGATGTGGGACTCGATGTGGGACTCGATGTGGGACTCGATCCCAGGACCCTGAGATCAGGGCCTGAGCTGAAGGCAGAGGCTTTAACCCACTGAGCCACCCAGGCGCCCCAGTGAGAGGAAAGTTAAAGAAGATATAAAAACAAGAATGGAAATGATTAAAGAACAGATGGTGAGCAGAAGAAAAGGAGAAAAGCAAATCTTCCCATGTAAAGCAAATTCTTGTTAAACCATTGAAGGGATGTGTGGAAAGCCGAGGGTTTCTGTGGTACAGACTTTGAGATAAAGCAAAAAGGAGAATCTGGGTTAAGTCAAATCTCTCCTGATGGCTTTCTGGTAGCGACTAGGAAGTGTACCATTGAATCACGTGATTCAAGAGCAACGAGACGGTACTTTTACAAAGATGACTGAGCTCTGATGTGTTATCAGAAAAAACAGGATAGCTGCGGAAGGTCACGGGCCAAATTCGTCCCAAGACTGGTCTGGGAATTATTGGGAAGTAGACATTCTCTTTCTGTAGGTGGTTGAAAGTGGTAGGATATACAGGTATCCCTCACTTTTCGAAAGTTTGCCTTCAGCCACTTCACTTGTATGAAAGACCTACATCAGCACCTGTTACAAAAGAAATCTGAAGAGGATTTTCACTTTGACGATAAAAGGCGAAAATAGCATTCGGGGTTTGTTTTGCAATGAGTTGTGATAGATGTGATAGAAGCCACTCTCCCCCAGCAGTGAGAGCAGCCCTGCCGAGCTCCTTCCCAGAGAACTAGGCTTAGCATCTCAGGAGCAAGAATCCATAGCTTTGAACTCTGTCTGTGAGCCTCTCTGCTTTTTCTCCATTTATAATGTGCGTCCATCAGCAAGATGTGTCCAAAGGTATCAGAAAAGCATAAGAGAGATACTTTGTTTTTTAAAAGATTTTATTTATTTGAGAGAGAGATAGCAAGAGAAAGCAGGAGCAGGGGTGGGGGTGGGGGGAGAGAGAGAGAAGTGGAGCCCCATGCGGGACTCGATCCCAGGACCCCCTGGATCATGACCTGAGCCTAAGACAGAGGCCGAACTGACTGAGCCACCCAGGAGCCCCAAGGCTACTTTGGGGATCTAGGAATGCTCAAAAATTTTTCTGCCTAGATGGATGGTAATGGTTTCTTCCCTTGATGGAGTTCCAGCTTATGAAAGGTTTCAAAGGAACGCTCTACTTTCAGATATCAGAGAAAACCTGTGTGTGAAATTGCTGAGCTTCCCTATGGAGAAAGTATACAGGACAATGAAGATAACAATAGAGGAAAGCAGAGCTGTGAAAGGGAGAGAGACCGAATCCTCATTTTAACTTGGGAGCCAGCTGCACCTGGAGATTTTTCATTTTTATGAGTCGATAAATTCCCTTTTTGGCCTTAAACCAATGTGCGTTAGGGTTTCTGGCACTGCATTTGAAATAATTCTGATTAAAAAAAATTTCCAGAAGCAGAATTGTATTATCAAATTGCTTTCCCCAGAAGCTCTATCAAATCCTTCACCACCGTGGGGGGCAAGGGGGTTCAAGTGCTTCTTCCATTGCATTTCAGCATTAAATGTCGTTACTTTGAGACTCTTTGTCTATCTGATTTTAAGTTTTGTGTTTTAGTGAAATAAAACATTTTCTATTTAATAAATAGCATATACTTTTCCTATTGTAATTTGTGTCTTTTGCCTGTTTTTCTCTATCAACCTATGGGCTGGAGATTGATTAAAGTGATTTACCCTATGACACTTGTGGAATTTATTTTTCCTCTGGATTCAATACTTTAAAAAAATACCATTTTTTTTCAGAAACACAGTAAAAATTAAAAAAAAAAACAGAAAAAACTAAAAATGACTTTTAAAAAAAGATTTGTTTATTTAAGGGGTGCCTGGGTGGCTCCATCGGTTAAGCGTCTGCCTTCGGGTTGGGGCATGATCTTAGGGTCTTGGGATCGAGCCCCACAACAAGCTCCCTGCTCAGCAGGGAGTCTGCTCCTCCCTCTCCCTTTGCCTGCTGCTTCCCCTGCTTGTATTCTCTCTGTGTTAAATAAATAAAATCTTTTAAAAATGTTTTTTTTTTTAAAGATTTTGTTTATTTGAGAGAGAGAGAGAGCACAAGGTGGGGGGGGCAGAGAGAGAGGGAGAAGCAGACGTCCCATTGAGCAAGGAGTCCAATGTGGGACTCGATCCCAGGACTCTGAGATCATGACCTGAGCTGAAGGCAGACGCCTAACCTACTGAGCCACCCAGGTACCCTATAGTTAACCCTTTAATCTATGTGGAATTATTTTTGGTGTATGGTGTGCAACCATATTCTAAGTTTATTCTCACCTCCCCCCTCAACCCCCCATAACGTATTTTCCAAGTGCTATGTTGTTGTCTCTCCCTTTGATGTATTCTCTCTGGGTGGGCCACACCCTCCTCAGTGGCAGCAAGAGTAAGAAGAAGGTAACTGAGGAGGCTAAGTGACCCATGCCAGTACCACACCTGGATTATAAACTCTGTTTTCTACTCCTGGGGTTTTCTCCTAAATAGTGAAGGAGATCAAAAAGAAGAGGGGAGCCAGGAACATCTGCTTTCTTTACAGTGACAATGACCACATCAGCAGGGAGAAGACAGGTCTGCAGGACCCAAAAAGCACCCCCAAACTGCAGGTTTACTGTGAGCCTGCTGATTTACAAAACAAGTCCATCCCTTTTCTGCTTTTTGCTCTTGGCCCATTGTATAAATCGCCTCCCCAGTCCCTCCCCAAACCGATAGGAGCTAGCTGGATGAGTTGGTCTGCCTCTAATTACTGCTTATTGAATTTGATTGTGGATTTATATCATTAACACGAGGAGGGGGCAAACAGGGAAGTGCCTGCCATTTGTGTTCCTGGCTTATCTCATCCTGTGGTTTGAAGAATGTAAAGGCTCAGCAGGGACTCCTTATCTTGTCTGTTTCACCCCTTCTCTCAGATATACCTGCCTAATGAAAGTATTTGGGTAGCACGTTTCATTGTATGTCTGAGTATCTTTGTTTTGCTTACATAAGCCTAAATGAAAACTTAGATTAGCACATCCCACCTCCTTCAAATCTCAGTAGATGTCACCGCGTGGTTTTTCTGGGTTTATGGCTTTGGGAAAGTATGAAGGCACATTATTTTCCTAAATGCTTGCAGCAGCTCTGTCCCCATGGAATTTATGGTCTAATGAAGAAAATATAAATTATTTGTGATTACGAATGCAATATGCAGTGAATTTAATCTTATTTTTCATATTCTCTGTCATTTTCATGAGATTTGGGGAGGAGAAAAGATAAACACAGGAGCTTAGCCCACCATTGGGAAATGGAAGTCAAGCATTCTGCTCTAGTGTCAGAAGAGGGGGGAAGGAGGGGGTCCCCAGGAGGAAGATTTCACTCTAGGGTCTTGGCTCCACTCATACTAACCCTGAACTAAGACTTCTGCCTAGAAGGTCCTCCCGTTGGCTTTCACAACTCACCGGCTGTGGCTTGGTGACAGATAGAAGCTTCTCAAATGGCTCCACATCCTTGGTAGGCAGAGGGCCCCCTCCTTTGTCGCTGCATCTGGTGACTGAAAGTTGTTGAGCCAACTGTGCCGTGAGCTCTGAATTTGATTTGTCTGGGGATAAACCTGTCTGAAGCAGGGAATCCCACCACTTTATTTCTCTTCAGTCCTTTAATCCTAATGCCGGGGCCGTGCTCATAACACTTCGTAAATTTACGGCCATTGAGAGACATCGTCTCCCCATCTGCCAGTAATTTCCAAAACACATTTTTCACGGAGCCTTTTTGTAGCAGCGCTCTCCGCTGTCCTCTCTAAGGACGTGTCACCGTGCACTTTCCTCCAGGGGCTGCTTGATGAGGCGGAGATTTCCCTGGGCCTCAGATTCCTCATGTGGAAGAACTGAGTTAACAGCACCCCTCAAGGCTCCGCTGTGAGACTCAAATGACGCTTGATCTTAGCCAAGAGGCCGAGAAGCGATGAGACTCAGATGAAATAATGCACGAGCACCTGCCAAATCCGTGGGCATTATTACTTTCTACTTGAAGTCCGAACGTTATCTTATGTAAAAACTGTCAGCCAGTTATTCATTTTACTTAAAAAATAATAATAGTAAAAGAGTTTAAAAACCTGTTAGCAAATTAAAGCCAGATATTGTGTCTTGCTACCAGAGAACCGCTCAAGTCCGGGACTCTTTCAGCGCTCGGGGTTGCAGGCTGTTTGAACGGTGTATGTACTTTATGTGCGTCTTAGATAAGCTCGCTCTCTCTCTCTCTCTCTCTCTTTCTCTCCCTCTGTGTCTGGGCCTCCAGATTTCATTATGAAAGAGGCAGAGCCCATCAGAGAACTTGATGGGCAGCCAGGCACGGTTTTTCTTCTTCTGGTCCTTTGTCAGGTCTTTGTTCCGCCCCTGGCTACACTCTAACAGAACCACTTACTGGTGATTAAAAGGAGGGACTCGGCTGCGGGGCGGGGCCTGCCCGGCGCGGGGGCGCAGCGATTGGGTTCACCCTGGGGGGCTGCGCTCTAAGTGCCGCCCGCGGAGGAGCGCCCCCGCCCCCTCCCCGGCCCGCACGCCGCCCCCGACGCCGCGGAGACGTCAGCGCCGCGCAGCCCGGGCTGGGGACCGAGCTTCGCCTGCTGCCGCGGACCGACGGACAGGCGGGCGGACAGCGGCGGCCACCGCGGGACGGGGAGAGGCGCGCGGGGCCCGGGAACCGCAGGCCCGCAGCCTCCCGCCGCAGCGCCATGGACGGCCCCGACAACGCGACGCTGCTCTTCGCCCCGTCCTCGCTGCAGCCGGACAACTACACGCTGTCGCCCAATGCCAGCAGCCTGAGCCCCGGCTCGGACCTGCCCGTCGCCGCCACCTCCAGCGCCGGCCCCAGCCCCGGGCTCAGTCTCGCGCCCGGTCCCGGCGTCAGTTTCAGCCCCGGCCCCGCGCCCACCCCGGAGCCGACGGCCGGCGGCTCGGCGGGCGGCGCGGCCAGCCTGGGCCCGTCCTTGTTCCCCCACCCCTGGGCGCACCCCCAGACCCCGTTCTGGGACACGCCGCTGAACCACGGGCTGAACGTGTTCGTGGGCGCCGCCCTGTGCATCACCATGCTGGGCCTGGGCTGCACGGTGGACGTGAACCACTTCTCGGAGCACGTCCGCCGGCCCGTGGGCGCGCTGCTGGCCGCGCTCTGCCAGTTCGGCTTGCTGCCGCTGCTGGCCTTCCTGCTGGCCCTGGCCTTCTCGCTGAACGAGGTGGCCGCCGTGGCGGTGCTCCTGTGCGGCTGCTGTCCCGGCGGGAATCTCTCCAACCTCATGTCCCTGCTGGTGGACGGCGACATGAACCTCAGGTAGGAGCTGTCTGTTCTTTGCGCCTCTCTCGCAGCCCAAGCAGCCGCGCTCAGCCGTGGGTTTGAGACGGAGGAGAGAGGAAGCAGAGGCGTGGAAGAGGGAAGAAGATGGTGCAGGGAGGGAGAGGTTGACGCCTGGGCTTTAGAAGTCGAGGCAGATGTGAGGAGGTGCTGGAGGGGGAAAGATCTAGATGGGGACAGAGCTGCTCTGATGGCCCTCCGACCCTCCTCCCAGAGGGCTGGGCTGTCAGGGGAAGTCTTAGGCCTCTGGAAGACAAAGGGAACTGGGAAGCCTGAAGCTGGGTCTCGCCGGAAATGCAAAAGCAGAATAGGGCTCTTGGCCCCAATAAAGAAGGTGATCTCATGTAGAGGACAATATAATTGAGTTGAGTCCAACAAGTGCTCAGCAGCTTTACCATGTCGAATCCTTTGGAGGATTCGAAAAGAAAGAACGGTGTTCCTTGCCTCAGAATCATGCAGACTGTAGCCAGCTCAATAGGCTTTATAAAGCCAGGGCAAGAGTCCTCAGATTTACCCCCCTCCCATCCTGGGGTTCCTGTTTCAGTTGGGTTTAGAGGTGCTGTTCTCTTGGCACTCCCCTCGGCCAAAGTGGGTTCTCCCCACACTTCAAGCTCCAGACTTGCAGTCTCTTCCTTTGTCCTCTACCCAGTGTGCAAGAGAGAGGTTCCCCAATGTGCAAGAGAGACTCTTGGCGCAGAGCCCATTCTGAATTCTGCTCATTGCCTTTTCTGCAGCATCATCATGACCATCTCCTCCACGCTTCTGGCCCTAGTCTTGATGCCCCTGTGCCTGTGGATCTATAGCCGGGCTTGGATCAACACCCCCCTGGTGCAGTTGCTACCGCTGGGGGCAGTGACCCTAACTCTCTGCAGCACCCTCATCCCTATCGGCTTGGGGGTGTTCATTCGGTACAAGTACAACCGGGTGGCGGACTACATCGTGAAGGTAAGGTCACCCTTCCTTTTATGTACTTAATGTATTTAAAGAGTCCTTGGTCTCTGACCCCTGGCTGAAATGCTAAGAAGTTTGGGAAAGAGGGATAAGAAAGAAAATTTGGCAGCCCTCGCATAGATAAACTTAAAAAAAAAAAAAAAAAAAAAAAAGCTTGTGCCACAAAGATAACTTATATCTTTTGGCATTCCAAAAACTTATAGCTTTAATTAAGACAAAGCTTAGTTACAAACAGCATAAGAGAGCTATTAGTATTCACAGGAGGAAATATATCACGGGAAAGAGATATCAATACCATTAATTGGCAACATATTTTACACTAACAAATCGTGCGTTACTAAGAATCAAAGCAGGGGAAATAAGATTATATGAATTGAATTTGTCCAGTATTTTAGAAACGCATTACTATATTTTTAAAAAGTGGAACTCTAATTCTGAGAAACTCTGTAGAAGTTCCTTTTAAAATGATTTATTAATTTTCTAAAAATAAGTTGACACTAATAAGACCAAAAGCAATTTAAAAATCACATTGTGGCAATAGAATACACAAAACATTGGCTTTAAAACACAAAATAAGATTGGGTCCTGGATAAATAATGCCCAATATATTACCATTAGTAAACCTGTGTGTTTTTCCTTCCCCATTGCAGTATTGCATATGGTTTCTAAAGCTAGTGAAAGGATGAAAATTCCTATAATTTTGTGTACTATTTCCAGTATTGCCTTTTTAAAAAACAAACAAACAAACACTGGTACTTTTTGAAGAGTAGAGATTTTGTAATAGTTGACTGGAGAAAAAATTAAATATTTGTCAACTAAGCTTTCTTTGAAAACTCAAAAATAGTAAATAAGAGTAAACCATGAATAGGATTCAACTCTCATTTTAGGAAGTTACTCAAAATATATAAGTAATTACTATTAATGCCCAGGCAAACTCATTTAGACAAGTGAAAAGAGTTTCTCCAATGTTTCAATTATGTAGATTTAAGAAGACATAATCTTTTGTGTTTTACTTATAGTAACTAAATAAGTTAATTTTAAATAAATAATAGATGAATCTAAAATCTGATTATTTAACCTGCCTCCTTAGCGTAGTAGGCAGCACGTCAGTCTCATAAAATCTGATTATTCAGAGAGGCTAACTTTTATTAATATAAAAATAAAGGGTTTTTTTATACACATATATCCAGTCTTGAGTAAAAAAAAATGTGCTCTATAATAAACATATATATTTTGAATGTAATAAACTTATATATACATGTAAATATACATATATTTTATATATTACATGTATAATATGCCTACAAATAATCTTGAAAT
Organism: Potos flavus; assembly: GCA_028534135.1. Classification (NCBI taxonomy): domain Eukaryota; kingdom Metazoa; phylum Chordata; class Mammalia; order Carnivora; family Procyonidae; genus Potos; species Potos flavus. The sequence goes on along the minus strand of CM052899.1, from coordinate 141,566,529 downwards.
GCATTAAGAACTTATTAAGCTTAATCATTAAGCTAATACTATTAAGATAATACCATAAAACCTTAGGAATTCTAAGAGAAAGTCAATCAAATAAGCTATTCCCATACTAAAAACAGATAAATATATTTAATAATAGATAATTCAATAAGATTGGGTCACTTTGAATTTAAGCTGAACCTATTCCTAGTCCTTAACCAGAACACTCATAAAGTATGCTTTATAACACTTTTACATTTTTGCAAACACTTTAAAATGATTCTTCAATGTCACTGCTCACTCAAATGATTTAAAATAGTTCAAAGGCCACTTTGGAGCCAATATTTTTATAATGAAGAATCAGATTTCCTGTCAAAGCTTTTGATGTGGACACACATCTTAATATAAGAAAAGCTTCAGGGGTGCCTGGCTGGCTCAGTCAGTAGAGCATGCAACTCTTAATTTCTGGGTCATGAGTTCAAGCCCCACGTTGGGTGTAGAGTACTTAAAAAAAAGTTTTCGATTTATAATAGTTTGGTTTCTGCCCATTGTACCTTTGGAGCATGAGTCCTTTATATAATAATTTCAGCACTCTCTAGCATAGACTTTTTGTCCAGCTCAGATAAATTTTAAATAATTTTTAAAAGAGTATAAAGTATATGCCAATCTCACAGACTCCAAAGGGGTTCCCCCCAGATGTCCAGCAAACCAGAATCAACACTTAAACTGTTCTTCTGGATCTCTGGTTTCCTTCACAGACACCTCCCACCCCCATTGAAACAAAACAAAACAAAAAACTAGCTAACTGCTAATCTGATGGAGAACCAGGGGAGGAATTTTTAGGTTTCCACCTTACTATTTTCGCAGCTTTCCTTACTTGAATGAGTGAGATGTACCAGTCAGACATCAAGACGATGCAATGTCTTATACATAGTTGTACTATATCTAAAGTCCATCTATTATATGTAAGAACTTTTAGGTATCATTAGAGATTTACAGGTGGGAGGTTTCTCATGAAGAGATGAAAAAGGGGGCGTTCGGAATTACAAAGAATTCCTCACATCTTCTGTTTACATTTTTCACTTACATAATCTGAGTTGGTAATTGTTTCAATATTGCTATTGATTCTCTGAAATACGAAGTATTTTAAAGTTGCAAATATCACATAGAAGTTTCATAAATTTTAATAGCTTTTTATCTCACGTGTAAAACTAGAACTAATTTCTTATGGAAAACATGGGGTCCTGTTCAGGGAGGGTAATGTTCATTTGACCCCTCTGTTCATCAGACCATACCTGGTGTATCGGGCTCCACTCTAACTGCTGTTTTTAAGAGGTACACTCACAAATGAAACACACATTCGCAACAGTCCGGACCCCCACCACAGAGTTATATGAAAGTCTGGAGACAATCTGCCTGAAGAAGAGTAGCCATCCCCTCCTGTTTTTTTTGTTTTTGTTTTTGTTTTAGAGAAAGAGAGAAAGAGAAAAAGAGGGGGGTGGGCAGAGAGAGAGGGAGAATCCCAAGCAAGGGGCCATTCTCAGCAAGGAGCTCATTGCCGGGCTTGATCCCTGAGATTGTGACCCCAGCTGAAATCAAGAGTTGATGCTCAACTGACTGAGCCACCAGGCGCCCCTCCCCTCCTGTTTATTTATTTATTTTATTTATTTTTTAGAGATTTTATTTATTTATTTGAGAGAGGGCAAGAGAGAGAATGATGAGCAGGGGGGAGGGGCAGAGGGAGAAGTAGGATCCCTGCTGAGCAAGGAGCCCAATATGGGACTCGATTTCAGAACTCTGGGATCGTGACCTGAGCCAAAGGAAGGTTCTTAACCGACTGAGCCACCCAGGTGCTCCTGCCCTCCTGTTTTTTAAACAGGAGTCTGGTCTGTGCTGCTCCTGAGCGTCTATCCAAGATAATGGCTAGTTGTTAGGGAAGGCAAAATGTCACTCTCCATAAAGACAGGCCTGCAAACCTTTAGAACTGTCCAACAAGGACTGTCCTAAAGAGGTGACCCACCTGTCCTCAGAAGTACTTTGTCCAAGACTGCTTACGGCAAGGATCGCCATAGTGTGGGAGGTGAGACTAGATGCGTCTCTTCTTCCAAGAGCCTAGGATTCGCTTGCCTGAATTCCTTTTCAACTATCCTATTTTTGATGGTCTGTCTGTTCATTTTCTATTACTAGGTTTCCCTGTGGTCTCTGCTAGTGACGCTGGTGGTCCTTTTCATAATGACTGGCACTATGTTAGGACCTGAACTACTGGCCAGTATCCCTGCAAGTGTTTACGTGATAGCAATTTTTATGCCTTTGGCAGGCTATGCCTTGGGCTACGGCTTAGCTACTCTCTTCCATCTTCCACCCAACTGCAAGAGGACTGTGTGCCTGGAAACGGGTAGTCAGAATGTGCAGCTGTGTACTGCTATTCTGAAACTGGCCTTCCCACCACGATTCATAGGCAGTATGTACATGTTTCCCTTGCTCTATGCCCTTTTCCAGTCTGCAGAAGCAGGGATTTTGGTTTTAATATATAAAATGTATGGAAGTGAAATATTGCACAAGCGGGATCCTCTAGATGAAGATGAAGATACAGATATTTCTTATAAGAAACTAAAAGAAGAGGAAATGGCAGACACTTCCTATGGCACAGTGAAAGCTGATAATTTAATTATGATGGAAACCACTCAGACTTCTCTCTGAACGTGGAGATACAGAGGAGCTTCTGTCTTGTGAAATATTACTTCATAAGTTATGGTCTGTAGTAGTGAATATGGTTTACATAAAGGATAACAAATGGTTCACATTATCATACGTGTCACCATTATGATCTTTCCATTGTAAGGTTGCGTTGGTGTATTAACCAAGCGTTTTCACAAATTACAAATCAATGTCATAATATAACTTGCACCTGGGACTGCTAAAGTAAAGCCTGAACATGTTAAATGTGCTCTTTAGTTTTTATCAATACCAATTTCTATGACTGTTTTGAATATGTAAACTCTTAGAAAACAGGGTCTTGGAAATGTAGAATTTTGGTGCATTATCTTATATGAGTAAAAACAAGCTATTTTTTTTGGTAAAGCATAATTTGTAAAGCAATTTGTAAAGCATAATTGAGTTTAATGTAATTGTCGTAAAAAAAAAGTGCTTGCTCAATTTATGAATATCTGACAGTGTTGAATTTTGACCTGTATTCAAAAAAAAGAAAAATCTGAAAACAGGTCAACTAAACAATGAAATACAATATTTTATTGTCAAACCTGTGTCAAATCAAAAAATATCAAAAAAAGTATCAAAAGTATCAAAAAATACATTAGTGTATATCTGATATCTATTAGTAATGGACGGCTAACATTTTTCCAGGGAACAAGCCATTTCTTTTCAGTTGGGGACTAATTTGGTTTCTGCATTCATGTAGACAATTACCTTTTGGAGGGATAATTTGGTTAGGAAAATTTGTAGTACGACCCACCCCAGTAGCCATCAGTACCTGGCGGTACTCACTTGGGGTAGGGGGATGGAGGGGAGGGGAGGGGAGGACGTGCTCCGGGAGAGAAAACAATTAGCCTAGATATGGGTGCCTTAGAGTGCTTTCCCTACGGAGTTCCCGAAAGGGTGCAAGGGGCGGACTTTTCAGAGCAGTTCTGAGATAATTAAACTAGAATCTGAGATCATAGGTAACAGACCCAAAGCAGTTCCCCCAAACCTTTGCCTTTTTGCTCAGTAGCCAGACGGAGGCCCGCAGCTTCGCCTCAGCCTCCCCGGCAGCGCAGACACGTGGAATCATCAAGGCATGCGGACCACCTGGCTCAGCTGATCCCGGTGATTGCGCTCTTTTGTTGGTACCCGCTGCACCTCGGGCGAGCTCACTTACAAATCAGTTCTTGCATCACAAAGGAAGCAGTCTTTCCCGATCACCTAAGGGTATCTGTGCCGACCTCCGGCTGTGGAAAATTTCCACGCAGAGAAGGTCAGGGCCAGGCCACCTAGGCGGGGACTCCAGGACCCGAGTCGGTGACCGGCAGGGTGCGGGGGGCCGCGGTGGGGTCGGCGGCTGGCTGCCTCCGCAGGGCTGCCTATTTAGGGCAGGGCGGCGGCGGGAGCGGCCCGGGCTGCGCTTATGGCTGCCCTGGGGGATGAGGTGCTGGACGGTTACATGTACCCGGCGTGCGTCCCCTACTCGTACCCGTACCCCTACCCGCCGACCGCCAAGAGCAAGGGCGCGCCGGGCGGGGGCGGCTGGCGGCACCGGGGTGGGGGCTACGCTCCCGCGTCCTCCTCCTCGTCGTCCTCTTCTGCCGGGGCGGCCGCGTCGTCCTTCCCGGGCTGCGGGCAGCTGACGGCCGCCGAGTACTTCGACAGCTACCAGCGGGCGCAGCTCATGGCCCTGCTGTCGCAGATGGGCCCGGGCCTGGGCGCGCGGCCCCGCAGGGCGGGCAGCCGGGACGTGGCCGTGCAGGTGAACCCGCGCCGCGACGCCTCGGTGCAGTGCTCGCTGGGGCGGCGCACGCTGCTGCGCGGGGCCCGCGACCCCGGGGCGCCGGCCGGCCCTGGCCTCGAGGCTGCGGCGGCGGCGGGCGGCGGCGGCGGCTCGGCGTCCCCGCAGGCGGCGCGCCGGGGCCCGGAGCAGGGCAGCCCCCCGACCGGCGCCCCGCGGCCCGTGCGCTTCCAGCGCACCGTCGCCGTGTACTCGCCCGTGGCCTCCCGCCGCCTCACCACCTTCCTGGAGGGGACCGACTGCACGGCGGGGGAGCAGAGGCCCGCGGCGCCGGAGGGAGAGCGAAGGCCGCCGCCTCCGAGGCCCCGAGGCCCCGAGGAGGGAGAGGCGTCGGCGAGGAAGGCGCCCCAACGGCCGCGGCCCGAAGAGGAGGGGGACGAAGACGAGGCCCAGGCCGCGGTGCGGACGAGCTGGGAGCCGCCGGCCGCCGGGCCCGGGCTGCGGCCGCGGGAGAGCGGGGCAGGCGAGGCGGCCCGGCGGCGCGCGCCCAGGGGTCCGGAGCAGCCCCCGCCGGTGGAGCAGACCCAGGACGCCGCGGGCGAGGGGCCGCCGCCGCGGAGCCCCGAGCAGGCCAAGGAGCGGCCGCGCTTCCAGGTGAGGCCCAGGAGGCCACGGGAACCGACGGGCGCGGGGGAGCCCCGGGCGCGTGGTCTCCCCCCGGCCCTCGCCCGGTGGCTGCGCGCGACACGTGGAGGCGCCCGCTTCGTTGGAGGCCGGCGGCACCCGCGTGCCTTTTCGCAGCCGCAGAACAGCGGCCGGGGATCGTCCTGTCCCCACAGCAGAATTCAGCGAGTGCAGCCTGATTGTTGTTGGCGGGGATCGTAAAGCGGGCCCCACGGGTTGGCGAGGGAGATGCCCTGGTAATACTCCTATTCCGAGCGTATTTACTGTAAAAAAAAAAAAAAAAAAAACCCTGACCGTGGACGCGTGGCCAGGTGTTGATTCCTCATTTGGACGATCTAGGAGGGATACTCAGCAGAACATCCTAAGAGGAATGTGCTGGCAGGAGAGTCGTTTCCCCGAGGATCCCACTCCCCTGTCTGAATTCAGTGTGGCAAAAGCCCTAACAATCAGTTACTGGGGTCCTGGTCGGCCCTCCCCTGATTTTTGGCCGAATTTCCCAAGCTCCTACTGGAAACTAGAGCTCTTGACGTGCCTCCCTTGGGATCTTTTCCAGCTCCCAGAAAGTACCCTTACTCGGAAACTCAACATTGCTGAAGCACCCGGGCGCTTGGGTCTCGCTGCCCGAGCGCCGCAGGCGCAGTGGGCCAGCTCACCCTAGCTGAGTGCCGGGAGGGCAGTGGAAGGGCGGAGGTCGTAAGAGCACCTCCTTTGGGGTCTCTCCCAGTCAGCCCAGGGCTGTTGGGGGCGGGGGAGGTGAGGAGCAGGGAGTCAAGTTCGACAGAAGCTGAGCCTAATTTAAACCATGTGTGCGCTTGCCTCCTAACTTTCCTGGACCTATGTTTGCTCACCTGTAAAACTGCTCTAGAATTGGCAGGAACTTTGGAGAGCACTTAAAGGCCTAACGCCAAACACTTGTTTCTCACTGGGAGGGGCGATGAGAAGCTTGAGAATAAGACCATACTACTTCAGTTCATGTTAAATATGAATTCTGGTTTTTCCCCAATTTGGATTCCTAGCACTGTTGGAAATTGAAGAACCAAGTGAATCTGGAACATGAGCTTTTTCAGGCCTCTGCTTGCTTATGTGCTTGATTAAACCATTAGGTCACCTAATTACTACATTGTAGAGCCTAATGGGCAAAACCTTGAGCCCACTTTCCTCCATGATCTGGAATGAGGCTGCCAATTTTACGTAGCAAATCGGTCCTTCCCAGCTTGTGAAATAAAGGCTAATCCCATGAGTTAAACCCTGGTGTCTTATTCAGTTCTTAGAGCAGAAGTATGGCTACTATCACTGCAAGGACTGCAATATCCGCTGGGAAAGTGCCTACGTGTGGTGTGTGCAGGGCACCAACAAGGTAAGAAACACCACGGGATTGGCCTCTTCTTGACCCAAGTGTCGAGAGGATTTTGCTTCACGTTTTTCCTCTCTCCTCACAGGTTTACTTCAAGCAGTTTTGCAGAACTTGTCAGAAGTCTTATAACCCTTACCGAGTGGAGGATATCACCTGTCAAGTAAATCGAATACTCCCCTTTTGTGTCTGAACTGGGTAACTGGGAGAGGGCTTTGGTGGAGTTTCTTGAATGTATCCTGAGAGAGGCTAGGTTCCTAGTGATCTTGGTTTTGACAGCTTTTCAGTGGAGACTGTGAAAGTAGTACTACCCAACCAGGAAACCAGGCCTTGGGGGTCTGTTTCCTTCTGTTCTTGCAGTCTTGGTTATGTTAACCTCCGGACATGCTGTCCCCTCTCCTGCAACATGGAAGAATGTTTGCCTTATCTGGCTCTCTAATGGGAGAAAATACGTCACAAACCTAGAATACCTTCTACTGCCATGAGGCTGCCTGTTTTTCCCAAATGCTTTATATGAAGCACACCCCCCAGTCAGGATACTTCGTAATAAGCGTGGGGTTTGAAAGTTTCAGTCTTGGCTGAGTGCTTGTGAAAGGAGGATGGTTTGTTCGAGAGTAAATTTGAGCTGCCCACCTTTATGGGGCTGAGGAATAACATTGCTGATTTACTTTTTTTTTAAGATTTTATTTATTTGACAGCACGAGAGTGAGAGGGAACACAAGTCAGGGGAATGGGAGAGAGAGAAGGAGGCTTCCTGCAGAGTGGGGAGCCCCACACGGGGCTCGATTCCCGGACCCTGGGATGGAGCCCCACACATCCCCACCCTGGGATGGAGCCCCGTGGACCCTGGGATCATTACCTGAGCTGAAAGCAGGCACTTAACGACTGAGCCACCCAGGCCCCCCGCTGGTTTACTTTTTAACTAAGCACTGCACTGTGGGAAGGGGGTTAGATGATCTAAGGAAAGAAGTGACAACTTTTTTAAAGAAATAAACAGTCTGTAGGTCTTATTAAAGATTTTATTTGAGAGAGTGAGAGAGCGAGCACAGGCCGGGGCGGGGGGGGGGGGGGGGGG
>CM052899.1:141521095-141558505 GCA_028534135.1 Potos flavus | reverse complement strand
AAAAAAAAAAAAAAAGTCCTACTTGAACGTGAGCTAATGGAGCAGACAAGTTAGTTTTTCTCCACGCTCCTTTCTGCCTCTCCCTTCTCAAAAATACTTCATGAAAGGCTGTATTTTTGACAAAGCCTTCAAATAAAAATATTGCAAAAACAATTGATAAATTGCATAAGGTTTTTTTAAGTTTAGGAGAGCTGCTCTTCGTCTGCATCTGTCACTTTGTGAGAGGGCCTCAGCAGTGTGGGGTTTACCTCTTACGTGTGGCTGTAGGGCTGAAGCTCCAAAGCGAGATGGTGATTGAAGGAAAAGCCACCTAACCATTAAAGTACCATTCTTCTGGGTGAAGCGGAGGCAGAGCCCAGCCTCGATGTATGAGGAGAGTGAGGGTTCTGCCTCTGGGTTGCCCCCGAGCGGCTCGCGGCTGTTGGAGGAGAGGCTGGGAACGACATGGACAATCTCACAGAGAGGGTACAGGTGGGGACTGGCTAAGGGCAGCTTCTTCAAGCTAACTTCACCCGGACTTCAGGTGGTAACTTACATGGGGCTTCTCAACGTAAAGATTTCAGGTTCGTTAACAGACTGCTGTAGGCTGGGTTTTTGTCTTGCACTTCTGTAACTGCCAACTAACACAGGAATTCTCCGATCTGCGCCTGCTAGCTTCCTACACGATTGCCAAGAAAGCACTAAGGCCCTGCTCCCAGAGCTCTCCTGGTTGGGGTGGCATGTTGTCTAGAGCCTCGGGACTTTAATGGTCTCAGAGTTGAGGGTTACTGCTTTAATGGTTGCAGAAACCACATAACTGGAACCAGGTGCTAATTATGCCTCCTTCCAATTTTCGAACCCTTGTAAGTGAACCCTTACGACTTTAGAGGGTCGTATGCAGAAATGTCTGTTAACATCTTGGATGCATGGGTGTAGACAAATGTAAGGCGTAAAGAACCTAAGATGAATTTGAGGTCTCTAGAACCCTTAGAGCAATGGGAAGCCCCCTCTGCAGCCACATGAGCCGGGGAAGGTGCTTGTAAGAACAGATTCCGAGGCCGCTTCCTTTCAGAATCACTGTCTGGGGGTAAAGCATTTTAGCAAGCATCCTGGAGTTGCTTATGGAATTAAGGTGTGGAAAGTACTGCTTGAGTCAGCCTTGTACTTTGGAAAAACACAGATATGGTCTCTGCCCTTCTGGAGCTCCCAGTGTAGTGGGCAGATGGCCATTATTTTCTGCATTAAAAGGTAACATGGAGTTTGTCACATAAGAGCTACTCGGGTGCCTATAATAGAGGATCAGATTTAGGGAGGTCAGGGAAGGCTTGCCTGAAAAATGACACTTGTGGTGGCCTGAAGTTTGGGTGAATTGAATTAGGTGAAGAGGAGGAGGAGAAACATTTCAGACCAAGGTAACATGTGCAAAGGCCCAGTGGTAGAGCAAACCAGAAGGAAACCATAGTCGAATACTCTGGAGGACAGGGATAGGCATGATGGCAAGTGACACTAGTAGGTATAGACTGGGAGGACTAAAAAGTTTAGACTAAAAAGTCTAAAAAGACTTTTCAGGACTGACTGGTCTTTGCCATTTGAATTCATTAAAAGGTTTTAAAGCTGTGGTAGGACACAGATTTATCTTCAAAAAGAAATAATCACAGTGGCTGCCCATAAACCAGTAAGGAGACTTGCAAAGATCAGATAAAATGGTGGTAGAACCAAAGAGATGAATGACCACGCCAGGTGTGGGGGAAGGTGATCTAACACCCGTTCCTACAGATTTGGTTGAAGGGAGGGACAGGGAAAGGAAACTTATTTGACTTATGGCATGCAAGTGCACTCAGTAAACACTTGTGGAATGAGGGAACAATACAACTATACCTGTTAGAGTCCTAAGTCGTTAATATGGGGATTAATACGAGTTAAATCATTCTTTAAACTTAAGAGCTTGCCATTACTTTTCCTAATAGAGCAGCTAATGTTTTATAGTTGAGGAAAGCAAGGATCAAAGTAGGTTTTACATAGTGTGTATTGGACAAAGTGGCACAAAAATCTTGTTATAAAAGTTGTGATAACATTTTAGCAATTAGCACTGTCAAACTGTACAAAGGAAATGTGTGTGTCTGTATATATATATTTAGCAAGAGAGACATTATGACTAGAAGGAAATCCCCAGAATACCATTATCTCTGGGTGTCCAGTGATTCTAAGGTGACCATGGGTTACTTTGAAAAATTTAAATGCCACAAAGTACAATTATAATTACATTGATTCTAATGTCTTCTTTCTTTTCATTTAGAATATGCTGGCATGGTGTATGAGCAGCTCTCCTGGACCTAAATAAGGAAAACTTACTTTGGCTTTGGTGAGTTTGTTCCAAGAGAATGTTTATTTCCTATATTTATGGTAGACTGTGGGTTGTACTACACTATGTTGTATCACTAGAAGAAGAAAATATTTTCTAAATTATGTTAAAAAGAAAAAAAAAAAAGCTTTTCGCTTCCTATTTTAGAAGCAGAATGAAAAAACTGCCAGAGCTCTTCTCTTGGTGTTATTTTTACAAGCTTACTATGTAAAAAATGATCAACTTAGTGGGCAAAAGAAAAAGTTTGTATGAACACAAACGGCTCTGTCTGGAACCACGTAAGGTATTTAATAAATTAAGCATCTCGTATATTTTGTCAAATGCAAACTCTGGATTCAGAGAAGCAAATTACTATAGGTTTTAGGAAAACTCAATTGCAAAAGGACAAGCCTACTTACTTTATGTTTGCCTTTAGCTCTCCGTAGGTGTATTCATCTTATTAATCAACTTAGCTACATAAACATGAAAAGGAAATTTCAACTGCTCAAAGGTTTGGTTTGGGTAATAAGTCACCCTAATTTGTTCTCAACTTCGTTCTCCCCTCTCAGGGGGAGTATGTTTAAGAATGAGGATAATACTTGACAAGTTTCTGCGTGATGCACACTATAATCATTCATCCTTAAAATACGACACAAACCAGCAGCTACAATGCTTTTTATTTTAACAAAAAGGATATAAGGAGGGTGAGAAAATAGGGGACGGTAAGATAGGATGTGAAGTGTGGGGCGTCTCTGGACACCATCCCGCTATTCTTGCCCCACACCCGAAGTTATTAAATAATTTAAAGGACACCATTTACAGTACCAGAACACCATTAAAATAACTGTGTGTGTGTGTGTGTGTGTGTGTGTGTGTGTGTGTGTGTGTTTTTAATCAGGGTCAAAAAATACAGTGATTATGAATGTGCCGTGACCAGTTCTGGATTTCACAGGTAACAGAACTCTAGTCAGCAGTCCAACGGCCTGCACAGTGCCTTCAATTAATGCACTTGAGCATAATTACATTTCTGGCAGGGTCCACACCCCCAAGAAAAGGCAAAGCTATAAGCATTTCATGTCTACATTCTAAACTCTGGAATCACAGAGCCCAGTTTAAAAGAAAGTCACAGTGGATAAGAGATGCCTATAAAAAATACAAGGTGTTCCTTTCAAATCAGAGGAATTGTGGGACTACATTCATTTCTTTTACAAAATGCTATTTAAAAAAGGACAGAATCCAGTTCATGTTTATGCTACAGACTTTGACAGGAGTAAGTATATTGCATGTTTTGGTAGTCAGTCTTCCGGCTTCCTTTCATTTTCCCCCACAGCCCCAGGTTCCTTTTGGGTGAGACACGTGAGTCCTGAATATGAACATAGAAAAATGTTTGTTTGCATCTCTCTTCTCGAATTTTCTGCAGACTTTGGAGCCCGCAAGTCATGTATTCTACCATCAGTGACCGCAATCTTTTCTTTAGCTTTGTACACCTGTTCTTGTCTAACAGTGCATTGCACCAATGTACAATACTGGTTTTAATCTATACAGTTTCTATAATAATTATGGAGTAAAATAAGTTAACTTTTCTAATGAGAATAGCTGACGGGCAGCATACATCTTTATTTTACATTTTTAAAGTCTCTGCAGGCATCTACTTTGGTTAGTTATCAACAATCGTAACGTAAGCACTGATCAGAGAACTGAGCAGCATTCCAATAACATTAACAGATATATTATTTCTTTTCAAAATACTGGGAAAGCCCAGCTTTAAAATATTAAAATGTTCTAACATTTACACACTATGAAGAGTTAGATCTAATAAAATAAAATTTCTTCAAAAATAATCTTGCAGTGCTCTTTGAGGCATGCTGACACGTTATCACCAAACATCCATACCTTGAAAATAGGACTATCACATACTCACACATCCCAGCTCACGCACACATAACCCCTTATACAGACTAAAAAACAAAAACACCCACGCCCTCATCCCATGTGTTGAAAAAAATCAATGGTTTTTGCAAATAAGTCTTTCTGTATCTATCCGACTGAAGGTTCTTCATGTAGATGATGAAGCATCGACTGTAGAGTATGCTCCCGGCGGCTGGAAATCCACGCAGCTGCGCAGGTCTTCAGCTAAAATGAACGAGCCTGGATTTTAGCCTCATGTCACCTGCTTTCCAATGTCTCAGTATTAGAGGCCATTATTGCAAACAGTCTGGGAATGCTCTCTTTTCAGAAAGTAATGTATTTGTATGCATCACTTTAGCCCTTTTCTTTTCACATAGGTTAAATAATTTAAAAAAATGCCTTCTTCATACAGTTAATCGTGGGAGGTATTGGCAGCTGTGAAGATTTCTTTTCTTCAGATCTTTGATTCCGACATTCTTTATCTTGATAAAACTTGGCCATTAGTTACACTCGCCTTGTGGATGCTGCCAGGAAAAGTTATCCGTGAACTGCAAGGGTTCATAAAAGGTGCCTGTTCATATTCTTTGTCAGCTTGTTTTGTTTCTTCCCTAAATGCCTGAAGTTTCTCAGAATCCAGTGCTCACCAAATTTCCAATTGGTTTGGCCTGTGCTAAAAGCTGGTATGACTGCACCATGCGTAGAGACTCTCTTATTTCTAGATTAAGTTCCATCAATTTGTAGCTGGCTTCTGACATGTCCAGGTCAGAGCCTATCACCGCGAAGCTTCCCGTCTGGCCCAGCGTCTGATGATGGAAATATATGTGTAACAGCGTCTGCACGGGGTCGTCCTCACAGCTGCCGAAGATATCACTGGGCCAGAGAGCTCTGAAATACACAATATATATGTAGTCTTAAAGATCTTATGTATTTGACAGAGACACAGCGAGAGAGGGAACACAAGCAGGGGGAGAGGGAGAGGCAGGCTTCCCGCTGAGCAGGGAGCCTGATGCGGGGCTCGATCCCAGGACCCTGGGATCGTGACCTGAGCGGAAGGCAGACGCTTAATGACTGAGCCACCCTGGCGCCCCTGAAATACACAATATTTTTAAGTCCTGAGACTCGAGCAATTATTAAAGTTAGCGATATTTTAATACCTGTAACAAAATTTCCTTGCGAATTAGAGGCTGTTTTAAATATCTGAGCGAACGTATTATCCAAAGTAGCGGAGTGAACAAAGTCTAAAATTGGTGTCATTTCAGTGATAACTGTAGAAAATACCAAAGTCCTGCTTTCATAAAGATGTGATACTGAAACAAACTGAAAGCCCAAACCCACTCACTGTAACATCCCAGTCTAGGGGGAGGGGCATGAAATCCCTTCACATTTTACCTGAAAGCTTTTACTTGTGCGACAGCTGATACAAATTCCTTATTTTTCAAAGTTTCAATTAAAGAATGAATGGCAGTTTCTATAGTAGTTTGTGCGGCTTTGGAAATGTCGATTTCTTCATTTTCTGAAGCAGACTCTGCTTCTTTGAGGATATTTTCCAGTTGGGCAAGTTCATCAGACATGTTGATGACCTAAAACAAATAAATACACCTTAAAAGGATCTATGTGTATATTAAGTAACACAATGGGCATGTAATTGGCTGTAAAGATAGATCTAATAGGAGTAGCTTCTCTTCAAGATTTGCCAATGTTAAATTTAGTAGTTAAAGGCAATTAATATTTCAAGTTCTCCATTCAGTAGACTACCAAACAGTCATCTTTAAATACTCTTGAGAAGGGAACAAGTGATGGGGCGTCTGGCTGGCTCAGCTAGTGGAGCATGTGACTCGATCTCGGGGTTGTGAGTTCGAGCCCCACATTGGGCATAGAGGTTACTTAAGAAAAAAAAAAAGGTTCTAATAGATGTTATGATAGATGTAATAAAACCAGTTGTAACCAATGTTTATATTGGTTTTTACATGTGATCTTACATCTTGGATAGTAAAAATCATTCACTGTTATGGGGGGAGTCGTGAATTTTTTTGACAGCAAAGGAAAGTCTTTATATTTTAAAAGGTTATTTACCCAGCCCATTTTATATAAACCAGTTTGTATTTTTAAAATTGATTTAACCATTTAACAAAAGTGAAAGCATTTCCTGTTTCAGTACCAGCTTTGACAAGGGGGTAACAAGACTAAAGTCGCTACCTTTGAACCCATTCATTATGTGGATTTCCCACATTCGAAGTGTTTTTGACAGGTTGTATGTGCGTCACTAGAACTACAAAAATATATGGACAAGATGTTAGGGGAGTTTCCTAATTTAACACCGTCTTTATTCAGCTGATGTGCTTTCCTTGACTTTGGTTACAGATGCTCTGTTGGTGCCGCTGTGACCTTTAAGGTCTTGGACCTTTCAAGACCACTGGTTATCTGCTGTTTTATTTACTGACAGGTCCCGAAATAGCACATCGATTCTAAAAAGACAATTCTGAAAAAAAGGATTCACTGTTAAGTGACTTTTGACATAAGCTCTCCTACAAGGAATATGTGTATTATAATTTAATATTCTACAATCAGTGATTCCTGCTAGAACTGAATATTTACCTCTGCTTCATTTTTTATTGTATTTACTTGGCTGATCAGCTTGCAGTAGGCTTGGAACAGAAGCAGCAACTGAAAATGCAGTTTGTATAACCTTCGGCAGAGCTCCAGTTCCTAGAAGTAAGTAAATAACACTGCATTAAATTCGGGTGCCGTTGTCCATGATGTTTCATTAGACAGTACATTTCCAATAAAAATTTATAAGTATGTTAAAAATTATCTTGGCATTTATTTCTCTGCAGTAAGCAAGTTAATATAGTGTGAAGCTGATGAAAGATGCTTTGAAGACTGGGATTAAAATACAAATTTAAAGATTGTTGGTTACATAATTCATTTAGTGAGAAGCACATTTTCACATCAGAATTTTTCGGCAGGCAATATCAAATGCTTTAAAAAGGATTAACTTAAAATTCATAATAAAAGTACAAATGCATATACTTTTGCCCCACTGAGATGTATATCTCACTGCATTTATCAACAAATGTTTGCTAAAGCAAAGTCAAACTGGATTATCTCTCACCTAAAAATGAATTCATTTTTCTAAAAAAAAACAAAACCTTGTAATCTCATGGAAATGAGACCATGAAATTAACATATGCACTTTTGATTTTTAAAATTAAGTTTCAAATGTTAGTTTATAGATGTACAAAAAAGGTGACTGCTAGTTGTGTATATCAGCAGATCTCCTCTTTAGAGGACCAACATTTCATGGATTAGGGCTATGCAGAACTGAAGCACACTCTTAAAGTAGTCCATGACAAAACATTGCTAGGTCACAAATGGCAAATGAAAATCAGTTTGTCTGACATGGATAAGTCTATAAATTAAGACAGGTCACTTACTGCTAGAATTTCCATTTGCTAAGCAAGAAGGTGATCGGTTCACAAAAAATACAAAAGAAGAAAAAGACCAAGAATTAGTGTAAGAAATCATTTTAACTAGGGTCACAGATGTCCCAGGCAAACTGAAGAACATTTAATTGCATCCAAAAGAAAAATTTGCTATTTCCAGAATAAAACTTTTTATACACTTACTGTAACAATCCAGGGTGTTTTAAGCTCTTGGCCAAATAACTAAATTACCTTTAGGCTAGAATTTATTTCTTGTGTGAAAGCTACACAGGACAAAACTGAACTAGCATGATCTAGGGACACTTGGCTAGTATAAGTGATCTTCTAAGAGAAAAAGCAAAGGTCATAAAATTTCCATCAGTAAAGTGGAAAATTTCTGATTAGACAATGAGACATGAATTACTGTTTTTAGAAATGAACTGGCTTATAATCTTATAAATACCCACGAGAAGATTATCTCTGGTGAGGGTCCAGGCTTCCTACCCTTACTAATTAGGTCCCATGTTGCCATAATTGGTGCTGAGTCAGAACACAGAATGTCAAACACAGATGTGTGTTTTAAGATGCATCCCAGAGAGGCGCCTAGGTGGCTCAGCGGGTTAAAATGCATCCCAGAGTGCAATTTAGTGAACTTCAGAAGTTCAGCCCAACTAGGTTTGAGTCAAAAGAGATGATGTATGTAAAATACATAGCAAAACATCTAAGGACTATTTAAAAATATTACATTAAAATATCTATAGCCACTTGGACCTAGTCTCTAGTCCATTCTAGAGAATGATTTCTAACTCAAATGGCAATTGTTACAATGTAAATATTGCTTCTAAAAGTTTCTTTGAAGTCTGCTTTTCTCAACAGTGTCCTCTGAAGGACTCTTTATATAACATTTATTCCTATCAATTTAGAAGGGATTTTCTAAGCAAAGGTGAGTTTCAGCTCCATTCTGCTTCCTTATAAATTACGTGGATAGTCATTCAGTGAATATTAGTTGGGCACAATCCAATGTCAAGCATATTAGCATATCTAAATTTGAGGTTCTACTTTATACAGTTTTATATGGAAACTAACAACCACTTGAGTTTCAAATACTTTTTCTCACTTCCATTAGCCTAAATAATGGAACCAGCTCTATATGCACACACTCATAGCATCTACTTTGGGATGTAATGGAAAAGAAATCATGATGGGGCACCTGGGTGGCTCAGTCAGTTGAGCATCTGACTCTTGATCTCAGCTCAGGTCATGATCTCAGGGTCGTGAGATCAAGCCCCACGTCAGGCTCCGCACTCTGTAGGGATACAGTCTACTTGAGACTCTCCCCCTCTCCCTCTGCCCCTCCACTGCTTGCTCTCTCCCTCTCTCAGATAAATCTGTGATTACAATTGTAGGAGATAACACATGTTAATACACAATTAAATGTAATTAATTGTATAGATTAGATACACAAATGTAAATAATTGTGTAGCTCTGAATTACCAGAAATTACTCTAAATATGCCAACTTTCCAGATTTGAAATTCTTGATTTTTAAGTATACTGAAATTGGTAGGTGTACTTTTTTTCATTTAAAAATATTTATTATGCAAGAGAATTCTGGTACACAGGGACAGATACTAGTAATGTTGTGTAACAGGTATCCCCAATCTCAAGGAGCTGCATGTAAAAGGAGAGAGAAGATATAAACGAAATTCTTAAATGTACAGTTTTCAGTTTTCACTTAGTGGAAAGCCTTGAGTTATATTAACTGACTTAGACTCTTGGAGATGGAACTCATTTTTTTCAAGGCAGAGGGATGTAAGAAATCATTTTGTCTAATCACCTAATTTATGTAGGAAAAAAGGAGTTTATACTACATGCTCAAGCCATGCAGTTAAATAGTGGTCAAGATACAACCAAAGGCTCCAATTCTAGTTTAGGATTAATTCCTTATTTTCCCTTGTTTCTTTCTTTACACAGGTGGTTTGACCATTTCCTTGTAACACAGTGCAGGATTTGGAGTCAGCCTGCCTATATTTGAATCTGAATTCTAACTCTTTTCTTACTAATTTTAGATACATTGGCTTTTCTGAGCCTCAGCTTCCTCATCTGCAAAATGGGGATAATAATAGCATCTATTAGACACAGCTGTAGGACAGAGATACTGAATGTGAAATGCATACTATTATTTTCTCAACATTTCAGTTTTTAAAAAAAAACTTCACATAACAGTACAATAACTTTTACAGTGACTAGAAATGCTTAATGGTATAGCCAATGTTGGAAAAAGACTGGAATTTCTGATGTCAATGCAGACGTTGTTAATTTTAATTGATGACTGCATTTTCCCATAGGAAGCTATATTCCTATTAGAATAATTTGTAGGGCTTAATTTATCCTCATTTACTGTAATGTATTATATATACGTACTTGAAGAAAATATGTTACTCTTACTTTCACTGGCTTTCATACTATACAGAAGTTATAATTTATCCAATCAGAATTTCACCTTTAGAAAGGCCAACATGAATGTAGGTAACATTACTTTCGGGTTTGCTTTCTCAACCAGACAATTTATCTGCAGAATACTAAAGCAGAACAAAACTGTTTTGAAGAGGCAGATGCAGCAAGTGCAATCGAACTTGGGACTGTCCAGATACCCATCAAGCTTATCTGCTGAATGTTATTAAGCTGCAGTCCCAAGCTGGTCGTTCATTTTTATTAAAGTGACTTTTTCATTACTAAGCCAATATCTCATTGAACCTAACTTTGACAAAGATCGTTCTGATAACAGAAATGAAAGTGTTATAAATTTTAATTCTAGGATTATCAAACAGGGACATTCGCACACACACGTAATTTTCCATGATCTAGAAATACAGCAAAACTAGGCAGAAGACTTACCTGTGCTTCTGTGTTTATCCTATACAGGTCTTCTTTGGCACCAAATGTCCTCTTACAGTTGTCTAACCACTAAAGAAATAAGTAACCGTAAATTTTAATGTAGTGATTGTATGGTGCACAATGAAACTGTATGGTGCACAATGAAATAAAACAGTGTGTGTAAAATAACTTTAAAAGTTAACTTGAAGTTCTGGGATTGGTTATAGACAGAGCCTTCAATCTCCACTTGAGCCTAATTATGTGCAACAGACCAGAGCAGCACGATGCTGCGAATACAATGAGATGCACGCACTCGGTACTTTACTCCCAGAAACGCAATAACCTGCCTGCCCTTCTGCAGACTCGTGGTGCTCCATTTCAGTAAACAGCAGTCTTCATTTTGCAGATTTTATTGGAAATCTTCGCAACCTATACCTGACCTTTGTTTAATGTAAGATGGGGAAAGGAAAGATGTGCTTCCCTCTGGAGGCACAATTTAATAAAAGCAACTTCAAATTAGGCAGGTCCGTTTGCTTATCAGAAGTGTAATTCTCAGAAGACTGGTGTCCGTTTTAATTAGTGAAACAGAAACCAAAATCCATTTTAAATCTTGTTTTTACTTCTTTTCCTTTTTCTTCCTTTTGGACAGTAATGAATGACAAACATGTTCTCGCCAAAGAATACTGAACACAGAAGCCACATGTGGTTTTTTTCCCCTTATCCATGGGCTATTCCTAAAGTTGGGTATTTATTTAAGGTATCCTTTCTTTGGTCAAATAAAAATAAAATAACAGTATTGTAGTTTAGTAGGGAAAAATGCTGGACTCGTGGAATGTCCGAGCTGAAGTAAAAGCTAAGAGCCTCCACGTGAAGCCCCCTAGGTTCTGACAGTTCGATATTATTAATGTCCTTTTTACTTCCTAGTTCTTTATGTGTGTGCTAGATCAAACATAAAACTAATCTATATAAGAAATGAAGACTTTGAGAAAAACTACTACCTACATTAAGGATACTCTCTGAAAATATCTCAGTACTGCTAGGCATTTGAAATGCTCAACTGTAGCTGAACGTTCTACATGCAAAGAATGAGAATTAGACCTCTCAGTTATTTCAAAACAGTTCTTGGACCTTATGTTGCTTTTATTCCAGCCCCTTACACTGTACAGACCCCTAGGCTTTGGCTTGACAGCATCTCTGACGAAACATGTTGAGCTTTCCCAGTGAGGTACAGCTGCTGGCAGCCACTGTCAGAGGCCAAAAGCAGATTTCTTTATATCGAGAACGTTCGGCTGAAATCTACCGGAGAATGCATGTGTCAGTGTTTATTTATACAGAATGTTAAAATGTGTACACGCCTAATCATTCTCACTAATCCAGTCCAATTTGTCCAAGTATACTAATAAATTAGAAAAAATAGAAATTGAGTATTTAATGGCCTATTCTTCCCGAATATGATTTTTTCTACTCTGTGCCCAGTGATACAGCATTTTGGGACCTTTATTCAATAAATTATTTATGATTTTTGTTCACTCTGTTAAAAGACGCATCCCGGGCCCACAGTCCCATGGCTGCACACCGGCCTGAGCAGCACGGGCCCACACGGTTCCAGCCAGTGTGGGCCAGACACAGTAGTCTGTGCATAGAACATTTTCCAGTTCACGTCCAGTCAGTCTCCCTGCCATTACTGTTTCTTGACTCAAGGCTCAAGGGAAGGTTAACGTTGAGCGGGAGAGGTTTGGCTTCTGGGCGTAATGGAGTAGCCCGTATAAGGCCAGTCGTCCAAGGACAACTACAGGAGCAGAACACCATCCGCCAGGATTGAGGGAGTCAGACCAAAGCCCTGAAAGGGAGCCCGGTGTAGATCCCAGTGTTCACTCCAGGGGATCTGCTTACGCAAAGCTTTGCTTATTCCTCAGGCTGAGAGGATGAACAGAGAGCGGCAGCCTGGGGTGTGTGGCCCACGGTGTCACTGAGCTGGGAAAAGAGGGTCATCAAAGGTAGGGAAGGGTCGAGGGCCAGGATGCTGGAGGAAAGGGGACCGCAGAGAAGGGACCCAACTGTGTGCAGCTTCCCTCGGACGCTGCCGCTCCAACGTCTAACATGTGCAGGACGAGAGGCTAGAAAACCACGCAGCAGCATCTGGAAGGCCAAAAATGTAAGCAGAGATTTCTGGTCTCCTCGTGTTGAAAAGAACTGGTCATTAACGGCCAGGATGGCAGGGGTCCTGATGCATACCCCAGGCTTTCACTCATGACCCTCAGGAGACTCAAGGAATAATGGAAGAACGTCTTGATTATAATACTGTAATAGTAAAAACTATTAGAGGGAAAAACTGAGTAACAAGAAATACTTGGTTCCTAGACCAAGACAAGAAAGGAGAAAAAAAGGTAACAAAGAACAGATGAGGCGGGGGGCGCCTGGGTGACTGGTCAGAAAAAGGCAAGGATATCTCAGACTTAAGAGGTGGTGAACTAGACTCCATCTGTTGATGGAAGGAACAGCAAAGCCAAGTTAGAAAAGGGTGTGGACACAGAGGCATGATTTATCAAGGTCATTAATAGTAGCAATCTATCACAGCTTCTATGGGAGGCAAATATTTCTGAAGACACAAAAGGCACTAACCATAATGGGAAAGAGATGGATAACTTGGACTTAATTAAAATTAAACACTTGTGTTCATCAAAGGATGCTGTTAATAGTGAAAATGCTAGCCACAGAGAAGGGAAAAAATTTGTAAGACATATAACCAGTAAAAGGCTTGTGTTTAGAATAAAGAACTCCTACAAATCAATAAGAAAGCCATAGATAACCCATTTACAAAGATGGACAATATACTTGAAGGCACAGTTAAAAAAATACCTAAATGAAAATATCTGAGCAGGTGCTCAAACAAGTCATCAGGGGAAATGCACAATAATATAAAATACCGCACACCCACCAGAAGGACTAAAATTTTAAAAGCTGGAAATACCAGCTTTTGGTATTTGGTGGTGGCAAAGATATGAAGCAACAGTAACTCTTGTCCACACTTCTGCAGGGGTTATAAACTGAGAGCATCTTTTGGGAAACCGCGTGGCAGAATCTACTGAAGATGAACATATATTATACCCCATGACCCAGCAACTGTACTCCGTAGATACTCAACAGATATGTGAACCTAAGTGCACAAAAGACATGCACAAGAATGTACATGGCAGTGTGGTTTCAGTCCCCAAAGTCAATGGCAGCCCGGAAGCAGTGATCCCTCCTCTGACCTATCATTAGAAGGTCAATGGTCACCTGATGCTACGTCACCAAGCCTCCATCATTCACCCCTCCATCTCATCCTGAAGGATATATCATCTCACGTCATCACGAGGAGGGTGAGTCCCGTACAATAACGTATTTTGAGAGAAAAAGACCACCTTCACACGGCCTCGCTTACAGTCTATTGTTATTCTTGTTGTTAATCTTTTACTGAGCCTACTTTATAAACTTCATCATGTACAGGAGAAAACAGTATAAATAGGGTTCCAGTACTATCTATGGTTACAGGCATCCACTGGGGCTCTTGGAATGTGTCCCCCATAGATAAGGGGGACTACTGTATTTGTAAGATGACCAGATCTTGCCCGATACTTTCCCAATGTCGGAAACTCTTCCCTCTTTCCCAATCTGTCATTACTCTGTCAGTCCAAATGTAAGATTCCCTCCTCCCTTATAAGGGGAGGAAGCCTTAATATTCGTATGTTCTCATACCATATTCTTTCCCTGAAAGACTCTCAGAATCTAAAATTACCGTCTGTCCAGGCCCGAGGTCCGATCTCTATTCCATGAAGTTTTCCTAATGGCCCAAAGTGACCTCTCTTTGGAAATCACAGGATATATAGCATCGGGTCTGTTAGACCTGCACAATTTTGTGAAGTCTCTTTCATTGCCGGTACTTTTATTTATAGCTATACATTGACACTTTACTTCTGTTACTGATTATTCATATATAGTGTTAGTGCTTTATATTCTTACCTAGTATATTAAGGGAACAAGAGCCAGGTTTTATACTTCTCATAGGCCTTTACATGTGATAGATATATACTTTTTTAATTAAAATTTTTTTAAAAAATTAGTTTCAGGTGTACAATTGAGTGATTCATCACTTACTTACAACACCTGGTGCTCATCACAACAAGTGCCCTCCTTAATCCTCATCACCCATTTAACCCAGCCCCATCCTCCCCCGGCAACCCTCAGTTTGTTCTCTATAATTAAGAGTCTGTGTCTTGGTTTGCCCCTCTCTCTTTTCCCCTTATGTTCATTTGTTTTGTTTCTTAAATTCCACATATGAGTGAGATCCTATGATAACGGTCTTTGACTGACTGATCTCACCTAGCATAATACCCTCTAGTTCCACCCACGTCGTTGCAAATGGCAGGATTTCATTCTTTTTTATGGCTGAGTAATATTCCAAAAATTATATGGACCACTTCACGAATCTGCGTGTCATCCTCGCATGGGGACCAAGCTAACCTCGGGATTGTTCCAATTCTAGTATATATGCTGCCAAAGTGAGCCCTCCACGCCACAGATATTTAATACTAATTAATGAAAGATCCATCTATTCTAGGAAAAAAAAATGTCTACCACATATAGTTTGTGTGAAAAGGAGAAACACTTTTCAGTTTTCCTGCCCCTGCTAGGTGAAAATCTTTCTCCCCAGGAACAGAACTAGTGTTGTTTTGCAGTGCCTGATGGAAGCTGAAGAAACATTTCTTTGCAAGTACTGTCTATAATCCACTACATGTTTCTCTGTCCCATTGCTTGCCCACATACACATCACAGGAAAAAGATCCCAGTTGTGTCACAGGTGACACGTTTTCTGGATCACAACAGCATAGTGCCTCTCCGAGAACGAATGCTTTTATCTCCCCACTTGCACTGTGGATAGTTTTCCATTGTGTTCTTAGACTCTTAGAGGGCTGGTTTCTAAAAGCCAAAGATGGGAACTCACTGGACAGAGAGTTCAGAGGGACTCTCAGTAGAGAGTTTCTCAGTAAAACCCGGAGGCAAGTGCTAAGAGGTCCTCTTTTCTAGCTTGGCTATTCAGCTGCCAACTTAACATTTCTACTGTCAAAAGCGAGCTACTTTTTTCACATGGGAAAAACGAGACTGACCTGCTCAGCTGCTTCTCTTTTGGCATTGTATGTATCCAGGTGTTCCTGCAACTCCAAAACGCTGAACTTGAGTGTTTCCAGCAAACCACATGACATCAGCTGTCAAATCAGAAACATTGAGCCAGGTTATCATTTCTTTTTTTTTTTTTAAAGATTTTATTTATTATTTGAGAGAGGGAGAGGGATAGCGAGGGAGAGAACACAAGCAGGGAGGACAGAGAGAAGCAGACTCCCCGCTGAGAAGGGAGCCCGATGCGGGGCTCGATTTCAGGACCCTGGGATCACGACCCAGAGCCGAAGGCAGATGCCCAACCGACTGAGCCACCCAGGCGCCCCCACGTTATCATTTCTGATCACAGTCATAAGACCGGTAACTTTTGGGTTGTGGAATTCCTGTTGGTTTGTTCTTGGCGAAACTTAGTGCCAGTGTCCCTTTACTGCACTCTGTCCCATACTAAGGGCTGAGCTTTCACTGAAGCAGAGTATGAATGTAGTGGGACTTCAGGGACGCCAGCAAGGACAAGCATGGCTTCAAATGCTTTCCAGAACTGCCTTAGGTGAGAAACGGCATGCCAGACTAGTATATATCTTAAAGGTAACACCCTTTAAGCTTCTTAAACCTTAATTCTCTAAATATCTTTTTTTTTTTTCTTTAAAGAGAGAGGGAGAATCTTAAGCAGGCTCCATGTCCAGCGTGGAGCCCAATGTGGGCCTCGATCTCACCACCCTGACAGATCATGACCTGAGCTGAAATCAAGAGTCAGACGCTAAACTGAGCCACCAGGTGCCCCTCTCTAAATATCTTAATACATAATCTATGAGTATGTTTGCAAACAAAATGGGAGGACTGAGCTCTGGATTCTTCACGGGGGCAGGTCTAGCCCTCTCCTACCCACTTTTATTCAAGAATCGGAAAAGAAGTACCCATGTCTAGAGTAGGACTCTCTAGCTTCCCCATCTAGGACTCTGTGAAGGGTGAGGACAGTGAGGGCTCAGAATGAGAAACAGTCACAAGTCACTGCCTATAATACACTGGAATTACATTTTGCTATTTTTAGTCAAATTGAAAATATAAACCTTTATACCTCAAAATTCCGAATAGCCTTTAAAAAAAAAGACCATTTACTGATTGGTGCCATTCAAATTTAGTCTTTATAATAAGCCTTCATATAAAAACTTACTGTTTCAGCATCCACAAAGACTGTTGGGCATTCTGAACACATCATCATCACTTCCAGCGAACTTTTAAATTTGGTACCAATGCGTTGCAGGCTCTCACCAAGAAAGCTGACTGCCTCATTAGTTATATCTCCAAATTTTCTTTGAATTGTCTATGGAGAAAAGCATTAAAAAATTTTAGTGTTTCCTAAGAAGGCCTTTTTTCATCTTTAAGAAGCATAATTTATAGTCAGGGCAAACTTTATTTTAAAATTATTATTGTAGTGATACACAGAATTCTAATAACTGGTCTGTAAATTCATGTTTTTAGGCTCTTCTTTAGGAAATGTTAATTTCACAAAATGATCAAAAATTTACAAAATTGTTACTGAAAAAAGAAACCAATGATTCATGCCATTCATTTCCCCATTCCTGAGATTTTTTTCATTAGGAGAGATATAGAAGGAATATAGGCTGCACTTCGTTGGAAATAAAGTCCTTACATGTCTGAAGAATTAGCTCTTCTAAAGTTCTACCTAAAAGAAGCCTTCAGTAAATGCAGTTTACTATGCTTGGCTATGGGCTCCATCCGATTTAATTAAAGTCATAGAGATGCATTAAGGGTACTATCTTCTCAAAACTCAAGAATACTCATTAACATAAAGTAGGTAGTGCCTTACCCATAATGAGCACTCAGTGACTCAGACTACATTATCAATGGTATAATTATACGAATAGTTAACGCGTATCCACATGTATCTGTGTAGCACCACTGGATATCATTATGTTTTAACAATAATAAAAGCAGAAGCTACAGTCTCAGGCATCAGGAAACAGAATATCATTGGGAAGAAAAAAAAACACAAATAGGAAACCAAGTAGCGGTGCAAAAGTACAGAAGACAGTAAAGAAATGCCTTGGTTCATGAGCATTAAACAACCCCCAGGAGGGAGACACTGGAGGTTGGAGTGGCTGGAAAAGCTCCAATGAGAGTATGTACTTAGCTCGGTCTTCCATGATGGACAGCATCTGCTGGGGTCGAGAGGAAAAGTGGGAGCGTAATGACTAAACTGGCATTTCTCTGTGCCTTAGTTTCCCTGGCTACAGAATCTCAGAAATATATCTACATCTCATAGGTAGGTCTGTTCTAGGGATTAAATAATGTAAAGCATTTAAGCGCAATGCCTAGTATGCAGTGAGTGCTCAATACAGGTGAGCTCATGTTATTATTTCTACGCTTGGAAGCATAAATCTTAGCTAAATTTTTTGAGGTGTGTGGAGACACAGCCAATTAATTGAGTACTTAATTATAAGCTGTTTTATGATAGTGACCGCAAATCCCTTGAAGGCAGGGACCATGCTTTTTATTTTTTTGGCATTCTGGACGGTGCCCACCTACTGCAGAAAATTTATCAGATGTTGCTTTCACATTTTATTTTAGTTGCCTGAAGGGAGATATCTGTACTAGTCGTTGTATCAATTATCAGCAGTACTATGGTGTCACAATATACGTTTAAATAATATCACTATCTTTGGGGAAAAATTTTTTCTAGATATTTATTTATTTTTGTGGGGGAGGGGAGAGGAAGAGGGAGAGAAAAACCCAGGCAGACCCAGCTCTGAGCGTGGAGTCCAACGTGGGGCTCGATCTCACGACCCTGAGATCACAACCTGAGCCAAAACCAAGAGCTGGATGCTCAACGGACTACGCCACCCAGGAGCCCAGGGGAAAAAAATTTGTTTTAAAGAACAGCAGTGGGAAGATGAAAATTTGAGACACTAAAAAGAATAAAAATAGAACACAGAATTTGAAAAAAAAAAAAAAAGAAAGAAAACAGAATTTGAGATACTGATTTTAGATGAAAAAACAACCACCATAAAAAAAGCCCTAACTTATCAGGTAACTGTTAATATAAATTCAGAAAACTTTAAACCCGCCAGACCTGAAACAGCCTAGAAAACACGTGAAAAGTGAACACTGCACAGGACCCGTCGGTGTCAGACAGCATCTGGTTGACATGGCAGCGCCAGGCTTCCTCCTCGTCATCACACGCTACCGGCTGAAAAGCAGCTATTATGGCAGAAAGAAACGGTGATGGTAGACGGGATGTCTGGACTTCTGGGAAGCCATCTTGCTCATCTTCATCTTGACTGTTAATACAGATATCATGGTAATCATAATACTATCTTAAAATAGTTTGAGTCATCCAACATAGATTACTTTTATTCAAATTTGTGCATTGATTTAGAAAGCGTACAACAACCTAAACTTGTAAGAAAGTACAAGGAAGCAGATTTCTGTGTTCCTTCTACTAAGCGTCTTTGGAATTAGAAATTTACTTTCAAGCAATGACCTCAAAATAAGCCAAGTCCTATAATATGCCAGTGCTCTGCAGTAATTTCAGCAAGTTCTGTGAATAACTCAGAGTAGAATGCTTTCATTTTTAATGATCAATCTTGGAGGCTTTTTAATTGAACAGGTCCAAATTGATGATGACATGTAAAGTGGTCTGGCTATTGATTTTGGGTCAGGGAATAGCTTAGCTGCTTTATAAGGACTGTCGAAAGGCTCATATTACCTTAGTTTTGTTTCGTTTGTAAAGATTTTATTTTCTTTTTATATTTTATATTTTATATTTATTATTTCATTTCATTTCATTTCATTTCATTTCATTTCATTTCATTTCATTTTATTTTAGTTATCAGCGAGAGAGGCAACACAAGCAGGGGGAGTGGGAGAGGGAGAAGCAGGCTTCCTGCCGAGCAGAGTCCGATGGGGGCTCGATCCTAGGACCCTGGGATCATGACCTGAGCCAAAGGCAGACGCTTAATGACTGAGCTACCCAGGTGCCCCATATGACCTGAGTTTTACCGTGATGAACAAAAAGTTCAGTGAAATTAAATATTGTGCCTAGGTTATTGGGTAGGAAATGACAGAGTCAGATTTTGAACCTGGGACTATGGGTCCAAACCCAATGTTATAAGGCTGGACACATACTGGCAGCTCAGCTCTTTCCTGAGTAGAAAACTCAGGAAACTACTCTTTCCTGAGTAGTTGGGGTGTGTAACAGACTGTGGACTCAAAGACCAATTAGACCAGGCCATCCTTTTTGAGGAATTTATAATCCCAACAGTCAGATAATACAGACAATAATGGAACAATGAAAAGAGATGAAGGTATGTTTGGGTTGGATATTCTATAATGAAATGTGTAACCCTGGGTCTTAAGGCTGAAGAGTTGTTTGGGTCAGAAACTCCATAAAGAAATGTTTTATTCAAGGTCTTAAAATTGCGGGTTTCACATGACAAAGTAGCTCTGTAAGGCTTTATAGAAATTATGGAGCAATTCATATGGAAGGGAGGGATCTGAGTAAAGATGGGGCAAAAGATCAAAATAAAACAGACATCTGAAGCGAAAACTTTAAGCCATACCTCAAGAAAGTATATTTTTACAATGTCACTGTGGTGACTGATCTTAGCAAAATGTATTTCTTGTAAACTTGGGTGGCTATCCCTCTGTATTTAGGAGGGGTTCACTGCTCTGTTTCATCTTCGGTACTTGGCCAAAGTCCATTATTTGGCTTCGACCTTTTAGAAAGCCCAATAGTTGAATATCTACGTCCACATCACTTCTGGCATCCCTGGCTTTGTGTATGATGAATGAATGAGTGACTGCAAAGGTTACTGCTGTCCAAATCGGTAACGTGAACAAGGTGTGTCACCATGGTGGTTAATATCTGAATGTACACTTTCGAATACAGGAGAATATTCTAGGTATACTGAAGAGTGAAAACCTCCTTCTGTGTTGTGTATGTTAAAACTCTATTATCACTGGAAGGGGCGCCTGGCCGGCTGAGATGGAGGAGCACGCAACTCTTGATCTCAGGGTCATGAGTTCAAGCCCACACTGGGTGTAGAAGTTACTTAAACACACACACACACACACACACACACACACACACACACCTCTATTATCACTTGAAATACAAATGAATGGTTTTTATTGTAAGAGTGAAACTCTGAAATATTTGATGATTACTAAATATTAATTTTTGTTTAAAAATAATCATCAAGGAGCTTGAAATTAATGATTGGGGAAATAGATACATGGATACTTCATTAAGCTAGATACCTTTATAAAGAACATGATTTTGGGCAACAAATATTTACAAAACTTAAATAAAAGAAAAATAGTAGATATCAGATTGTGTCGTAATTCTAATCATTATAGAACAGTCTGGTTTACGCATTTCATAACAGCCACCAAGATTTCTTCTAAGAACTATATGCAATAATTGAATATTCAGTTTTGTTAGCCCGTGAGTGAAGAAAATGCCCTCTTTGGGAATTCTTGATACTCTGTGATAATATATTTTGAATGGATGGAACATGAACATTTTAAAAGAAGTCATCTAACATCTGAGAGTCCCAAGAAACGATCACTTCTGCCCATTACGTAAGTCAAACTTTACAACCCTTACCACTGATGAGGAAACTGTAAAATAATTTTTGTAATTTAATATAAATAATTTTTTGGATAAAATAATTTTAAAATAAAATAATTTTTTGGATATATTTTGGATTTATTTTAGTGTCACAAAGTTCATCCCATGATTTTAATACTTGGCTCCAGCCATGACACAATATTGATCTTAACAACTGGCCATCTGGCATTTTGCCAAAAGAGGTATCTGGTGTAGAATGTGTCTCACTATGCTTTGTTTTTCTTTAAGCAAATTAAAGGTCAGAAACAGAAAATAAACCCATCACAGTCATATTATCTTTTACAATGAAGGTGGTATGATTATAGGTTAAAACACAGAAATGAAAGTAAGTGAACCGGAACAGAGGACCATATGTGGGAGGGGCTCAGAGAGGAAATATTACCTCATTCTAGTGTTTGTGATACCATAGTCTCACCTAGACAGTCCAGAGAAATCAGCTTCTTCTTCTTCACATCGTTCATCCAGTTCTTTCAAAGCTAAGGTCACATCTTCCTCACAGATGGACTCAGGGTAGCTTTCAGGAGCGAGGGGCTCGGGCATGTCAGTGTCTTCTAAGTCCAGAATCCCCCGACACACAAGAGAATCCTGCTGCTCTTGAATTATGAATGAACCTTCATCTTCAAAAGCTGTGATAACCTGTTCCTCCTTTAATACTGAGCTTGTATCCTGTAAAACAATCACATTTTTTATCAAGTTTAAAACATTAGAAAATTTTAATCAATTTTTTTATTTCAAGTTTTGGGTTAAATTCTAGTTAGTTAACATATATGGTAAAATGGGCTTCAGGTGTAGAATTTGGTGCTCTCACCACTTAGATGTTAACACCCAGTACTCCTCATAACAAGTGCCCTCCTTAATCCCCATCACGCATTTAGCCAATCCTCCCCCACCTCCCTCCATCAAGCCTCAAGTTTGTTCTCTGTAGTCGGGTCTCTTACGGTTTGCTTCCCTCTTTTCCCCCTTCCCCTATGTTTCTGTTTGGTTTCTTAAATTCCACATATGAGTGAAATCATATGGTATTTGTCTTTCTGACTTATTTCGCTTAGCAAAATACACTCTAGCTCCATCCACATCACTGCAAATGGCAAGATTTCATTCTTTTAGATGGCTGATTGGTACTCCATTGTATATGTACCACATCTTCTTTATCCATTCATCACTCAATGGGCATTTGGGCTCTCTCCACAGTTTGGCTATTGTTGATAATGCTGCTATAAACATTGGGGTGCATGTACCCCTATGAATCTGTATTTTTGTATCCTTTGGGTAAATACCTCGTAGTGCAATTGCTGGGTCATAGGGTAGTTCTACTTTTTGAAGAACCTCCATACTGTTCTCCAGAGTGGCTGCCCCAGCTTGCATTCCCATCAAGAGGGCAAGAGGGTTCCCCTTTCTCCGCATCCTCACCAACATCTGTTGTTTCCTGTGTTGTTAGTTCTAGCCATTCTGACAGGTGTGAGGTTATATCGCATCATGGTTCTGATTTGTATTTCCCTGATGATGAGTGACGGTGAGCATCTTTTCATGTGTCTGTTAGCCATTCGTGTGTCTTCTTTGGAAAACTGTCTGTTCATATCTCCTGCCCATTTCTTAACTGGATTATTTATTTTTTGGGTATTGAGTTCTTTATAGATTTTGGATATTAACCCTTTATCAGATTTGTCATTTGCAAATGTCTTCTCTCATTCCGTGGTCAACACTAATTTTAATGTGCGTGGATATTAGTTTAATCGGTTTGATAATAAGCACTATGGTCTCAGTTTTAGGAGTTAAGATCAGCTCCTTTTCAAAGGTGCTTAGTCCTAAGTTACTACTTAGTTGTGTAGTCATTTCTTTTCTTCTTGGTTCAAAGTAGAATTTTTCTCCCAAAACATGGAAAGTAAGGGAAACAGCCCCTGACCTTAGACCAGTCTGGGCCTCAGTTTATACATGTGTAAAATTCATATATATCATAAAATGAATGAAGGATTTTGGCCAGATTCTGGGCTCGGTGCTCTGGGATAAATCGATAACTATCTACAATCAGCTTATAACCTAATAATGGGGTTAGCCTAATATGCAAATAGTAATCATCTAGATACATTAAGTGTAAGGTAAATATTATGAACAATATCAGAGGACTACTGGTACTCAAAGAAGGGAGAGGTCACATCTGGTTGAGGCATAGAGACTAGCCTCTTTGGAGGAAATACCAGATGATGGGCTTTGACAAAGATGGGTCAGTGATAGTGTCATGGACTGAATGTTTTTATCCCCTCGAAATGCCTATGTTGAAACTCTAACCCCCAGTGGGGTGTACCAGGAGATGGGACCTTTGGACAGTGATTAGGTTCTCAGGAATGCGATGAGTGGCCTTACAAGAAGAGGCCAGAGAGCCAGCTAGTGAGGACACAGCAAGAAGAGCTACGAGGAAGAGAGGCCTCCCCACACAATGAATCAGCTGGCATCTTGATCTCGGACTCCTTGGCCTCTAGAACTGTGAGAAGTAAATCTCTGTTGCTGATAAGCTACCCGGTTTCTCATATTTTGTAAAAGCAGCCCAAGCGGACCAAGACAGCATTTCAGGGAAGAGGACTTAGAAGACAGGAATGGCACAGAAGCCTGGCAGGAAGACACGAAGGATATTATGGGAACACTGGCCTGGAGTTAGGGAAGCAGGGAAAGGAGCGAATTCTGACTCTGCACAGAATAGCACTTTTTAAATAATATGGGACCATCATCCCTTAGTCATTCCACAAACTTCAATCATTCTAAAAAATTCAATACACTGTTTGCATCTGAAATTTTTTAAAAAAAGATTTGGACATTAAAGCGGTAAGCATTAGTTATTTGGAAAGAAAGTTTCTGTGATAGTGCTAGAGATATTTCTACACCTAGAGATTTTCTTAGCATTAATCTTTCCTTCTACATCAGTCTGAATATACCATGTTGAAATAACCCACCCAACTTCTGAGTTTAATGTCCTCATTTTTCATTAGTTTATACTTGTATTTGGTTGACATTTGTTTTTGAATAATAATTAGGAAATAGATGTTTTATCTGTAATTATTAACATACATCACATGCCGAAATTTCCTAGGAACACCTAGATCTCATGAAGAGAGTGCTTTTGGGCTCATGGAATGGATTCCACTGTTACATGTACATGATGAGAATCAAATTTTCTTGAACCCTATCTTATTACACAGTGATGCATATATGTGCAGACACCCCCCGCCCTGCAATTACACTCCAAGATTCATTTCCTATAAGGAATAATTTCTGCCATCCATGAATTGGTATCTAAACTATTATAAATACTAGAAGAAATTCGTCTGTAAAGGTTTCTCTAATAAATGCAAATGAAGAACGGACTTAATACCTTAACAGCTCAAAGTATAATGTGTATATATTACAGAGAAGAAAGGAGCAAATGGCTCTAAAGTTTCTGTCATGACACAAAATGCTTTAGCCGCTTCTGTTTTATCTTCCCAATAGTAACATAATTTAAGGGGGAAAAAAACCTTTTAAATAATTCTAGGAATGGATTCTCCCTTTAATTCATAAAATATTTCACCTATTAAAATTAATTCCTCTTCTTAAGAAGTTGCTTTAAAAAACAGAATTATGGTTTTATTTCATTATGTTGGGGTTTTCATGCTTTTTAAAAAAGGGCAATTTGAGGTCGTCTGTCACTATTTGGCATATCAGGGAAAAATACATTAGGCTAAAATACCTAATGTTTTCCTGTTGGAGAGCCATTCTTTCGGTGATAATTTTAAAGTCAACAGAACTGTTTCTAAATGAAAGGTTTATGAATATCTCCTTCATTCTCATTTACCTGTGTCACAAAGCTTATGGTGAAAATGAAACCCACCACTGGAAAAGGAAATAAACCCAATAAAGTGAGGTGTTTTTCCTTTAGAGAAAAAAAAAATATCGTCAGGAACTTTATAGTGCCTTGGAAACAAGCCATCACATACAGTCCTGTCGGATGAATGGCTGTCCCATCTGAAAGAACAGTTTCCAATATATACGGAAATATATGTGAATTTCCAATTTGTTTCCAATAAATATGAGTGATTTCTATCTATCATTTTGTCAAGTAAACAAAATGACAACACACAACCATTAACCTTACTGCTTTTGTTAAGAGGGTATTTCTAGTATCGGTCTGTTTTCCCTTATTTCTAATGAGGCCTTTTTACATGCTATGATCCAAACCGGACACAGTCGAGAGATTATTAACTAGGCATTAACACTCACACAACAAGCCTCCCAACAATTGAAAGGAATACAGTCTACTTAAAGTGCATCTCTAAACCAGTGAGTCCTCTCCTGGAAACATTCCTCATTTCGTGCACTCTTCCTTCAGGCCCCATTATCTTTTGCTAATACTGTTCTGGTTTATCTTCCCATCTCAGCCTCCTCCTGCCCACCCTCCACACCTCCGACAGAGAGACTTCGCGAGAACACAAACCAGACAGTGCCTTCCCCTGATGACAGGCGCCTGGTCCGCAAGCTCATGTGACAGGCACTAGAACCTCCTTTCCTTTTCCACACACAAAAAGAGAGATTTTGAAAAGCAAAATCAGATCGTGTCCCTCTTCTGCCTAAAACCCTCCGACGGTTACCTGCTATGTGGCTCCAGGACCGGCCCCACTCTGACTCCTTCTCCATCCAGCCCCCCCTGTTCCCTGGGCTTGAGCCTTACTGGCCGGCCTGTTCTTCAGCTACACCAGGGCCTTTGTACCTGCTGCCTCCCCAGCCTGGGACACCATCCCTCCACATCTTCTTGTCACTTAGGTTTCACCTCAAATGCCACCCTACCTTTCCTCCTGACCAATTCCACGTTACTGTTACATTTTCTTCGTATGACTAACAGGATGATCGCTTTCTGATATGTTATTTATATTTTATTTGTCTTAGCTGTTTATTTATTTGTCTTACTACAATTAAGCTCCAAAAAACCAGGAGCCTTTGTTCCACATAGTGCCATATGCCCAGTGCCCAGAATAGCGACCAGCAGGCAAGAGGGGCTCAGGAAACATTGGTTAAATCACTGAATACTTGCATGTCCTATATTCTCATCTAGGGGTCTGGTACGGTGCTTGTCACGGAACAGGTATCTCTTGAAACAGTGAAACTTCATGACTTGTGATCATCCTGAGGTCAAGTCTAAGTCTTCAATATGGCGCGTAGGACCCTTCTCATCTTAGACTCTATCCATCTCTCCTTTTCCTCCTCCTCCTCCCAATCCATTCTCTAGAAATACTCAATTTCCCGCTGTTACCCAAATATACCATGTAATTTCACATTGCCATGTCTTTCCACATGTTGTCCCCCTGCCCACAATGTCCCAGTTGCCACGAAACCTGTCCTTTACCACCGTTACCCCAATGTACAACTGATCAGTCTCTCCTGAGTTTCCACAAAGCCCCGGACATGGCTGTTTCTAAGTTTCTCATACGGAAACGTAATGCCTTTTTTCCCAACCGTCTCCATCTTCCTTAATAGACAATGCACTCCCTGAAAGTAGGCATAGCCAAGCCTTATTCAAGCACCTAACTCAATGCCTGGCATGTAGGAAAATCTCAATATTTGTTGAATTATCGACACTTAAGCCATACTAGTCATACATTTTTTAAAAATGCCAAAATGCCTTCATCTCAAACTCTGGTTACTGTTAAAAATGTAAAATACACTGTCAGCCTAATAAGAACACGAGAATTCAAATAACTAAAATAATGAGCTCTAGTAACATTAATCTGGTTAACTGTGAAAAAAATAGAGTATTTTCCTAATACTTACCAAAGCATTAAAGCACATATGACAAAACTATAGCAATTATAGTTAAAAAAAAAAAAAAGCAAGAAAAGAAAGAAAAGAGTATCTATAATAATCCTAAGGAAAAAAAATACTAAGAAAACTAATACTTACTTATTTTTGGTCAGTCATTAGCTTGGAATCTGGCTTACTTCTCACAGGCCTTTCCAAAAGTCATAATACTAGTAGTTCCAACGTCTTTTTAAAAGGTTTCCTTTAACCAACTGCTAACACAGCTGGCCTGAGGTTTTAATCCCAATCATAGCACCAATCACATAAACCCCAACACAAAGCAAAAAGAGAAGAAAAAACAAAAAAGCGGTCCTTCCAAGAAGATCCAGCCCCATAGGAGATGCTCACCATCCCAAGAAGCATCTGTACATTGACCTAAATCACACTCGGCAACACAAAAGGCTCATTCAAACACTCAAGATTATTTTTAACCTGTAGGTCATTTCCTTAATCCAGCAGCTTTTCCTTTTTTTTAATTATCAGATTTGACTGTTTCATTTAAAACAACCCGACAGGTTAGAAATACTGGCAACAAATCAAATAATTAGTGTATCCGATGAAAACTCTTTCCAAAGCCAAGCAAGGGAGGTAACAGAGTGCTAAAAGGAGCCCAGATTGGCCATGCACCAGCCCGCCTTTCTCCCCACCTCAGGCAGCTGGCTGTTAGCATTATCTAGAGAAGCCTCCAAACTTGGGGTCTCATCTCTGATCTGAAGCACTTCTTCTGTTGAGACGCTGCCCGTGGAATCTTGAGACTGAAGGAGTAAATCAGGGTGGTCCGGCCTCGTTTCGTCCCCAGCGCCATCACTGTTCAACTGAAGAGGGAGACGGTAGAGTGAGGAATTCATTCACGAGTCGGGGATGGTCACGAAGGCCACAAGGAACGGATTCTCTATCATCAGGTATGTGGGCAGCTTCTTTGACTTCCTAACATGACCTCTGCCCCCCCTTCTGTCTACGATGGAATCGGCGCTGCCTCCGTTCACACAGGGTGAATCTCACTAGGCAAAAACTACCAACGTGGAGGAGCCCCACCTAACCATGCCCATCTTGAACCGAGATGCATTATTTTTTGGTCATATATTTAATTTTTTTTAATCAATTTTTTAAATTAACATATGATGTACAACTAGCTTCCGAGGTAGACTGGCCGTCACTCGGAGAGAGGAGGAAACGGTCTCAGCCACTAAGGGGTGCGCTGCCTCCGCGTAAAGGTTTAGTCCTGTTGCGGACAGAACGCTGCATTAGGAGTGCAATTTCGAATTTTCATCTCGGCGTGTGCATTGTACCCACGGTGAAATGAGAAGCAGAAAAATCAAGACAGAGTAATGACTAGGTTGGAGGTTAAGAGGAAAGCGAGACACTGAGAAGGTGACCATTTACCATCTGCGTGCGGGAGAGGATCTGGCTTGCGGTAAGCGCCGCTTCTTCTTCGGACGACTCATCTGTGTCCTCCTGGTTGGTGAGGTTCAGGCTGGGGGTGCTGCTGGAGCACTGGTACTCCTGGAGGGACGGAGTGTCCCCCTTGTCAATACTGTCCAGCGAGCGCCTGCGGACTCCCCAGTTGAAATTGTCCATACTTTCACCCTGGAAGAGTAAGACAGGATTTCTAAGACCTCCGGCAGGTGTGGAGATGGTAAACAGATACACCGGGAAAACATGTACCCAGATGAAAAGTACTTAATGCATCGTCATAAGCAGAGTTTCAATCAGCCCTTCAATTTCTCGAAACTTTTAAAACATCATTAAATATTTATACTTAAAGAGATCAAAAGATTCGGTTGATCCTGTTTTAACTAAATAGTTTCCTGGACTTTCTGTCATGTGTGACCGGGGACCACCTAAACCTACCATCTAGGCCACCTCTATTCTAGCACACGAACACAGATGAGACCACAAAGAGACAAATCCATCACAAATGACAACACACAAACGGTCCACGCCACCAGGCTGCAACTTACCTGCAGTTCCTGGTTAGCAAAAAGGAAAACACACAGAATTAGAAAGAACGAAGACAAACATTTAAATATACACTACACTTTGGGGGAAAACTCTTTGTGATTCCTTAAACCCAAAGACTGATTCAAGCTCTGGATTAAGCTCGGAGTAGGAAGCCAACATGTGATTCAAATTACTTTTTTATGCAAGATTTATTATGAAGAAGTCGGAGACAGACACTTAAAACAACATTTCTTTGATACGCTTTGGCAACACGAACTTTAAGAAAATCTTCAAAATTTACATGGATTTAATACTTGATACGAGGCAAAACTGACTTAAAATATCCACATTCAGTTGACAACATACAGGGTCACAATTATTTTAGTCTGCAGGATGGTTCCGGCTAAACCCATTTTTTGCTATAAAACAGTTTAAAATCAAGATCAAACCTATCAAAAGATAACCTTTGACAACTTCGAAAGGTCA
Source organism: Potos flavus (assembly GCA_028534135.1). Lineage (NCBI taxonomy): Eukaryota > Metazoa > Chordata > Mammalia > Carnivora > Procyonidae > Potos > Potos flavus. The sequence goes on along the minus strand of CM052899.1, from coordinate 141,528,925 downwards.
AGAGGAAATAGGACAGATTTCAATTTCATGCCACTTATGGATTTATGTAAGTTATGGTTCGGTTACTCTAAACTGATCCTCCTTCTGCAAGGACGTAATTCTTATATTCTCTCTTAAGCCCTGATGTGACAAATTACAATGAGTTGGCTAGCCAAATAGGATTTACTTGTCTTCCTTTTTACTCAAGAGGGACTGTCCAGAGTAGAGGTTTTCGATTTTTTTTTTTTAATAAGATATTTTTAAAATATCTTATTTATTTGACACAGAGAGAGCGCACAGGATGGGGAGCAGCAGGCAGAGGGAGAGGGAGAAGCAGACTCCCCACTGAGCAGGGAGCCGACGTGGGGTTCGATCCCAGGACCCTGGGATCATGACCCAAACCGAAGGCAGCCACTTAACGACCGAGCCACCTAGACGCCCCAGGAATACCAATTTCCAATGAGATTTAAAATGGAAGTCAACCATGCAAAACTGATGAACAAAACCCAAGTTGCTCTGGTTGAAAAAAGGTAGCCAGGAGCTCTGCCCATTTGGCCCTGGGATCTCTCCCTGTTTCACAGGCCCTACAGGTCAAAGTTAGAAGAGTTATCTTTCTACAAGATATTTCAAATATTATTATGTAATGGCATACAGACCTCAATCTTTATTTAGTGAATGAATGAATGAATACACACGGGGAGCTTTCAAGGTTGGGGGTATTTTAGAAGTTTAATTAACAGTCCCATTTGTTTTGTAGCAAAGTGTTTCCTATTACCATGTTTTAAGCAAGATGATATTTAGGTTTTTAAAAATCTCTATTATTTGACTTGCCTAATTACGAGGCATAAATTAACACCACCCTCCACAAATCACTGACTTGAATTAAAGAAAAACTACACTAAACCTCTTTAATTTAATTTGACTAAGGTTCTATTCAAAGGCCATTATTTCGGGGGCACCTGGGTGGCTCAGTTGGTTAAGGATCAGACTCCTGAATTTCAGCTCAAGCTATGGTCTTAAGATTTTAAGATCAAGCCCTGCGTTGGGCTCCATGCTGGGTGTGGAGTCTGCTTAGGATTCTCTCTCTCTCTCTCTCTCTCCTCCCCCCCCCCAAAAAAGTCATATTTATTACTACTGACATGTTAGGTTATGGGGTAAATTTGGAAGCACTTATAGAGTTGTTTTTTTTTTTTTTTTAAAGGCAAACAAAATAAATAAACTTACCATTACAAACATGTCAGGAGCCTCTATGCCTTTAGAAATTTTAAACTCTCAAATGAAAAAAGCAAATAACTACGAAAGAATTTAGAAGCTGCTCATGCCCTTGAGGTAGGGCAGCAGGCCTCTTCAATCCATCACACTTTCTTGCCTGATTATTCAAGCCAGTCCTATTACCTAAAACATGTTTTTCAAATTGGGGATGTGAAATCAATTTTAGAGGGTGATGACCTGCCATTTCGGAAAAAAAATGGAAGGGAATAGGAAATATCAGTGTGCATAATAGAGTAAGGCTGCATATTCTTTTTTAAGTAATCTCTATGCCCAGTGTGGGGCCCAAACTCATGATCCCAAGGTCAACAGTCACACTCCACTGACTGAGCCAGCCAGATGCCCAAGGCTGCATACTCTTGAAACTTTAATTAAAAAAATTTTAAAGATTTATATTTATTTTATTTTAGAGAGAGACAGAGAGAGTGCACACTTGAGCAGGAGGAAGAGGGAGAGAATCTGCAGGCAGATTCCCTGCTAAACGTGGAGCCCCACGTCGGGCTCCATCCCGGGACCCATGAAATCATGACCTGAGCCTAAATCAAGAGTCAGAGGCTTCATCGACTGAGCCACCCAGTCGCCCTGAAACTTGAATTTAAAAGGTATGTGTATCTAGATACTTGGACATGATATAAAATGTATTAACTACAGATTATAGTTTATTTATTTTTAAGATTTTATTTATTTATTTGACACAGCGAGAGAGACAGCAAGAGCAGGAATATAAGCAGGGGAAGCGGGAGAGGGAAAGCAGGCTTCCTGCTAAGCAGGGAGCCCGATGTGGGGCTCGATCCCAGGACTCTGGGATCATGACCTGAGCAGAAGGCAGATGCTTAACGACTGAGCCACCCAGGTGCCCTAACTATGGATTATAGTTTAAAACAAAACCAAAAAACTTTAAAAGCCACTGCCCCACGTGGTGCTGAATAATACTTGTTCTGAGGCTCCAGTGAACCTGGGTCTTTGGGAACATGTCAATGGTGAGCCATTATGGAAGCCTGTCCACTCCCGAGCTAGTGCAAAGGCATTTGGTTTGACCCAGGCCACCATGCGCATATCCTCCTACGTGCAGGGAAGGCTGAAGCATAGAGGAGGATCTCCCTAAACCGGTCTCCTCTCAGCAGCTGATGGTGTGCCATGGCACCGGCCATTACATTTCATTCCCCCTCACCTATTAGAGCCAAAGGAAAACATCCCTTCGAGAGGGTTAATGAATGCCTACGATTATATGAGTGACTTTCAGTTCTTTGGGGAAAGAGATCTCAACTGACGTGGTATGGATACTAGACGACAAGGCATTAAGGGCTTCTTGACTAGAGATATTTAGAAAAATTTTAGAGTGCTCATTTTTTAAACCTATGTGCCATAAATGTTTCAGGTTTAGGAGTTGCAAGTTTAGGGGACTGAGCTACAGGAGTAGGTCCCTACGTAGCCTAACACAGTCGAGGCAATCCTATTCTCTTCACCTCAATGGTTGTTTCAGAAATTAGCTAATGTCCCAGCTCGGCCCAATCATACGATGGGAAGTATGCTCAAAACGTTTAGGAGAGCAACTTCTTCACTTCCACTTCTTCAGCACAAGAGCATCTCTGAAGTGACCCTCACTTGCTCTGAACACTGCTGCGTGGGGACATAAGCATCTGGCAGAGACTTGCAGAGAGGGGCAGAGCCTAGCCGGCTGCAGAAACATAACCAGAGACCTCACTGAGCCGCATCCAAACAAGCTCTCCCTCTGGCCTCTCTCACTTCTGCCAGCTAATAAATCCACCTTCTGAGTTAGAGTTTCCATTTCAAAATCACCTGAATGGACACCAACTATCAACCTACTCTAGACTGACTCAGTTTAGAGGAGAAAGCCCTCTGGTGCTAAATGAAATCAGTCATTTGGGGGAGCCGGCTACATCGTGAAGAAGAAAATGGTGAGGATGTCACAGGGAGAATACCAGTCATTTGCCACGGGAGGAAGTTCTAGAGAGCCGAAGCCTTCGTACTCACGGAAGTTCATTTAATGTAACTTAATTGAGTGTAAGTGTCTGTGCTTATACTTTAAAATGGTGCTTGATAAATTTTAATACTTTTTTTTTTTAACCATTTTGCTGCATATTAACTTGTTTGGCTCACGCAAAACATTTAAGTCTAAGCACACTGTAAAAGACCTACTATGGAAGAAACTCATTTTCCACTTTTTATTTTCTGGGGAAAAATTGAAAATTACATTTCCTCTTTCCTCTTTTGTTTCAGACTACTTCTGCTACTGACTAATCGTACTAGTCATGTTTCTTCCCAATTTAGATTTTTACTTCCTTCTTTTTTTAAAAAAAATTTATGTTATGTATGTATTGTGTATATAGTTTCAAGTTTTTATTTAAGTTCCAGTTAGTTAACATACAGTGTAATATTAGTTTCAGAAGTAGAATTTAGTGATTCATCACTTCCCTACAACACCCGGCGCTCATCACAAGTGCCCTTCTTTTTTTTTTTTTAAAGATTTTATTTATTTATTTGTCAGAGAGAGTGTGAGAGAGAGCACAAGCAGGCACAGTGGCAGGCAGAGGGAGAGGGAGAAGCAGGCTCCCTGCCAAACAAGGAGCCCGATGCGGGACTCGATCCCAGGACCCTGGGATCATGACCTGAGCTGAAGGCAGCCGCTTAACCAGCTAAGCCACCCAGGCGTCCCCACAAGTGCCCTTCTTGATACCCATCACCCATTTAACCGGATTTTTACCTTCTTGATCTTACACTGACCTTAACAAGTAAAGATCCTACGGTCAAATCCTTAATTCTCATACACTCGCAACAGTATAAACTATAAATATGATAACGGAGAGCCCACATCCTTACCTCTGCATCTTCCAATTCAACATCTAAAAAGTCAAAATCCTTAAAAACGCCAAACTGTTGTTCACTGCTGTTATCTTCCACCACCACTTCCTCCTCCTGGATCATGTCTTCTGTTGGAGAAATGAGGCTGGTCTGCTGGTCACCGACTTCCAAATCCTCATTAGAAGAAAATACAACCTGACCCCCGGCCAAAAAAAAAAAAGAAAGAAAAGCCACCCGTCAGCTTCGTCACTCTGCGTCTGCAGACTGGTGCCCGAGAAGCCACCACAGGCCTCCTCTGTCAACGAATTCTGAGCTTTAATCTGGTTTTCATGTTAACGTCTAACTGACTGAATACTTAATTACCGTAACTGCCAAGTGCCACAGAGACAAGCAATATCTCTTTCGTTCTTAGTTAATCCCATAAAGTAAGGGAAGTTAGAAGAGGCAAGCAAGGAGACGGAGTAATTTCCATTTCTTCATGGAAAACAGGATTTTTAAAACCTTTACGCATGCCGTCACGGTTACTCACTGATGGATTCTTTGGAAGGCCGGATTCCGGACCACAGAGAGAAAGCACATTCATTAGCTTTTCTCTTGTTCTTCGCTAAAGGGAAAAAAATGCAAATGTTAGGATTACTGATCAAGAAGGCAAATTCTCGAGCTGTCATACATACGACAAAATTGATTCTTCTATAAATGTTCGCTTTTGATGGGTTTTTTTTATGTACCTGTGATAACTGTGGCCTCTTCCAACTAACAGGAACCAAAGCATTAGAATTAGAACCAGAAGAAGTGGAGGAAGTACTCCTGGTAACGGCAATAACCTTCGGTTTCCCGTTTCTCCCAGCGGCGCTATGCTGGTCGCCATATTTATTTCCAATAATTGGTGTCTGAATAGAAACAAAAATGACAGTGTCTGACTCAGGTATTTCAACATAAAAGGATTAATAGTGTATCTATATATAAGGACACTTTTTTTTTTTTTTACAAACAACCAAAAACCAAAACAACAAGAGGTGAAAGATTACTTAGCATGAAGTAGATGTTACAATAATCAAAGGTAATGATGTCTTCTTTTTTAAAGTTTATTTAAGTCATCTCTACAGCCAACGTGGGGCTCAAAATCACAGCCCCAAGATCAAGAGTTACACGCTTCTCTGAAAGAGCCAGCCAGGTGTTGCCCACGATGTCTTTGCTTGTTTGTTTTTTTAATCCAGAGACTTCACTTTATTGAAAATGACTCTCTGAGAAGACTATAGAGAGCTTATTCCTATTTTAAATAGAGATTCGTTTTCTTTAAAAACCACCACCTCCTCATCTTCCCCCATGATTATAAAATATATCTTCTTTGAAACCTCAGAAAATATTAAGATGATTTAAAAAAAAAAACACCTGTAATCTTATCACTCAGATTTAACGTCTATTAACATTTCGGTGTTTTTTCCGTATGTATTGTTATATATGCTTCAATAATGTGCTTCTGCAAATATTCAAGTTAAGTAACAATTCCAAAGAGGAAGATATCTATGTAGCTTCTTACTCCAAATCTGATATATAACGTTTCCAAATTTATATCAGTAAAAGTTCTATGATTATCCAAAACTCACTTATGTTTATTCTGGCTTTGTGAAGTGTCTTCAATTTGCATTTGAAAATAATATTCAAGCTCATCTGCATGTCATCCAAGTCCTTTATGATGTGGTTCCTGCTTATCTCCCTGAGGTCAGCTTCTACCACACCCACCTGAACCTCACACTCCAGCAAAACTGAACTCGCTATTGTTTTCCAAACACACCATGTTCTTATGGACCTACATTTTGGCACGTGCTGCACTCTTTGCATGGAATATTTACCAACCAACCAAACCCGTGATCATCTTTTAATGGGGATGCCAGACTTCTAAGGAGGCCTTCCCTGATATGTGGACGTTTGCCAGGTGTTGGGGTCTTGTCTATGTTGCCGTCTTCCCCATTACACATGAGCCTCTGGACCTTGTGTGATTCATCTCTGCTCCTTCACTATATCTCCTCTGCCTACACATAGCAGGTACTTAGGAATTCTTGGTAAAACAAACTGAAATTAAGCATATCAAGTGTTTTGAGAATTCTTATCACTGCTTTAGACAAGATAACAGAAAAAGCCCGGTTTCTCCATCTCTATGCTAGAATTCTGATATTAACTAAAAAATTAGCAATACGCATAGCTTCTTTCTATCTAAGAAACATAACCCATAAAGCTTGGGGTAAATTCTTTTTTTTTTTTTTTTTTTTTAAAGATTTTATTTATTTATTTGACAGATAGAGAGATCACAAGTAGGCAGAGAGGCAGGCAGAGAGCGGAGGAAGCAGGGTCCCCGCTGAGCAGAGAGCCTGATGCGGGGCTCGATCCCAGGACCCTGAGATCATGACCTGAGCTGAAGGCAGAGGCTTTAACCCACTGAGCCACCCAGGCGCCCCTGGGGTAAATTCTAATACCAAAGCTAAACAGCAAAAAAAAATTTTTAATCTATGTGATCCTGATGATACAATGCCAATCAGATCTTCCATTTTTATCGTTCTCAACTTCCTTACAATACTTGTTCAGTAATGTCCTTCTTGAAAAATTCCTTCTTTGGCTTCTAAAAGATGATTTTTAATGGCTCCAAGGCCAATAAGAATGGGTTCAGGTGCTGGGAAAAAAATTGGGGGTTCCCAACAAGAGTCAACATTTTTTATGTGAGATTTGTGTTAAATATGTGACATAATAAAGGGCCCAGGTTCCCTTCTGCACTAGGCCCTGCGTCTCTCTTTAAAGTATTGGGCTTCTTGGGTCTTAGTTTATTTTAGTTTTATTTTTCCTTTCACAATTTTAACTGTCACTGAATACCTTACATTATTATTTCCACCCAAGTTTTCTTCTAAAACTTCAGATCTTAAAATCTAATTGCCTACTAGGCATTTCCACTGGTATGAGTCTTAGTGTCAGAGTTGGTATAGCCAAGATTGACCTCATCACCCTCCCCTTCCAGCTAAGATCTGTTCTCCTTGCCTTCTCATTCTCTCTGAAAGGCACCAACGTTCATCTAATTGGCAAAGCAACTGTCCTTGATGCCTTTTCCTCACTTAGTACACCTCCTCTCCTTCCCATGAAATCCTATTTAAGACTTCCTTAAGCTTTCTGAAAACCATCCTGACCCTCTTCATTTCTTTGGCAATTGCCTAGAGACATTCCAGCATTATCTTTTAATTATTCTAACAGATTCCTTGTTGACTTCCCTCTCCTCCACCCTGGTCTATTTTTCTATCCTGTTGCTAGAGTAAATTTCTCAAAATGCAAATCCTACTATTTCCACTCCAGTTACAAATTCTTTAAGAGCTTCTACTGCTTCAGGGAACCCTCCTACACTGTTGGTGGGAATGCAAGCTGGTGCAGCCACTCTGGAAAACAGTGTGGAGATTCCTCGAAAAGTTGAAAATGGAGCTACCCTACGACCCAGCAATTGCACTACTTGGTATTTACCCTAAAGATACAAATGTAGTGATCCAAAGGGGCCCGTGCACCTGCATGTTTATAGCAGCAATGTCCACAATAGCCAAACTATGGAAAGAACCTAGATGTCCATCAACAGATGAATGGATAAAGAAGATGTGGTATATATACACAATGGAATACTATGCAGCCATCAAGAGAAATGAAATCTTGCCATTTGCAACGACGTGGATGGAACTAGAGGGTATTATGCTAAGTGAAATAAGTCAATCAGAGAAAGACAATTATCAT
>CM052899.1:141487051-141514975 GCA_028534135.1 Potos flavus | reverse complement strand
ATTATATGTTAATAAAAAATAAAATATAAAAAAATAAAAAAGGATGTTATCTATATTCACTTTCAAAGACAATTTGGAGATTCGTTAGTATCAGCACTGCTTCTAGAACTAAGTCTACTTGAAAATTTTGTCACAGAACAGTTAAAAAGTACTTTCTTTTTTTCCTTTTGGTAAATTTACCTCCGCAAGGTAAGTCACGAGATTAAACGTAGTATCTGAGAAGGAGTCATGTAGATATCTACATACGACGTTGATCCAGTTGGAACAGTCTCTGGAGTACGTGTGCGTGCTGTACAAGCTCATCATGTGAGCCAGGTTGACGAGCGCTGGGCATTTTTCTTCTGCACACACCTAAAAAACAAAGAAAAGAATTTCATTCACCTGAAAGAAAGACAATTCAAAGTTTAAACTTGATTTTACACTAAATGTGTTTATTCACTATTTAGAGGTAGATGTTGAAGCTTTAATGCATTTTACTTTAATACAGTAGAAAAGACAGAAAAAAGCATGAGGCATTCTTGAGAGAATAACTTGATGGGTAACATGGAAAGATGATTTCTAGGTTGAGAACTCCCACAGGTGTTAGATAGTAGGACTTTTGTCAGTCTGACGCTTTGTGAAGCTGCCTCTGGTAAAACCCATACATGGTTTTGTAAATGCTACGTATCATTTGCGGCTGTTTCGTAAAGAGTTTTGTTTTGTAAAATCCCTACGTGGTTGGTTTAGTGCACATTAATGCAACAGGCAGGCTCAGCGGGGTTCAGAGATGCTGAGCCAGAGCGGAAATGCTTTCCTCTCAAGCTTTCCTGGTTCTCTGAGTAGGACAGTCAACTGCAGAGGCGCTCACATGTGTGACCCAGTCAAAGGACTTCCTTGGGGCTCTGATAAAACCCTGAGTCCTGCCTCTCCAGGCCATCCTGCAGGACCCCGTGCATGAGAGCCTGCAGGACAGACCCCAGGCTGCTCTTCTGGAAATCTCCGCAAACTTTTTTGTTTTTTTTTAAAGATTTTATTTATTTATTTGACAGAGAGAGAGAGAGAGATCACAAGTAGGCAGAGAGAGAGAGAGAAGCAGGCTCCCCGCTGAGCAGAGAGCCCGATGCGGGGCTCGATCCCAGGACCCTGAGACCATGACCTGAGCCGAAGGCAGAGGCCTTAACCCACTGAGCCACCCAGGTGCCCCAATCTCCGCAAACTCTTAAGATCCTTGGCCAGTAAGTTAAGGCCGCTTCCTAGAGTTTGTTTGATCCAGTATTATGGAACCTGAATCAAGCACCGTTGACCCCTGAACAACGGCCAGGGGCGGGGGGGGTTTCAACTGTGCAGGTCCACTTATATGCAGATTCTTTTCGATAAATACAGGGTAGGACCGTACACATATTTTCTTTTATGATTTTTGTAGTAACATTTCCCATGCTCTAGCTTACTTTATTGTAAGAATACAGTATAGGATACACGTAGTATATAAAATATGTATTAATTGACCTGTTTACATTATCGGTAGGGCTTACAGTCAACAGTAGGACATTAGTAATTACGTTTGGGGAGAGTAAAGTCTTAGCGATTTTCAGCAGTGCAGGGGGTTCGTGCCCCTAACCACTGTTGTTCAAGGTCAACTGTAGAATATTACCTTTTAAAATATATGTACTTTTCTTTTTTCTTTTTTTTTTTTTTTTAGATTTTATTTATTTATTTGACAGAAGGAGAGAGATCACAAGTAGGCAGAAAGGCAGGCAGAGAGAGAGGGGGAAGCAGGCTCCCTGCTGAGCAGAGAGCCCGATGTGGGGCTCGATCCCAGGACCCTGAGATCATGACCTGAGCCGAAGGCAGAGGCTTTAACCCACTGAGCCACCCAGGCGCCCCCAAAAATATATGTACTTTTCAACTTTCAGATGAATGTACCTGTTACTTGGACTCATCATGTGGACGTTATCACTGGCTAGGCCTGAAACAGGAAGGCATGCGAGACTGCGGACTATTAGCATTACCTTGAAAGTTATTTTATAAGATTGTTAAAAGCAGCTAGCTTCATGCATTACCCTTTTACCCATAAAACAGATGGGGTAGGAAGAAAAAAAAATTTTGTTGACGTTTCTTATTTGTATTTCAAAATCTAATAATCATACTATTTTTAAAAATCACACAATTTTATGATTTCACAACTTGTTATTTTTTAGGGATCATCTTACTATTTTAAAGTAAGTTCTTTAAAATTTTAAGGTATTTTTTTTCCTGAAAAATAAGTCATTCTTATAGAACTCTTATGTCCTTAAAAAAATATTTTTTTTTAAGCATGATTTTTTAAAAAACCTGTTGTTGAAGAGGAAGAAATTCTTAGGAATAGATGCTGTGTAATTGTATAGTAAAGACAATGGCTTAATTTTAATTTTGGAATTTTTGAATGACCAGGTTAAAGTATGACTCCAGAAAAGTATGTTTTATAAGCAAACATTTTTAGCATACCATTTTTGCTATAATGAATAGCTTAAAAGGACAGTATTTGTCCTAAGTGTTGCCTCACTTTGAAGTTCTGTGCTCTCCATGGGCACAAACAGAACTAGGGATATTTGCATAATGAGGAAGCACATAATGGCAGAAAATTACTTTCAACAGTTTTAAGTGAGAGGATAATTAAGGAATCAATTTAATTCAAATCCTGCAGGTTGCTGAAAGCAGACAGAGGGAACCTTTGTGTCCCACTCAACAGGAAGAAAACAGACTTAAAAACAATTTATGACTCATAGAAAGTCGTATTTGGTTTCTTAAAACCAAAAAGATATCTAGAAGTTTCCTGTGCTTCCACAGCCTTGGGCCGGGCCAGGCTGGGCTCCTGGCTTGGGCCAGCATTCAGAAGGCGGGTCTCCAACAGTGTCCCCTGCCATTCTAAACACTCCTACTTCCCTCATTAAAGGACTGGTGCTTTTTATGTTCTGAAATCCCAAAGTAAGCCAATATACTTTTTCCCCCTTTATATGTTCTTTCTTACCTCTCACGAAAAAAACCAAAAACAAACAAATGAAAAAACTTGTTTATGACATTCTTTTAATGATAGGTCATTAGAATAGTAAAGTGAACAATATTTCAATAAATTATTTTATATCACTTTCAGACCTCAATGCACATACACGTTGTTGGGGTTTTTTTAGGCGATCGTTTTCAAAATTAAGGTATGTTTCCACTAACTATAGTAATGGCTCTTCTTTTTAAAAACGTGCTTTTCAAACGATTATGTTAAAGATCTCTCCATATCTAATTTATTAATTTAGCAATTTAATCAGGGAGGGATTCAACAGCATACTTTATTAAATATTACCTTGTCATTTATTAACGAGTATCTCTCAAGATAACGAAAAGGATTCTGTGTGTGCGTCTGTTAGCGGGATTCCTGGGGCTGGGGTAGCTCTGAGATGACTCTGCACTAGCCCGTGCTGGGATCTGGGCCCTGGAGAGGCAGGTGTTTGCTTTGGCTTTCTGCGTGCTTGCCCTTTCCATCTACTGTTGTGCTACTTGTCAAATGACCCGTAGCTCTTTAAAGGTTGCTTATATAAAAAAGCTCTTCCAGAGAATTTCACTTGCTTATTCCCTTTTGTTGCAAATTTCTCTGATTTTTCTCCCCCTGCTTTAGCTATCTTCTTTCTACTGCTATTCACTCATCTCCCTCAGTTCAGTTGATTTCCTATTGTATGTACATGGCTTGTAAATTTAGAGAACGCCTTCTCATAACTGTTTATATTTTCAGTCTGTAAAGCCTTTTTTCTAAGACTCGATAATCGACAAAAAACAAAGGAAGAAGAAAGAAAATTAAGAATTAAGTTCAAGCAGAAGGCAAGGTTCTTTATTGTTCTTGAGAGGAAATTATTAAAAAATTATTTTAAAAAATCATACTCTTTTTTAAAATTATGAGTAAGAGCTCTAACACTTTCAAACAAATGTTAACAGATGATTTAAAAATCAGTACATTCCTGTTTCGGAAACCTTTGAAGGAAAGAAAATAAGGAACAGAATGAAGCCAGCGAAAAGAGATGAAGAGAATGTTAAAAGGAAAAAGGCAAAAGTAAAGGGAGAGAGAACTTTTGGAGTCAGAGAGTGTATTATGCCCTCTTCTTCTCAGGGTCTTTGCACATGCAATTTCTCCTGCCTGGAAACCTAACTTCACCCTGCTCCTTGTTTCTCATCCAGGGATCTTACTTTGGTTATTCCTATTCAGCCTTCAGTGTCTAGGCAGACTTTTGCTCTCTGTGCCCCTGGAGGCCTGTCCTTTCATTGCACACTAATCAGACTGGGGATTGTCTACTTACTTGTTTGCCTCCCTACTCTAAGACCCACAGGGGCAAGTATTCTGTCTCTTTTGATTATCACTGCATTTCTGGCACCCAACCCAGTGCTCAGCAAATATCTGGTAGCAAACAAATGAATGAATTGGAGACTGACAGAGAAGGAGAAGATAAAGTAGGGAAACGGAGCAGAAAAAGATTCAACTCAGAGGAGTATTACGCTAAACAAATAATTGTATTCACTGTGATCTGAACAGTGGTAGCTTACATCATTACTGTAAAACGCCTTTATATGCATGAAAAGAATAAAAATTTAGACGTGAAATTCACAGAGGAAGTGACAGTAAAAAGACTTAAGAGATTCCCCCCTTTAAGATAAACTCCAGAAAAATTTCCCTTTAGCGTTATCTGTCAGCATCACATTTGCTTACCTTTGCTATTCGACTAGCTGTTTCTTTGCAAAACTGAGTTGGGCTGTCAAAATGCTGGATTAAGTGAGGCAATAAGCAAAGGATGTTAAGAGGAAAGCCTATTGAAAAAAAAAAAAGCAACAATAACCAATTTTATTGCACATGACTTTAAAAACCAAAGGTACTTTTTTTCATGGTTCACGGAAACCATCTACTTTTTATTTCTTGGAGCACCTGACCTTCTACGTTCTTTTTTTTTTTGCTTTTACCAAGGAATTGAAGCTATCTCACGTGTTCAAACAAACGAGCAAACCAACCAAGCCGTGATTATTTGTGAAAAAGTGGAAATTAGTAGACTTCCGAACACATTAGTTTACACTTCACGACATTAAGAAAGCAGAGAGCTGGTGCAATTCTATTAACATCACCTGACAACTGGGAAGGATCCACTAGCGCGTGTTTGGAGACAGCGATGAGTTTACTAAGGAGGTTCACGGTCATTTCTTGGGTAGAGACTGAGGTAAAACCCTTAAGGAAGAGCTGCTGAAGGCCCGGAAAGTTATTCCATTTCAATTTGCTTTGTACATTCTCGATCTTCTCTCGACTCTCCAATTTATCCAAAGGCAGGTGGATGAGCAGTTTGTTGAGAAGCCTGAGAGCCAAGAGGTATTCGTATTCGTAATCCGATTCTAGTAACGATGCTGCTATCCAAAAAATGGTGGCCATCAAGTTGGTAGGCTCAGTAGTGGACTGCACGTCATACATTCCCTTCTCCCGCAGAGAGGAGAGGCTTCTAGTCCTTGCTAAACTATTGCTATGGTTTATCCGTCCATCCATTATATCCAGTGTGTTACTCCGCCGCCGGTCACCTCTTCGGTCACCAATTAAACTTAATCTCAGAGAGTTACTTCTTGTATTACTGTTAGATCCCAAGTAACTGCTACTATTAATGGGACTTGTGCTTAGATTGAGTTGTCCAGTGCTTTTCCTGTTAGCTGCATACTTGTTTCCCATTATAGGATCATGGTATGAGGTTCTTTACAAAAGAATAAAAAGAAAGAAAAGATAAATGCATGTATAATCACTTCTCTTGCTATATTAATTTTACTCTTGAAGACACTGAAAAAACACTGTTATCAGGAAAAATTATGTTAGAGGATATCTGACTTTGCTTATTCAAATTTCGGTTCTTTCCTCCATATTAAAGCAAAATGTACAACTGTCTTTCTCCTGCTGTGGCCAACTGTATCCCGTGAGCTGGATGACGTCTGATTTGAAGTGAAAATTCTGCCACGGTAATCACTGGCAACTGTCAGCTCTACGATTTAGTAAACATTATGTCCAAAGCAGACCTCATTTGTCTTATCCCCAGATTTGATGGTCCCTATGTCCTTATTTCTGTCAATGGACACTCTTCCTCCCAAAAAAATCAAGCTCAAAAATTTATTTTTGGTTTCTCCTTCTCCCTCACATCCAATTATCATTGATTTTATAAAAATAATGACAGAATGCTGCCTATAGGTGCCAGCAGCATGCAAAGTGCTAGGAATACTGAAGTCTGTTGGGAGAGAGGGAGATGTAAACATTTATAGCTTGTTAATTACTGTTATTAAACTCTGAAGAAAACCCCTCAAGGACCCCCAAAATGGAATAATTTCACACCGCCCTCAGGGAGTTAGAAATGCTTAGCTAGGAGATGATATCTGAGATGGGACTCGAAGGATAAGCCGGTTCGGGATTTGCAAGGAAGAGAAAGTGGGAGAGGAACGATCTGCGGCCATGGGAGCCGGGAGGGGGCTGGCCTGCTGCGTGCGGGGCTGTGGAACGTTGGGTGTGGCGGGAACGGAGCTGGGCAGTGACACTGACGCCCCGTCGTGCAGCAGAAAGATCTCTGACCAGGACCTCAGAAGAACACCACGCCACTTCAGCTCTGTACGACTTTGCACACGGCCTCCCTGTCGGAGGCTCCTGTTCCCACTGGTAATCCATCGGAGTTGTTTGGTATTATCCTCACCACCAATATGAGAATAGTACAATGTCACAGTTAACGCATATTTAGCTACAGGAGTTCTACCTACAAATCTACAGTTTGTCTGGCTTAAATGCTTACTGAGAAAGGGCAGAAAGGAGATCATAATGCTTCATGGTTTCAGCCAAAGTATCAATTGCAGATTCCAATGTGAGAAGAAGCTCAATCACAAATCCCTGGCGGGGGGAAAGGCAGATTTTCATTAATTATGCTCTGGGAAAAAAAAAAAAGAAGTTGCAACGGACTTCCCGATGAGATTTAAAATTAGAACAAACTCAACACTAATATTACAAAATGATTAAACTCTTGAGCAACATGATCTTGCTGATTGATGAAAACTCATCAAACTAATGGTTATAATGGCACAATTCACCCAAAATTGCTCAGGCCAAAAACTGGAGTCATTTTTGTTTCTTTCTCTCACATCTAAATTAAACCCATCAGCAAGTCGTGAAAATATTACTTGTAAAATACATCCGAAATCTGACCCCCTCTCTATACCTCCACAGCTTCCCTTAATCTAAACAACCCCCATTTCAGCATGGACTTTTATAATAAACCCCTTAGCTGACTCCTACTGCCCTCCTAAGGGCTCTACCTAGCCTCTGGAGTTTTCTAAATGGCAAATTATATCTATCACTTTCCTCTCAAAGCCTCGGAGTATTGTTTGCCATCCACTCAAAGTAAAAGGCCACCTCGCACTGGGGTCTACTAGACCTCACACAGTCTGGACCCGCCCACGTCAACCTCCTGACGCTAGACACCCCCATCCAATACACTAGCCATACTGGTCTGCTTCATGTTCCTCAAAGAAAGGCCTACTGCTTCTGCCTCAGGGCCTTTGCATTTGTTAGTCCTATTTTTCTGTCTGACATGTTCTTCCAGACTATCACAGGCCTCACTTCATTTATGTGTATTTAAAACTCACCTTCTCAGATGATCATATATACAAACAACTCCCTCTCCCCTGCCACTCTTTAACCTGTTACTCTACCTTATTGTTTTCACAGCACTAATCACTAAATAAAATCGTGTCACATATTATTGGTGGGTTAGAGGCTTATTTCTCCAACAGAATGTGAGCTCCAGAATGCCAGGAACTTTCTCTTGTTCACTACTGTATCCCCAGTGTCTAGAACAGTATTAATAAAATCACTACTCTGTATAGACGTAAGTTCTCAATTGCATTATTTCACTTAATTTATCTTAAAAATTCAGCACTCTCCATTTAAATTTAACTTCCCATCTCTTTTACCTTGTGGTCATCCCAAAATAACATCCAAGTGTACATGCGTACATGTGTGTGTGTAAATGTAAAGCTTTCTCCAAGAGGCACTAGATATTTGATTCAGTTAGTATGTTATTAAATACCATTTACAAAACTCTAATTCTTTGCCTGCTTGCTAGCATCTGACACGAATTCTGTGTAACCGTCAGACCTGCTGTGCTCTGTACTTGGCAAATGCGTCCTTGACAATGAGTAACTGCTCAGTAGTGCTGAAAGAATTTAAAGCAATACCTGTGCATCTTCCCCTGGGTCCCCTACAGTTTCTACGAGTCTGGAGAGAACGTCAGAAAGTGTAGTTGCAGAAAGAGGCTGCTTTAGGGCCCTGAAAATCTGGAAGGATCTCCCGGCATAGTGTCGAGAAGAACAAGAAAGTGCTGTTTGCAGAGCAACTTCACTAAGATGATGTTCCAAGTGCATCCCTTCTGCGAAGACAAAGGGGACCAGTGAGTGCTTCCAGTTGCTTGGAATGCAGGGTTATCCCAGAGCTCAACCATTTTAAACCCGGTGCCCAGCACACTGCCTGGCAAACCGGGCAGGCACTCCGATTTTAGAAGTCAATGCCCTTTCTTTTCATTCAACTTCATGTGCATTTTAGAGGACTCTTCACTCTCATCTCCAGGGAAGTGTTCCTGGAGAACAGAGTTTCTCGACCTCAGCACTGTGGCCATTTTGACCGGCGCCTCTGCCCAGCTAGATACCAAGAGTAACCGGTGTCCCTTGCCCCCCTGGTTGTGACAAAAATGTCACCAGATGTTGTCAGATGTCCTGAGAGTCAACAATCACCCCTAGTTGAGAACCAGTGCTTTAAACAGATACATTTTTACTCTAATTTTCAGAATGTGTTAAGTTTAGATCCTAGAAGCCTGTTACAGTATAAAACAGAATTCGAGTTTGTCATTTCTGCCTATGTTCCCCTCATGTAACTGTTTCCTAACACAAACCGCACTGTAACTTTATGCCATCACATACGAAACGAAGAACCCCAGGATGTCACAAGTGACTTTCTTATTTTTTAAGGAGTGACTAAATTTTTCTTGAACCAAAATAATTCTGTTATCACAAATGAGTTAAAAAAGAAAATGAGTTAAAAAAAGATGTCTAGGGGCGCCCAGGTGGCTCAGTCGGTTAAGCATCTGCCTTCTGCTCAGGTCATGACCCTGGGGTCCTGGGATCCAGCCTCGAGCACCAGCCCCACCCCTGCCTGCCTCTGCTCCCCCTCCCCCCCACCCCCGTGCTCCCTATCTCTCTCTCTCTCAAATAAATAAAAGCTTAAGGAAAAAAAAAGAAAAACCTGTCTAAAACTTTTTAATGTAGACACGTCAACTGTCAACTCTTTGCTAAGCAGTATCAGAAATTTTCACATCACATTAAAATACCTCACTGAAAGTCAGTATCATCTAAAATATTTAATAAAAGATACCTGAGCTTGACTGCTTAAAAACAGAAACCACATGTTTCAAAAACGTAGTCAACTGCTCAGCACTCTTTATGCTAGGATTCTTGGCAGAAACATCCTCATGGTTCCAAAGGGGTCCTCTTTTTCTGAAAATAGAGAAAAGACAGAATTCCCTTGGTTTTAAACTGAAATTAACAGTTTCACTCCTAGTCACCTAAAATGCGCCTTTGCCACTAGAAAGGACAGCAGCAGAATAAATCAAATAGCACGCACACAGCCTATTACTATTTATGTACTCGAATGTGTAATGGTCTATGTCAAGTAGAGGACGATCCGGGTTACCAGTAATTTCAGCCTCCACCAGTACAGTTAAATTCTCCCAGAGATGGTAGGAAAAGATGACAAATTCTGCCCAGTGAGAAGAGTATTGGTTACTGTTTCTGTGTTATAGGTCACAACATAATTTGGAGAGGCTACACTGCATTTAGACTGTAATGCAGAGAAAATAATTTACTAGCTAAAACTACAGGGAATGTTTAAGACAGAACAGTTTCCTGTTGAGTCTTTAAAATATCTTTGCATTCTCTAGGCTGCCACCATGGTTAGTAAGGGTTAACCTCCCTATTACCTCAAGCCCCTCCTATCACCTCCGGGCCCCTCCTTATTACCTCAGGCCCCACCTTATCACCTCGGGGCCCCTCCTTATCACCTCAGGCCTCTCCTTATTACCTCAGGCCCCACCTTAACACCTCAGGCCCGGAAGTGCCCTGAAAACCTTTTCTGCGGTCACACAGCCATTAGTCTCCAACACCTTTAACTCATCCTGCTTACTGCCATGAGACTGATTGTTCTTGAACATATTTAATTGTGCCTCCCACTCTTCCCATTCAGCTCAAGGATTTTCAGTAACTTCTGTTTTCTGGAAAGATGAAAGATCTGTAGCCTGTGGCCTGGCCTTCGTGGCCCTGCAGTCTGAATTCTCCCTTGCCTACAAAGTTTTCTCATCTAGAAACATTTCCCTCAGCATCACAGTCAGACTGGCTTACTCACCATTTCCAAACACATTTTATTTCTCATGCCCCTGATGATTCTTCTTTTGCTGTGGAACACCAATCCCCTTGTCCCCATCTGTGTTACTTCCCTACTTATGGTGCCTTGCAAAGAGTAGGCCATAAATAAAAATCTGATGACTGACTGATAATGTGGCTAACGAAAGTGGAATATGAATTCAGACAATACTGTATTCTCTTTGGCCACTTGGTATCCAGACACGATTAAGGCCCTCCTCAGGGATAACTGGGTGAACAAGAAAGAAGTCGTTGGAAGCATCTAATTTTCTAAATGCCACACAATATTCACCTGTGTATTCCAAACCAGTGGCACGCCAGCAATGAAAAACAGGGTTCCCCGTAGCTGACAAATGCGAGAACGACTTAACACAAGCCCAGTTGCCGGAACGGCGAGAGCCATAACATTACCTTGAGGTAATGAATTCCATGAGGGTTTTGACTTTTCCATCCTGCTCTACTGAGATGTCGACCTCATTGAGGATAGTGGTGTGCAGATGGGAAATGGCAGCGCTGTTATTTCCTAAGCTGATACTAGAAGAGGTAGAACTTGAGCTAAGCCCTGAGTCAGTCATGGGGGAGGGCTGGTAATCAGGTATAAAGTCACTAACGCCCGCTGCAAGAGAAAAGATGGCCGTCAATACCAGACAGGAAAGGATCACACACACTATCTACAGTTAAACCCTCCTTCCTCACAGGTTATACGGGACCCACGTGGGACTCTTGGCGCCCGCTGATGCAAATCGGCACTCCTCCTGTGGGAGCCTCAGCAGCACCAAATTCCAGCACATGAGTTTGGGGGCCAACATTGTTTTCCACAGCCTCCTATCAAAACTTAACTATTTGGATTCACTGTGAAGTCTTCTGCTGCCATCTGCTGAGGAAAGCTGAAAGTGGCACTTTCCCAATATTTTGGCACAATGCCTCAACATGTGTTGAGTCCTGCGAAAATTTCCAAAACGTGAACTGATTTTTCTTAGGGAAAGGATTCGACACTTTCCGCTTCATTTTACTTGAAGAAAGATAATTTTCAAGTCTTTGTAATATTTATATTATGTCAATTATTAAATTCTTTTTCAGGCTGTTACTAACGCCGCTCTTTACAAGATGGCAAAAGGAGTCTTAAAAACAAACAAGAAAAGCAAACTATGGAATTTTAAACAAAGATGCTTTAACATAAAAGAGGCATCAACTTTATTCTATTGATCTTTTAATCACATCTTAAAAGGTGAAATATTTCCTAATTGTTTTCTTACTAACTACACGGTTTTAAGTAAATAATGGGGTTTTACCTAAGTAACTTTAACCCTGGATCTGACATTATAGGACTAGTAAAAAATGTAGTTTTATTTCATTTTTTAAAAACGATCACTTTCTAGGTCATCTATTATTAACCTGATGATACAGACAAATGTAGTAAGTTAGGGCTGTCAGGAAAGAAGAAAATATAACTTGTAAAGTAAAAAAATTCATACCAACAAAGAAGTAACTTTTAGATTAAAGTCAATAATTTGGCCCTCATTACTTCAAAATGTATAATTTGGAACTTACTAGACTTAAAAACGCATAATATTTTAAATACAGTAAATATAAGGGCACCTGGGTGGCTCCCTCAGTTAAGTGTCCGACCCTTGGTTTCAGCTCAAGTCATGATCTCAGGGTCATGAGACTGAGCCTCGCGCTGGGCTCTGTGCTCAGTGGGGAGTCTGCTTGAGATTCTCTCTCCCTCTCCCTCTGCCTCTGTCCCTGCTCACGTGTGCTCTCTAGCTTTCAAATAAATGTTTTACAAAATACATACATACATACAGTAAATATAATCAAGTTAATAAAAAACTTTAAATGTCTTTCTTTGTCCTTTTTTCAGATCCTGAGAGTACGAGGAATCTAATACAAGTTCAACATCTTCTCTATAACTGTGCTCATTCAGCTAAGCACTCTTTCACTGATCTTCAACTTCTATGTTGAGAACTTAAAATTTTTACGACAAAGACCCTTAGAAGGCAAAACACTCAAATACTCCATGCTTATTTCTTTTACTAGTTAATTAATAATGTACATGGCACTTAAACTAATAAAACTACACTTAAACAAATGTATTTCAACTTTCATCTAGTTGACTCTCTCCACTGCAGATTTCAAATTAATGAAGCACGATTCCCCTTGTCCATCAAATTGGGCATTCGGAGCAAATACCTGTGAAAGTGTAATCTAAGTGTGCCATCTGTTTGACTGTAAGCACCCTGGGCTCATTAAACTCCTTGTTCCTGAGAAGGACAGAAGCAACAGTGCGGATGTTACTGCTGGATCCCGTTACTATTAATAAGTGCAGAAGCAGGCGTTTACAATGTTCATACACCTCAGGGTGGCAGTGGTCAAACCCTAGAAAGAACAATAGAAAATAATCATCAACAAAGAAAAATAATGAGAACTCTTGCTTCCAAACACATATTTTAAAGAAAAGCGGACATTACAGAACATGTTTTGTAGAAGACGATGTACGACACAAAAATACTTATTGGCCTGCAATTCTTATTATTGTCTTAGAGTAGCAGGGAGAATCAAGACAAGTTTTCAATGTGTTTTCTGTTTAAAATTTAGCAATGTATTGGAGAGTATTACTCTGGGGGTGCCTGGGTAGCTCAGTTGGCTGGATGTCCGACTTTTAATTTCAGCTCAGGTCATGGTCTCAGGGTTGGGAGATCAAGTCCCACATCAGGCTCTATGCTGGGCGTGGAGCCTGACTGGGATTCTCTCTCCCTCCCTCTCCCTCTGCCCCTCTCCGCCCCCCTTCTCTCCCTCTCTTAAAAAGAAAAAAATTACTCTGTTACATAACACTTTACATAAATGAATTTCATAAAGGCAAGCATTTTTTGTGCCTAGCGTATAATGGAAAGTCAGTAGCTGTTTGATTACCCAAGAAATGAATACATATATAATAAGTGTGCGTATCAGGAAAACTTCGGAGAAGATGGCTACCTTGACCTGCTTCAGGAAGTCAATTCTACGAGCATGAAAAGTACTGCCAATGTGATAGGCCCCATGTGTCTGTGACCGAGGGCCCACGGGAGTTTCAGCTGTAATCATCAGGCTGTCCAAAATCCCATTCTTTTGGGAAACACTTAGAACCCATTTTAATTTTCCATTTACACTGAAAGTTTCCAATTCCAGAGGTAAATTAACTTTACTCTTGCCATAGCTCTCGAATTTTTCCTGCTAGAGGGTAAATGTGTTTGTGAGTAGTGGAGGGGTCACAGGACAGCAGACCTATTTGTGGTTAAGAGAGAGGTGAGGGCTAACTCCCTACTGGACCATGAGAATCACTATAAAAAGCGTCATGGAAATGACGTACAACAAAACGATAGCGGAAACACCAAAAAACCAGACCGTCTTTAAATTATCGTAGAAATATAACATGACATTGAGTTAGAACCAGTATTTATTACCTATAAAAATTGCATGAAGAAGAAGATGGAGGTAGCTTCCCCATTCCACCTTCACACTGTGATCAATGATCAGATCAGTCAAAAGGATCACGGCTATGTTACACCTGTGACAAATGAGAGTGCCATTAATGTTCTATCTGAGTCAACTTGGAGAAAATCTTATGCCAGTTACTTGAAGACTTTTTTAATAATGTATTTTACGGAAAAATACAACTTCTCAAGAAAAAAAAGATGAAAAGAAATATAGCTGAAGAAACCATTAAGTGATAGTTTTAGAATACAACATTACCTGCTAAGGTCTCCCCAAAGTCAAGGGCCATAATTTCTTCATCTTCGACCCTGACACCTAGCACACTGCTTGCCACATAGTAGGTGTTCAGTACGTGTTTGATACATTAATAAATTTTGAAAGAATGCGGTAACTGTTCTATTGTGATTTCGCTAAGTAGAATTCAGTTTAACACAATTTAAAATAATAGTACCTAGTGCCATAAAATATTTTTCAGATGTAGTAACTGGGTCCCAGAAAGGTCAAGTAACTATGCCAGACACCCAGAAAAGCAGCAGCAGAAGTAGATTTAATAATATTAATTGTAAACAGAATTCTGAGTTTGTAGATTTCTTGAACTCTAAACACATGGATCTCATTTGTTGCAGTATCAAAAGAAAGAAATGGCTTTTATTCCGTGTCGTCAGATAGCAAAAAGAAAGCTGAAAGTGTTAAGCAGCGATTTGGCTCATATGAAATAGGAATGACGCTGTAGTCCACCTGTGAAGAGGTAATCCAGGTGATGACGTTTCAGGCAAGTAATCCACCAGTGGTGACCAGCAGCCTCCAGCTGGTGGGAAGGGTAGTGGCTCTCCTTGATTATGCTCCATCACTTTCAGTCGCCAATTAGAATAAAGTGGCATTGAATCACCTATCAAAATAAAATGATCTCATTTTCTACACCATCTATTTTCTGCCGACATAAGCAAACTCTAGTAAGACACCAACTATTTATAGCATTGGAAAGTGATAAAAAATAACTTCCCACTCTTTTTTGACATAGGTTTGCTAGGAAGACCTGGGTACGAATATTATCAAGTTCAGCAAATCAAAGAGAGAAAGAGCTATCAGTTCAGGTTCTATCGTTTACAGCAAAGCAAAACTACACTCGCACTCCGTTAGAGTCTGTAATTGATGTCCAAGCCATGAAACCCATCAGAAGTGAAGCTGGCTTGTAACAAGGGCCTTCTGGTAAGTTACTCCATTCTAAATTTCCTGAGATAGGGCCAACACAAACCCATCTTAAAAGGAAATCTGCTCTACCGCAGTGGGGCTGCAGGGTGCAGTGAAAAATGACATCAGGAAATGTGAATTCTGTGTGACATGGGTAAGTCACTTAACCTCTCTGGACCTCAGTTCCATCATGTGCAAAGTGAGGAGATTGGACCAGATCGTCTTTCAGGGTCCCTTCCCAGTCTGAAGGCTGGTGCTTCTATTCCGCTCTCCCTCAGTGTTAGAGTGAGACTTGGGTGAACATTCACTTTGCAATTGCAAGGGAGAACTTTTCAGTAAAATGTGAATCCCCAGAAAAGGAGCAAACCTGTTAGAAAAAGCAGGCTGTAGCCAGTGTCTATGATGCTTCTCAAGAACCAATTCTTATGTGCCTTTTGATTTATCTATAAGGGAACCTATGCTTTGAAAACAAATTTCCCCCATTCGTGCTGCTGCTTAAAATCAGGACATTTCAGATTATGTTGGAACACCACCAGTGGCAGCTAAATATGCTTCTTAAAAACAATTTATCAGAAAAATATATTCACTGACATCAACATAATTAACAATATACCTCACCATTATACTTATAAAAAAACATGTGGAATTTATTACTTTTTTCTTCTTCATAAGATCCTCCCGAGCTGCTACTGTATCGAGATTCTAGTCTGTGATGTTGACGATTTAAGTGACTGCTTAGTCCACTGTAGATGTCTAGGTGCACATAGCTATGGGAATGATCGTGGCAGTTAGTCACAGTTCAAGGTAAAATGGCATTTGTACTTTCGGTTTCACTTTCTACGTTTAAAAAAGAATACAGTACATAAAATATTAACAAAAGCTTCCTATGATATATCTTAACTTCCACCGTACAGTTCAAAAGCTTAAGCTTTTACTTATTTTTATTTTTTAAAAATATTTTGTTTATTTATTTGATGGAGAGAGAGCACAAGTAGCAGAGCTGCACGCAGAAGGAGAGGGAGAAGCAGGCTCCCCGCTGAGCGGGGAGCTCGACGCGGGGCTCGATCCCAGGACCCTGGGATCATGACCTGAGCCGAAGGCAGATGCTTAACCGACTGAGCCACCCAGGCGCCCCAAGCTTAAGCTTTTAAGTCAGTTATTTCTGCCTGAAGACTTTTCTTAAGTTGCTGTGATACTGTTCTGGTGAAACCTAGCTTATCAAAAACAGGCAGAGTAAACAGCCATTTAGAAAAGTCTAAAAATGTAAACACAAAAAGAGACTGGACATAATCTATTCATCCCTTAGAGCACATAAAACAATCTAGCATGTCGGCATTCTGGTGATGAAACAGTTACGGTGGAAAATTTCCACAATGGAAATATATTTCTTCACTAGAATTTTGAAATATACATTCAATGAAATATACATTGCAATGTAGAAATGACCATTTGTTCTGATGATAATGGTTATCTGCCAACCTGAAAGGCTAATGAAGACCAGATAGGTACTTACCTCTCTTCAATACTCTCTTTTATGGGCTTGTTATCAGGATTGCCATCTATGGGAGCTACCATTGTATTGCTACTGGAAGTAGTTCCTGCAATCAGAAATGGAACAGTATCTGTGAACTTAAAGACTGGGATAACTCAGTAAGAACAAAAGATTTCAAAATTACAGAGGTTAAAACTCCACTAAAATGACAGCGAGGAGATTTTTAAAAAGGAATGTACTCATAATGACCAAGAGGGAAAGGAGACAACAGCAACAAAAGTTTAGATGCTTGAAAACAAATGGACAAGAAATAATTCAGCTTTGAGAAGGCTGAATCCTAAGCTGGTAGTGGGGGAAACCAAGAAGCATCCATATCCATATTGCTGAACCTCCGAAAGACTCAGGAATTAGCAGCACTGAGTACCTCTGGGTGTAGGGGTTGAAAATGTTACTAAAATGGCAGGCTTGGTTGAAAATCTACTTCAGAAGTAGTTGGTCC
Source organism: Potos flavus (assembly GCA_028534135.1). Classification (NCBI taxonomy): domain Eukaryota; kingdom Metazoa; phylum Chordata; class Mammalia; order Carnivora; family Procyonidae; genus Potos; species Potos flavus. Next base: position 141,497,855 of record CM052899.1, on the reverse strand, counting down.
CCAAGATCTATGCCCCTCCACTTCCAGAAATCTCTTTTCTTTTTTCAACTTTACTCATTTAAGTAATTTTTATACTCATCATGGGCCTTGAACTCATGACCCCGCGATCAAGAGTTGCATGTTCTTCCAACTGAGCCAGCCAGGCGCCCCCAGGAATCTTTTCTGATAAGAGTAAATCAAAGATTTCTGGACTAGGGCATATTATTTATAGCTGAGGGAGGAAGAACTTTATTGAGAACAGGGGGATTGAGGGAAAACACACACATTAAAACTTGAGATGGTATCTCCTTGAAAGCTTCTCACTCCACTGGGCTACCAGAAGGCATGAAGACTATGTTGTGTGTATGTGTGTGTCTATCTATGGATTCTACGTATTTGTACATACACACAGCCCTACACACTCTACTTTGGGTAGATGACTAGTAGAGTTTTGTCTGGGGAACTGGATTAGTCCAAGAGAAGAGACCTAAAGACACTTTCATCCGTAAAATCATCATACAGCGAATGACAAAGTCAGCAAGCTCCATATATACCTACGAAACATCCAATCAACTTTTCAATATTCCACTCTTTATCAAAAAATACAGATCTAGAATTGGTAGGCTTTTGAGGAAAGCTTTTACTGAGACAAATCAAAATAGAGCAATATAGAAAAAACAGGCTCTTCTGCTGGGAGAAGAAAGTCAATTACAGATGACAGCCCAACCATGAAACATGAATAAGGTGCTCCTAAAAAAATTCATTAAAAAATAAACTCTTTGGAATTAACATTCTGGCAGATATAAAAAAAACTCAATAGAAGTATTGTTAGACATCCCTTAGAAAGTAGAACAAAAGGAGCTAAGAGCTGAAAATAGATGACAAGGGGTGCCTGAGTGGCTCAATGGGTTAAGCCTCTGCCTTCGGCTCAGGTCATGATCTCAGGGTCCTGGGATCAAGCCCCAAATCAGGCTCTCTGCTCAGCGGGGAGCCTGCTTCCTCCTCTCTCTCTGCCTGTCTCTCTGCCTACTTGTGATCTCTCTTTCTCTGTCAAATAAGTAAATAAAATCTTTTTTAAAAAAAAAAGAAAATAGATGACAAAAAAAAAAGATTTCTAATTACACAGATGTTATTAACATGCCAGAAACATTCAATATAAACTAAGTGACAAAGAACTTCATGGAAATGTAATCTAAAATAGTCCCGATATTACACTGATTTTCAATGGCAGTTATTCCCTCAGAAACATAGTTTCTTCAACTGAAAATATTACTGTAATTATATCTGTATATACATATAACACTCACATGACTGGACGTTATGTATCATATAGGCCCAAATAATTATAGTACAAAATTACAGAGTAGGTCAATAAGTAAGCCTTTCCAATATTTAACATATTAATTATACTTATTAAAAAATGCTTGTTGTATAAGGATATATAAATCTATATTCCAGTTCCAAACACATCTGTGTAAGTATGTTTCCCTCTATAGTACTAAGAACCCTTCCGCTGTCAAACTTCTTCACTCCTATGAGGATTTACGAAGTCTTGTCAAGTTAGTTATCACACGGGACTCACGGTGGCTTTTGTGTTTCCTGACGCCGTTTAAAGCAAAGGCCCGCTGAGACGAAGTTAGGTAAAGCTTCTCTTTGGAGACCAAGTGATCGGTTTTAAGGGCCTTCTTACCTGAGGTGACAGAAGGGATTTTGCAGCTGGAAGTGACGCGGTAATACGGGGGGTTATCCATGTGAGTGACGCCTGAGCTGACGGGATCGGTCAGCTGGAGCTCACTCACCAGCTCCTCCAGCAACTGCATTGTTTTGTCTCTACCTAAATAGACAATAACTTTCTTCACCTGTCACAAGAGAAAATTGTTCAGGAGAGAAAAAGCACCACTTTTCTTTCATAAATTGGTCTCAAAGAACGTTTTTATCAGATAAGATCAATTCGAAATGGTAGATAAATAAGCACAACTTAAATCTGAACGTCGATCGGCAGTAAGACGTTAGTTGTCTTTATAAATAGGATCTTCCCCTGGCTCTCAGCTTAACGGTTTCCACGTTATCTACTTCTTTACTATTTTGCTTTTTTTTTTTTTTAGAAAAGCAAAAGATGATTGCTTTCCTATAAATCAGTGTCTTTTCAATTAATAATATCATCCCAAATTTCCCCTTAGACTTCAAACCCAGGATTTTTTATTCTGCTTCCCCCACTAATACTCCATATTTAACCCAGCAGGTGCAGAGTAGTGATTAAAAGCAAAGAACCCGAACCACACAGCGTGGATTGGGGTGTAGACACTTGGTAGCTATGCGACTGGACAGTTACTCTTGGTTTTCCCTTCTGCAAAATGGGGACAACGACATGTACTTCATAGAGTTGTTAGGATTAAATAAGATTTAATAATGCACTTTAAACATGCCTAGTACACAGTATGAATTAAGTAAGTGAAAAAAACATTTCGGTAGTACACATTCTGTGTCTTGGTAATATGTATTAATGAATTGCTTACTAACTAATCAGTCTATCTCTTTTTCTCTCTGTACTTCAATCCTTGCCGCTCAAAAAATGTGGTCCTGCCAGCACAGGCATCACCACCAGAAGCTGCTAGAAAAACAGACTCTCGGGCCCCACCCCCAGCCCCCGGAGCCAGAACCGGGTACCCTGGTGACTGACCGGCACACAGACAACTAAGCGACTCTGCTTTCTGTGACCCCAGGACAAATCTTTTTTTTTTTTTTTTTTAGATTGATTGATTGACTGATTTTTAGAGAGACTGGGGAGGGACAGAGGGAGAGGAAGAAAAAGAATCTCAAGCAGATTCCCCACTGAGTGTGGAGCCCAACTTGGGGCCCCATCCCAGGACCCCAAGATCATGACCCGAGCCCAAATCAAGGGTCGGGTGCTTAACCGACTGAGCCACCTAGGCGCCCCACCCTGGGCAGATCTTAAAATACGCTTTATTGTATCATACCAGAAATCTTGTAATGATCACCCATTGATAACTGACCTACATACAGCCCTGTATCTATCCAACCCGCTTTAACTATGCGCTAATTCTCTGTTCTCAGATTCAGTCACCTACTGACCCTGCCAGGTGTGTTCCTGCTTTTGTGCCTTTAATCTGTGTGACTGTGAGAAAGCATCCTCCCCCACCCCCCACCGGCTTCTCCACAAAGTGGGAATTCACTCTACTAAGTGACGGAGTTAATAGCTGCCCAATGTTAAAGAAGTTACTCTTCTCTCTGCCCTGTTTTATTCAACCATAGAACTGCCATAATCTTCACACCCTCAGATCTAAGAATTCAATGAAACAATGGAGATGAGGTACATATACCATGCCCGGCCGAGAATAAGTGATTAAGAATGATAACTGAGAAATTATGATGGTCACTAAAAACAGCTCCTTTTTTAAGTTCCTGGCAAATGGTTATTCCCTGAATTTCTTCTTGGCTTCCTGGAGTGAGTACTTCATGCCTGTTTCTTCTTTCAGCCCAACTCACACATTCATCCATCCAATTAACAAGTACCTTCTATGTGCCAGGCACTGATTCAGGCTCTGGGAAGGCAGCAATAGATATAGGGCTGTGTGTAGGTCACTTATTAACAGGTAATCATTACAAGATTTCTGGTATGATATAAGAAAGCATATTTTAAGATCTGCCCAGGAGTGGGGCGCCTGGGTGGCTCAGTCGGTTAAGCACCCGACCCTTGATTTGGGCTCAGGTCATCCTGGCTGACATCGATGTGTGTACACACACATGTGCCTTTCTTAGCCTGTGTCCATCCAGTTGAACCCTCATGTTTCACATTCTCGTGTTATTCTCCACTTGAGCAGATGTAAGTATTGCTTTCCCCTCTAGAAGGTAAAGACTGTGACAGTCTTCATTGCATACCTCTTCCTACGCTTCCCCCTGCTTCTGGAAGCTGTCGGCACCATTCTACAGGCACTGAGCTCTCTCACTCCCCATACTGCTCTACCATCCAGCTCTTGCCTAGCAGAAAGCACGAACATTCTCAATTTTGTGGTCTCCCTTCTAGATCATTTCCTCTCGAGGATCATCTCCAGTCCTCCCAGAGAGCTGTGGTTCCTCGGTTATCCACGCTCAGTCCCCTGCAGTATTCCTCTGTAGTCCTTAACGAGACTGCACTTTGTTAACTTACTGGTTTATTCATTAAATGCATTAGGTGAAGGTTCAAAGAATACAATCTCCATCACCCATCGGACTGAAATGCCCAGAACCTAGAAGAGCCCCTGGCTTGTGGTCAAGACCAGACGATATCGGTTGAATGAAGCAAGGAACAAAGGCATGTGTGATTCTGGGGCAGGGTCCCTACTGTGGGCCCTTGCTTCTGCTGCTTTCCTGCTGCCCACACTCAGATACTACAAGAAACCAGGCAAGTTTTAATAAAAAAAAAGTTTAAATGAACCTGAATACATACGTAAGGCAAGAGGCTTGGTTCACTATTCACTCCACAAATGCTGATCAGAAAGTGCAAAATGATTTTCAGGTTTTTCGGCCAGCCGTCTGCAAGCGTGGTCCACACGTTCTCCACCTCCGACCAGGCCAGCTCGTCCCCGTACTAGACGCAGGACACACAGCGCGCACTTCAGCGATGACTGCTTATTCAATACCCAACTTTGTCACCCCACGAAATATTAGAAAATCGTGCTTTTGGAGACAGCTTTAATCTTTCCCGTCCTCTAGAGGAATAATCATTTCTTTCGACAAATCTAAACATAAATATCCTTAATCATATACGATTTTCTCTCCTCCCCCCCAAGAACATATCTTGTATCCAATGAGAAGTGTTTTAAAGGAAGGACTTTGGTTCTTTTCAAACCACTATCTGTTTGGTTATCACAGGATGATCTGATCTCTTCATCGATTTCTACCCTTTTTGACTCCTCTTAATAGTTCTGTGCAGCAACTGTGAACACCAACCCCACTTTACCTTCGCTGTCATGTACATTAGATTGTTCAAGACCATCGCAGTGGCTTGCGGAGAGCCCCAGCCTTCTCCCCGTAACCAGCGCCTGCTGGTCACCATGAGCTCTCGGTCTTTCAAGGAGTCGTCTTCGTCTTCGTCATGTCGCCTCGCCGTGGGCAGAGGTTTCAGATCGACCAACTCAATGTTGTTCATCCAGGGTAAGAGATAGTGCAGCATCACTTGCCTCCCAGCGGGGTGAGCGGTCTGAATTCTCTGGCTTATCTCTGTAATTAAAAACAAGCCGAAAGAGGGAACAACCGGTATCATTTCTGTTTCCTTTGATCTGTAATTACCTCTGGTATTAAGGGAAAGACCTGGAGCTCTGAAAGTAGTTGAATGAAGAGATCCTGACGCGGGGGGTTGGGGGGGCAGTGACGGCAATGATCTCCCTCAGGGAGACAGGGTCTCTTGAGAAGGAGGCCCAGGAACACAAATACTTAAGATGGAAGAATCCACCAAAAGTGACAGAAAAGGAATAGCTCACAGTAGAAGGAAAACCAAGAAATATTAAATTTCTAGAAATCACGAGAGCTCAGGATTTAAAGAAACGTAAGGTGACTAACATTAATTGCTGGGCAAAGTAGCAAACAGATTGAAGAGCAAAAGTTGATGATTAGATTTAGCAGTGAGAAAGTCTTCAGTAACTTTACAGAGAGGAAACTCAGACTAATGGAGTCTGAAGGCCATTTATGAAGATGCACAAGGGCTGAGAAAAAGCGAATGTGGATATTCAAGGCAAGTAAAGGAGTGGGTGACGGGTCAGAAGTGGGTGTAAAGGAGGAAAAGGATGGGAAGAGCCAAGGAGCTGAAAAACATTTAAAGTTTACCGCAATTGGTCCCAGAGAAAGGAAGGAGCAGGACCCCCAAATTTCAAAGTAGGCAAAGTTTCTGCCGACAGCCATCCCATACAATCCCTAACAAACACTCTGCTCATCTTGCCTTGGAAACAGTAAAGGTGAAAACTGCACTGAACAGGTTTATAGGCTATATTTTGGTTTAGAATAGACCATTTTCAGCAAAGGAGTTATAATTAGCAGGTCCTAATGACAAGAGTATCTGAAGACGGAAGTGAAGGACAAGGTGACTGGGCTGTGGGCATTGTCTCCACATGTCCCAGCTGCCATCCCCACCAATTTCTTGAGCTCTGAGACTCAGTTGGACTGCTCTGCTTTCTGTGTAGGAGTCTTGAGAAGAAGCCCAGCACAGAATCAGTGATCGTGGCAGCCACTGCTTTGCCCTGATGACCGTCCACACTAATCACGAAAGGGCTGTTGGGACTGTGGGAGTTACGAAAAGGGAAAGGGCACAATCACTGCCATCTACCAGTGCGAACCAAGAAGGTAAATTGCTTTAAGAACTGTTAGAAGGATTTAAATAGGTTTTTCCCCATTCAGATCAGTGAGGGATGGGAAATTATTTCTACTACTGAAATGGGTGCCGTGGAAAGATGCTCCAGGAAGGCTAAGGTCACTAAATCTTGAGGCCAAATGAAAGAAAGGATCCACAGGAGAATCTTGCCATGTCCTGGATGGCCATTTTGGTGCATGTCCAATTCTCAGACTAAAATAAGATCTCGCTACAAGTGAAAGGCAGAAAAACTACCTAAGTGTTCTGTGTTAAAATTAAATCTTCAGCAAAAAGATAAAGCACTCTAGGAACACTTGCAATAGTGTGTTCATTGAGCAGAAGATTGAACTAGATTTTAAACAAAAATGGTCCTAAATCTGAGTCCTGGGGAGATCCAGGTAGAGAGGACATCTTGCCTGACACATTGTCCCACTGTTTTAGAAACCCCTGGAAGGAACTGTCATTGGCCCAAGAAAAACAAACGGGAACAGAAAGCAATGTGGGATCCTAGAAGTAGTTTTGCTCAAGGCAGTGCAGTGCAGTACCTTTCCCTGTGATGAGAGGTGTCACTTATAGAAAGAAACCTGTATCTTTATCCCTACCCATTTTTAGTATTAAAGACAGACCAATACACAAGATAAAGTATGTACTAGAAGATTTAGAAAGTTCTGTGTCTACTAAAGAAACATTTTTAAATTGTATGTGAAGCCCCCCTCCCCCTACCCAGGGTAGAGAAGGGAAGGCAAAGTAAGAAGCCTTGGAAAGACTACATTAATAAGAAATCTACCACAATAGATTAGTATTAAACATTCTTACTAAAGGAAATAATTATTTTCTTACATAAGGACATGTTCTGTTTTGAAACGACCTCAAATTTCTTATATTTAAATTTCCTACAAGTAGTTTTTTAGAAATGATTGCTAAAGAAAACCCACTGACAAGTTCAACGGTCATACCTGAGAATATGGCGAGAGTTAGCTCAGGATAAGCCCTTGCTAATTCCTCGGACAACTGATAATATGAAACAGAATACAGATGCGGCAAAGGAGACAGCTGGCTGAGTACTCCATCTGTTCTCTGAACTTCCAATTTGTGGGCATAGCGAAACATCTTCGGTTCCAGGATCTGCAGGAATGTAGATTCAAGATTTTATGAGTCCTCTGAACTTCAGATATAACTGAAAAATAAAATCTTCTTTTAAGAATTATTCCAGCTCAAAAATTATATAGTTATGCATACTATAGAGTATTTCAGATGTTAATTTCTAATTCCCAGGAATGTTTGCAAAAGATCTGTAACTGTTTGGAAGGCTTTACACTCCTTGTGCTTACTGCCAATGGTTTGGGTTAGTAGCATAGTCTGAAAATGACTTTAGCAACTTACACTTACTTGAAGAAGATTTACCACTTTCCAGTTCAAAAGCAGGATTATATAAAACATGTGTAAATGAAAAAAAAGTCCTCAAACAGATCTTGGTTAAATAAAGATTAAATATGGACTATGAGCTAAAAATTATTTTAACATTACACTACATAAAGATACAGCACTGAACTTTCTTCGTAATTAATAAACCCATGAGGGTATAATTCCCAAGATGGTGGCTACCAGCATCAGTACCACTAGTCGAACCCTCTGGAAAAATCAGCATCTACTTGAATCTCATTCTTAACTTGGTTAAAAACCTCATCCTATTATCAATTAGTTAGATACCGTATAATAATGCTATCTCCATGCTTGGTAAGTTAACTTTCTAGGTTATTTTTCTAGGTCTAATAAAGAAAAATTATATGAGCATATCATAAAAGGGCTAATTACTTTTTACTTGGTTCTCAAAAAAAACCTTTGGCTCATATTATTCTTCTCTGCTGGACAGAAATAGTTCCAGGCACACGGAAGTCCTGACCACTCCACTTTTCATTTGAACACACACAGGCGCATACAGGCGTGTATGTGGGAGGACATCCATAAGCCCTCTGTAATGCACTTCTGACTAAGTGTATTACACTTAGTCAGTTACACTATAGTGTAACTAATACACTAAGCCTACAAATAGAAGGCTTAAGTGACCCATTATTATCTTTGTCATCTTTTTTTTTAAAGGATTGATTGATTGATTGATTTGACAGAGACAGAGAGAGAACACAAGTAAGGGGAGCGGTAGGCAGAGGGAGAGGGAGAAGCAGACTCCCCATGGAGCAGGGAGCCAGATACGGGGCTCAATCCCACGACCCTGGGATCATGACCTGAGCCCGAGGTAGATGCTTAACCGACGGAGCCACCCAGGCATCCTTCTCTTTGTTCTCGATTTTTAATGATAAGCAGGAGTTGATGCCATGCCTCTCCATTAAAAATAAAGCCCAGGGGCTCCTGAGTGGCACAGTCAGTTGAGCGTCCGACTCTTGGTTTCGGCTCAGGTTGTGATCTCAGGGTCATGAGATCAAGCCCTTCGCTGGGCTTTGCACTGAGCACAGAGTCTGCTGGAGTTTCTCTCTCCCTCTCCCTTCACCCCTCCCTGCCTCACACTCTCTCAGTCTCTCTCTCTCTCTCAAATAAATAAATCTTAAAAAGAGAAAAAGCTAAATATTTATATGCCTCATTAAATCATCAATAACTAATATTTTAACTAACATTTGCTTACAAACCTGTAAAAGTTGCATGGCAACTTCATAGATACTTCGAGAAGAATCCGCTGCTTTGAACAGTATCAGATTTAGGAGCATCACCGTGTCACACTGATAATCCCTAGGGACAAATTTTACATGTTAGAGAAATTTTAGAGGCTTTCACATCACTCATAAATACGATAGACAAAGGGCAAGGCTGCAGACATCAAGTGGTAAGACTATGACTAGGTATTTTTTTTTTTTGCTTTTTTTTTTTTTTTTTAAGGCAAAAGGTACACAACGGATGCAAGGTGATCATTACTCTTATTCTGGTTAAATTTCATTAGAGCTCAAGGAAGGAAAATACTGGTTTCTTAGTATTTCTGAATTCAAAAGGAAACATTTTCTTTAAAAAAAAAAAAAGAAAGAAACAAACAAAAGCTAACTCAAATACGGAAGACAGCATCTAGGGTACCTGTTCTGGAATACGTTAGCTATGGCTTTAAAGCAGCCGGCTGCCACTCTCTTGGAACCAGTGTAGCATCGATCCACAGCCCAGTACATCAGGTTGCTCTGGTCCGGGTTCAGTTCCAGCAGTAATGTAACTGCCTCACAGCCCAACTGATGAACCTACGTCAAGGTCACGACATTGCCCGGGATAAAAAAATTTATTTATACATATATTTTATATATATGGTATATATATAATACTATACATAGAGTTTATATATTCAGTAATATAGTATATATATGTATTGTATTTATAATATATATAGTATATATTATAATATATATATAGTATATTGTATTTATAATATATATAGTATATATTATAATATATATAGTATATTATATTTACAGTGTAGATATATAGTATATATACTATATACATAATATAATATAGTATATATATTTATTGTATTTAAGCACAAAACCCAGTCTCCTTTTGTTCAAGTCCTTCTCATTTTATTCAGCCAAAGCAAAAAAAAATGACGCGGATAAATTATACTTGGTTTCCTGCTTTTTACACAAGACTCTAAGTAGTACGATTCTCTCCTCCAGCAGGGCCCTGAAGGCGGCTGATGAATATGAACAGTGATTAAGTGCTTTCAGAAAACTGAGTTATTAACCTCTCCAGTTATTTTTATCAAGCTTTATTCTTGTTTTTGAAAACCCAACAGAAAAATTATTCTGAGGGGGGGAAAAATTGTAAGTCCTTATGTCTGGGCATACACAGTAGGAGAATAAGGAAAAGGGAAGGCAAGAAAGATTAACTGGAGAGTGGTCAAAAAAAATATTATACATAACAAATAACACATTTCTTCCATGGAACTCGACGTATTCTATATTAATATTTTATTTACAGATCTAAAACTCTCTCGTGAGATAACCCTATTACTCCTATAATGCAAAAGGGAAATTAACATTTTTAAAAAAATTTTATTTTATTTTTTCAGTGTTCCAGGATTCATTGTTCATGCACCACACCCAGTGCTCCATGCAATACATGCCCTCCTCAATACTCACCACCAGGCTCACCTATCCCCCCACCCCCCTCCCCTCCAAAACCCTCAGTTTGTTTCTCAGAGTCCACAGTCTCTCATGTTTCCTCTCCCCGTCCGGTTTCCCCCAATTCACCCTTCCTTTCCTTCTCCCAATGTCCTCCATGAAGGGAAATTAACATTATTTAAATAAGTAATAACAGAATTAGAAATTTCTTTCTTTTTTTTTTTTTAAAGATTTTATTTATTTATTTGACAGAGAGAGAGATCACAAGTAGGCAGAGGCAGGCAGAGAGAGAGAAGGGGAAGCAGGCTCCTCACTGAGCAGAGAGCCTGATGTGGGGCTCGATCCCAGGACCCTGAGATCATGACCTGAG
>CM052899.1:141433442-141486951 GCA_028534135.1 Potos flavus | reverse complement strand
AAGGGGAAGCAGGCTCCTCACTGAGCAGAGAGCCTGATGTGGGGCTCGATCCCAGGACCCTGAGATCATGACCTGAGCCGAAGGCAGAGGCTTTAATCCACTGAGCCACCCAGGTGCCCCCAGAATTAGAAATTTCTTAAATGATTGCATCCTATTTAATTTTACAAACACGCCTTTTGCATATAATTCTAACCTAATTAAAAAAAAAAAAAAAGACTTGTTTCCAGTGGGTCATACTATAATTCCAAGTAATGCAGTGCAAATTATTATGAAATCTTAAAGGAACCGTCATAATCACCTTTTTGTCCAGAGAGTCCAAAATGTTATCCAACCATTTGTACAAATAGCCATCTGATGAAAGTCCTACATTATCTGCAACAGGGCCACAACATAGTACAGCAGACATAGCCTTCAAACAATAATATTAGAATTACATTTAAAACATTTAAGAGGTTTTATGCTGGTTGCTTAATGAGAAGAGGCAGGATATTTTTATTCATGCTTATGTAGCCACAATATCTTTAATTCTTTCCTTTACAAAGAAGAGTATAATAGCAATTTTCGAAACTAAGTAATTTCTGATGAGTAGTAAGTAAATACATGATCCCAAATAAGGCATGAGCTTGGACAGTACTGGAAGAGAAGAGGAAGAAAAGACCAAGAAAAAGTACTAAAGTAGGAAAAAAGAGGCAATTCTCAGTTCTTTAAGAAAATGGCATTTAAGGTTTGGGTAGATTCTGTAACTTTTTTGCATTGCATTTTATGTATTTAAAGAAACGTACAGTATAAATATTTGAATACGGCAGGCAAATATTCTAAGGGTAGAAGAAATCCACTCTTTTTATTTATAAAACTAGGCACTGAGAGACAAAAAAATTTCACTGCACTCTTCACGTGAGAAAAAAGCAATCAGATTTCTAAGCAATACCTTTAGTGCACAGTACTGATGTCTGTTAATTTGCATATTTCTGTCACTGTATCTGTCCAAAGGTGTAAACATGATGCTAAAAGGACCCGCCCAGTGACTGAACAGCATAAACAGACTGTGACGAAGGCTCTGTTGAGGAAAGATACTTCTTCTCTGGTGCACTGTGCATAAAAAAAAAAGATGGGAAAAAATTTATTTCCATTTCTTTTTATTTTAACACGCATGTCAACTTATTTGGTACTGAGTAGGTAACACTGCAAAAAAGCCAGCAAAGGTTTTCATTTTAACCTACCAAAACCTCCTGGGTGATGGCAATCATTGACACACGTGAAAGACCCAAAAATGGGGCTGCAGTCTCTGACACCATGTAGCTCAGCATCACGAGAGATACAGGATCTCTGCAAGCAGGATTTCAAGGCAGGCGCAGGACTGCCCCAGAGGCGGGCACGGAGCCGGGAGTCGGGACCCTGCTTTTCCCCGGCTGCTGCTGGCTACATGGTAAGCTTGGCCGAGACATGGACGTGAACGCAACTCTGGATCTTGGTTCATTGCCAAGACAAAGCTTTGGAATGGGTAAGCTGCTTTCGCTTCGTATGTTTTCAGCTGCACAGCTGACTTTTTAAAAGAATCCTTACATGGAATCTTGATATACACAACAAAGGAGGGGCTGATCTACTTGAAGTATGAGGTGAGGCCCAGAGTCTAGACCCATTCTGCTGCCTCTTGCTGATGGCACCAGGGCAGAAAAACATCGTTTGAAAACCACTGGTCGAGATGATCTCCAAGAATTCTTTCCACTTGAAAATTCTATCTACAAGTTCTCTGCATCAATCTTTGTGGAAGAAACAAACTCAACAGTATCGTAATGAACCAATTTGGAGGTTGCAGACAAATGTTTGGTAATGAACTAAATTATATCTTTATGCTAACTGAGCTTCAGATGAGGAAATCATTTCCCTCTGAAGTTCAAAATAGACCTCTTGCACTTGAAATTAATGCACCTAAAGAAATGTTTACGGGCCTCTTTTATAAAATACAACCCATGCTCACGCTTTCAGAGTCAACTGTTTGCATGTTCTTTTAAGGGTAACAAAATAATTTTTTTTCAGAAAGAAAGAGAAACATTTGCAATTACCTTGCATACCAAAGGCTACAGTCACATTTTATGTTTCATACTTGCAAACAATTAATGGCTTTTAAAAATGGAACTGCATATATCAATGTTTCTAGGGCCTAAACCAGTACCTGGCATATAGTAGGTACTGGAATGGCACATATACCTTAAAGGACTCAATAACACTGTTTCCTTACTAGACTTTATAACTATGGCCTACACCCTTCTTCCCTCCTTCAGTAGTACCTTGTTAATTCTTTGCTCAATTACCGTTTGGAACATAATTGCTTCTTGCTCATTGCACCTAGAACAAGTTTGCCTAAAGAAGCTGCTTCTGTTGATTTCTTAACTTTTTTGTTAGTGTCTTTATTATCATTAAAAATCTATGTGGCGTTGCTTTTTGATTTCTACTCATGAACTAATTGAAAGGTCAAACAAACTCTTGGCCGTCCATGTTATCCTGACATATTTTCCCACCATGTTCACAAGCTGCTTTATCACCTTAGACTGCGAGCCCTCGGGGGAAGAAAGTACACAAGGGTTCCTTAATAGTCAATAGTGTTTTAAGAAACTGGAAAGAATACCTGGAACATTCTGAATGATATTCGCCACTAAGGCACTAAAATGGCATCGTATATCCTTCAGTGTGTCAGAGTCTTTTTCATTTTCTGCTTCCAGGAGTTGTCTAGTTAAATCTACATATTCCAATAAAGTGTTGTTGAGGAAATGTGTTTCATTATCAAGGCCACCACTTGCACTGAAAATATTGAAAAAAAAATAAAGAAAATGTGATTTTAAATTATAATTCAAATCAAAATAAATTCCTAGTAGTCAAAATCAGAATAATATACAGTCGACCCTTGAACAATGTGAGGGTTAGGGGCACCTACCCCCACCGCCCCAGGCAAAAATCTGCATATAATTTTTGACTCCGTAAAACTTAGCTATTAATAGCCTACTGTTGGCTGGAAACGTTACCCATAACAGAAACTTGTTGATTAACATATATTTTGTATGTCATACGTATTATATACTATATTCTTGGAATGAAGCAAGCAAGAGAAAAGAATAATTAAGAAAATTATAAGAGAAAATACATTTACAGTATTGTACTGTTACAATCCACATACAAGTGGACCCATGCAGCTCAAATCCATGTTCAAGGGTCAACCGTATATTAGTGTACAACTTAATATACAAAAATTAAAAGAACATGATTTGGCTTCCAAATACAAAATACATGGTGTTGCTTTTTTTTTTTTAAGATTTTATTTATTTATTTGAGAGAGAGAGAGAGATCACAAGTAGGCAGAAAGGCAGGCAGAGAGAGTAGGAAGCAGGCTCCTCGCTGAGCAGAGAGCCCAATTCGGGGCTCGATTCCAGGACTCTGAGATCATGACCTGAGCCCAAGGCAGAGGCTTTAACCCACTGAGCCACCCAGGCACCCCATAGATGGTGCTTCTTAATCAAGAAACTGCTATTGCAATTTATATTATTCAATTCCATATCTACCTTTGATCAACTATTCTGAGTGCTAAATGTTATTCCCTCTGGCAAAATATATATCTTTTCAAAATAAGGAAACGAGGAGGCATATGGGATAGGGAGGATCAATTTAGAAGGGTAGAAAGAAGAGGGGTGCCTGGGTGCCTCCGTTGGTTAAGTGGCCAACTCCCGATCTCAGCTCAGGTCTTGATCTCACGGTTGTGAGTTCAAGCCCCATAGTGGGCTCCACACTGGGCGTGGAACCTACTTTAAAAAAAAAGGGTAGAAAGAAGAAAGACAATTTCTATATATTCTCAGAGCTGCCATCCAAATTCACATTATGCCTCTAGTACAATCAATCAAATATCCATTAGGTACTTATTCTCAGCAAGATTCGATGCTAGGTAGTACCGAGGACACAAAAATTTAAGAGAATTCAAGTAAGAGTGCTGGTTTTCAAGTCTTCTATCTAACACCTATGGAGCTGCCTCAAAACTCTCTGTAGTGATTTTTTGAGGCAAGGGTTCAGAGCCTGGAAACCACAGACTGGAAGGGGGTCATTGGGTTAGTCAGAAGTCTTGGATTCCAGTCTTGTTCCCTCACTTATTAAGGATTTGACCAGCAGCTACTTCAGAGCATTTAGTAAGAATATAAATTAGCTACTATATAATAAAAGATTTGTAAACTATAGATGCTATATAAATAGTTAGCTATTACATTTATATTTATTTTGATCGGTTTTTCCTTGCTATATTTGAAAAGTACTTCTAAAATACATGATTTTAAAAGTAAAAATAGGGACACCTGGGTGGCTCAGTCGGTTAAGCGTCTGCCTTCGGCCAGGTCATGATCCCAGGGGCCTAGGATCGAGTTCCACACTGGGCTCCTTGTTCAGCAGGGAGCCTGCTTCTCCCTCTGCCTGTAGCTCTCCCTGCTTGTGCCTGCTCTCTCTCTCTCTCTCTGACAAATAAATAAATAAATAAAATCTTTAAAAAAAAAAAAAAAAGTAAAAAATAAAAAAAGTAAAAATAATTTTTAGGAGTTGTGGCCATGAAAACAAGAAGTCAAATGGTACTACAGTATATTAAAAATACCAGTCTACAATAATAAAAATATGTTGAATAAACTCAAAATGAAATGTTTTCCTTCATTCCTTAAAGGAATATTTTTAATTTCTGAGTAGTGATTTATTACTGGATGGGAAAGCAATTTAAAGGATTGCAACCTGACTCAGAATAAAACATTCATTCATTTAACAACTATTCATTGAATCCCTTCTACCCATCAGGCACATCGGATCAGCTGGGTGAACAAAGCCAAGATCCCTGCCTTCTTGGTCTTTGGAATTCATTTTTTTTCCTTAATCAAGGAAATAAAAAGTCCATAATACCAACAGCCTTACAGTATTACTTTCTCTTAAAAAAACAAAACCAAAACCAAAACGCATAACTGTGTTTTTTCAAAACCATTACTGCTCAATAGTGACCACAGCTTTTGTAAATTTTAAATACACCAACATCCTGCAGTTCCCCCAAATAGTACTGAATATTCTTCATTCACTAACACTACATTAAAAGCAACAAAAAAGAAAGAAAAAAAGATATAGAAACATATTAGATTGTTGATTTTTTGCATTAAACCCAGTATGTTTCAAATTCTCTTTTCCTAACTTCCACTGTATTATTTTTGTGTAGGACAAAAAAAAAAAAAAAAAAAAAAAGAATGCTATTTCTTTTTTTCTTTTCATTTATTATAAAAGAAAAGGTTAAGTCAGTGGTCTAAATTCTCTTTAATTAAAGTTCAATTGAAAGCACTCATCAAAAGCATTTGATGCTCACTGTGGAAGGTATGAGGTATACTAAGAAATAATCGGGACAAATGCCAAAGTCACGAAACCACACTAGTTTATGAACATTCCTTTTTCCTCAAGATCCCTTTTCAGTTTTCAGTTACCTTTTTTTGGAGATGATCAGATCTATCTTTTTTTTTTTCTTCCTTCAATAGGCAGGCAACACAGTTACCTTTCCTAGAGAAATAGTTATTTTTCAACCAAAAGCCAATGGAATTTTCCTGGTCTTAGTGTCTCTATGCCTTTATTTATTAATAACTCCAGGTTTTATGCTTTCATTGGTGAAGGGTAGAAAGTTATGAATTATGATTTATGTTCATGGATTTCATAATTGTCCCCAATAGGAGAGATTAACAGTCCATTGGAATAAATTTACAAGCCTTATAGCAAGCGTTTAGCCTTTATGTATATGACTTTACAATCCAAAAGAAATAGATCTTTAAAATAAGGTAAGAAATCATTAAGTCAGTCACCAAAAAAGGCCACCATCCACTTGCCTGACTTACTGGATTCCTACAAGTATCAAAATCCTAGGAACATTATAGCCGATTTTTGCCCGAAGCAATCTGGTACTAGTGGTAGATTTTTTTCAATACAGTTTGTAGCCACTGGTTAATGTATTGGATACATTTCCGTAAATAACGTTCACAGTGTAGCAGTGTTCTGTTCTTGTTGCAAAGGTGCTTTTCTGTTTTTATATATTTTGTAAGAGAAAAAATATTATGTTCCTTAATCATTCCGAAGTCTTAAAAGTCAAAATCCAATACTGACCTGTGACTAATGACACCAGCATCTGCCAGCAGTTCAAATATTCGTACCAGTTGTACTCGTAAAATATCTCGACGCCTGCGCCGTTTCATATTCTATTCCAAAGATAGAAAGACATTCAGTAAAAGTCCTTCAGAGAAGTTGCTGGAAAACTTGCTGGTGTAACTTGCAAAGAATAACGTGCAATGCAGGCTTCGACCACTCTACTGGCCACCGAATCAGAGATACGTGTGGAATAGTTTGAAATTAATGAGCCAAATAAAATCACATGACGTTTTATGTGGCAATACTCCTTGTGTGGGGAGAAAATAAAATCCTGTAGCTACTTTATAGTTACTTTCAGATGATTTGCTAATCTGACAACTTCTGATTTTCAGGTGATTTGCTAATCTGACAACAATCTGAAGGACTGAAGCAGTTAGTTAACCGTTTTTGCCGCATGGCTAAGAATCCCTAAAATATTCCCCAAAATGTAACAATAGGACAGGGAAAAGAACACAAAGGACAATGAAGAAACCCCATAGGTTTTGCTCATGCCAAAGTTTTCCACTCAATAATTAATTCTGACACAGAAACTAAATGCAAAAGAAAAAATTTCTCTGATCATTATTGTCTGAATAAATCGGTCTTACTAGCACCAAAGGACTAATGGCTAGCATATTAGCTGTAACATCTCTCCTGGATTCTGCTTTCAGTGGGAACCCATGTAGTCGGAAGAGACAGACCTGCTCTACCACTTTCTTCTGCTGTTCATTACGTCACTGTGAGGTAATTTTCACAATACAGAGCAAAAGGAAACCTACTTATTAGTCTTTCGACTTTCGAGTCCGCGATCCAGTTTCCTGCCTTCCGTGGCAGACCAATTTGCTGAAGAGGGCTCATTACCTTTACTATTTCTTATAGTTCTTTATAAAGTTTAACAGCCATTTGTATTGAACAGGATAGTTTCTAAGCAGTCTTTGAGGACTTCCTGCGAAGTTTTAGTTGACTTGTTTCCATTCTGTCTCTACGGAAGTGCTCAAAATCAATCTTACATTCCAGGTACGTCACTGTGCTAACCCATTCGCCTGCTATGAGGACCTTTCCCCCCTGAAATTCTGAAATATAAATACTGCCGCTTAATTTTGTTTCCAGTTCCACGTCCCTCTAATGAATCATCCTACACTGTAATTGACATGATCATTCTGAAACAAACATCTAATCAATTACTAAGTGGGGATACTATCACTACTCTGCAGGGCTGAATGAAAGAAAGGAAGTGAAGCATTACAGATGCCATCTTAAAGTTTCTAAAAGGGCGGCTATCGTCACCATGTCCTTCTCCTGGTTTAATAACTCTGGAACATCAACAGCAATGGCTCTCTCAGTCTTCTACAGCAGGCTCACCTAAGGTGGTTTTTAAAAGATTTCTGGAATCTCACTCAATAGGCCCAGGAATCTATAATGTGTAGGAAGCTCCTCTAGGCAGTTCTAAAGTCCACGCTGTATGGTGCCCAGTGGTCTTACTGGATAAAGCTGAGACCAGGAGTCTTTCATGAGATAGTTCCTCTCTTGCTTTGTAGCCTGATCAATCACCAATCACTTTCTCCATAATATAATCATGCAAAAGAATCTGCAACGTCCACATTCTTTTATAAAGTTTGCAAATGCCGTTTCTCTGCCATTCAGAATGTCTTTCTCTTGCTTGTTCACTGGGGAACATGCTTCAAACTTCACCTCAAAAATTGGTGCTTCAGACGTACTTTTCCTTGACAGGCAGAGCCAGAGGCTTTCTTCTCTGCAGTCTGTGCAACCTCTTTTTTTTTTTTTTTTAAGATTTTATTTATTTATTTGACAGAGAGAGATCACAAGTAGGCAGAGAGGCAGGCGGAGAGAGAAGAGGAAGCAGGCTCCCTGCTGAGCAGAGAGCCCGATGCAGGGCTCGATCCCAGGACCCTGAGATCATGACCTGAGCCGAAGGCAGAGGCCTTAACCCACTGAGCCACCCAGGCGCCCCTCTGTGCAACCTCTTATCTGTGATTTTATTCCAGTGTGTAATATGTTGTTATAATTATGGTTTGCGTATCTACCTGTCCCACTAGACCTGTGGCTTCTAAAAGTTGCAGATTTTTAGATTTAGGGATGTAGACCCGGGGTTGGCAAAATACAGCCCTCAGGCCAACCCTGGCCCACTGTCACCTAAAAAAAAATTGGGGAGATATAGCCATGCCCCTTTGTTTAGTAGTCTAAAGCAGACTGAGTAGTTGCAACAGAGATAGCAGGGCCCACAAAGGTGAAAATATTTACTATCTGGCCATTTACAGAAAAGCTTTGCTGACCCCGATCTAGACTCTGTGTCCACTTCAGTTAGAGCAATTTAATATGTTCTATGGTATGAGTTTCTGCGTAAGACCTTCTGTGAGGGGGCAGGGAAGAATTCTGTATATTAAAAAAATGTTAAGGAGCTCCGCACCTGGGTGGCTCAGTCAGTTTAGTGTCTGACTCTTGATTTCAGCTTGGGTCATGATCTCAGGGTCGTGAGATCAAGCCCCACATTGGGCTCTGTGCTAGGTGTGGAGCCTACTTAAGATTTTCTCTCCCCCTCGCCCCCTTGGCCCCTCCTGACCCCTGCATGTTCTCTTACAAAAAAAAAAAGGTTGAAAACCGCACCAGACCATCTTTTACATATTTACTTCTCAATTCCTAACTTTTGGTATAATGTAGAGAATACAGAAGACAAATAAGTATCTGCCAAATAAATATTTAATGAAAAAAACTACATTTACCTCTGGCCTTCTTTCGAGTGCTTCTTTAATTATGGGATGCAATTCCTCTATTAGTTCCCTAGAACAAAAATTATATACATTTTTAAATAATGGCTGAACAGATACAACCTGATGCGCAAATATGTAAATAGTAATACAATGATGTGCACTGGTGTGTTAACCCCAATGCTACTGTTTTAAACACAAGCCTCACTGTTGTGGTTAGAGAAGAACATGTGCACACTGTAGACCACCAGGAAAGCAGAAAAAACGGTACAGGCCACCTATTCTAATTTGCAGAGGTAAATATCATCAAGATTGGTGTCCCATCACTTTGCAGCCCACGCGTACTTTATATAGTTGAAACCCTATCAGATATGAGAAGGTATCCTTTCTTCCTCCAACACTAGCATAACAACATCCACATGCCCTTAGTTAGCTCATAATACTCTATCACAGGGTGGGACACCATAATTTTTCTAAACATTTTCATTAATTGCTGGTTCGTTAAATTTCATCTAATTTTTTAAGAGATTTTATTTTTAAGTAATCTCTTCACCTCACATGGCGCTCAAGTTCGCAACCTCAAGATCAAGAGTCGCATGCTCTACTGACTAAGCCAGCCAGGTGCCCTAATTTTTTCTAATTTTTATTATTATAAATACTGCCTCAGTGAACATCTTTGTCTTCATTTCTGATTATCTCCTTAGGATTAATTGTTACGAATGGAATTAATGAGTCAAAGGGCATGAACTTCATGAAAATGATAATCTGATCTTTGCTTATATTCTGATTTTAAATTGAAAATGTGCTCGTTGTAGATGTAGACTGTAGATGATTGGGAAAACAAAAAAAGATAAGAAGAAAATAATCTTCCAAAACCTCATTTATGATGAATGCCATCCCACAAATATAGACCTATTACAATTTGCCAATCTAGTCTCTGTTGTATGTATTATCTCAGTGATAAAACATCAAACAAACATCACCTTAGATCAATAGAGGACAATCTCAAAAGAATAAATACAAGGCCCCGCAGGCAACAACAAAGCAGAATCTCAGGCAAAAATGAAGGATTTGCTTTGTTAAGATCAAAAACATCAAGGATGATATAAAACATGTATGTAAACATTTCTTTTAAAAATTCTTTTGAACAAGAAGGGGAAAAACTATAGTTTTAACCAACAGACCAAAGCTATAAAATAATCACATCAATGTGTAAATAGGTAGGCAAATATTAAAAACTTATGTGGCATTTTATCATTTTAGAACACATTTATACATAGTATATATGAGATTTTCATAGTAATTCTGTGAAGAACATTGGGGAAATCTTATTTGCTCAATCCAAATGAAGAGATAAAGGGTCTAATAAATTAAACGACTCGTTTAATGTTACCTGGCTAGTTAACCGGTAAATGTCAGGACTGATAGGAACTGTCCTGATTATAAGGACTCTACCGCAACTTCTCTCCAGTAGTACATTTACTATTTTAGAGGAAACATATGAAGGTAATTACCTAAAAGCTCCTGGGTTGGTCCTGCCAAGACCTAGAACGAGGGATTCTGTGATTTCCATGCTCTCAGAGCGCATCATTGGAACTACGTGCTTAAACAAGGATGAAGGGGATGGGATGCCAATAATCTGGAAAAAAAAAAAGTATTTATAGCAGCCGTTAATGACAGTACATCCAACTAAATAACTTGGCACGTCATTAATATTTCATCAAGGGCAACGGAGAGATGAAATTTTACTGTGGATGGAACTTCAAAATTCACCTGTGGTGTACATAATCTAAAAACATTAAATGATTTGTCTAATGGTTCACTCCAAGTTCCTTAAAAGAATTTGGGCTCTGTGGGTTTCTTAATTTCTTACAGATACATACCATTACATAACAGCTGACTTCCTCTGTAGGAGGATGTGCTGATATTCTATGTCTTTGGATCCATAAAAATGAATTAAACAAAATTATTTCCAAGTCATTGGTGTTAAAGTAAGACACTCAGATCTTACTCAGTTTTCTAAATTCTCTTCAACCACCTCATAGTATTTTGTGTCATAGCATGACGATCACAGAACTGTTCTTATCAAGTATCACTTATATCACTGCATAATTTGGGGAAATTCCACAAAGGTATTTAATTACTTAAATGATTTCTTTTATAGGGTGAGAACTATAGGAAATCAAATAAGCAAAAATGGGGATGGAAGTTCCTTTAAAAATATTACAGTGAATTTAATGAGCATGATCGTCTTTTCACCAAAGAAAAACTATACATAGTTTTATATAGTTTATATATATATTCCTGATCGGAATCAATTATACGCGCGCGCGCACACACGCACACACGCGCACACACACACACACACACACACTCATATAAAACTGATTCCAACCGGGAATCCATAGTAATGGGACTCCTTGAACTATTTTCATCATTAGTACAAGTAACACACTTTTCAACCAAATTACTTTGCTGTCCTGGAAAAAAAATCTGAAAACTTTACTTTGTGGCGCCCTTCCGACTCAGTGGCGGACGGGGAGGCCTTACTTTGGAATCGATGCTGTAGCCGCTGTCGGGCGTGGACGCCAGCGTCTCAGGAGGGGAGCACCTCACAGAGCCCGTCGACGCGGAGGAGGCCGCGGAGGAGGCCGCGCTGCAGCAGAGCAGCAGGTAGTTCCTCCACAGGCCCACGTAGGAGTCGCTGCTGGTGGTGGTGTTTACCTTCTTGGCATTGATGGGGCTGCTGCGGGAAGAAGAAGAGAAACAGAGAGCCGTAAGTAATTCGACGTGTTTTGAAGTGGTTTTAAACTAAAGTTAAATTCTATCAATTTAGGAAAGATGGTTAATAAAGTTTTATTACCAACCACTAAATCTCTGTGGAATGGTGTAAGATATAAATGACTATCTGACTCAAAGTTTAAACATATCGTAGGATCGTTTTAACACAATCTACTGTTCTTGTGACCAAAGTTATTATTTTTATGAGGCCACATTTTATAACTTATTATACATGCTCAGTGTAAAAAAAAAAAACCTGGGAAAACAAAATGAAAATCACCTTTAGTCCCACATCAATATAAGCACTGTATATTCTTTTATATATCTTCAATTCAAATACATACATGTATATAAATAAATGAATATATCTCCTTTAACTTATAAAAACTGAATAATATGGTTGGTATTCACATGTATTTAATGTGTGTTTTAACATCTTCCATTAAATGAATATACTTCTCTGACATCATTTTTGATGACTATATGCTACATTATTTTAAAGATTATCAGGATTTATTGTCCAAACGTTCAGGTTTTATTGTCCAAATTTTCATCATTGGGCATTTTAGCTAATAGCAATTTTCCCCTATAATATACAGCACTATACATTTGAATATATGCTTAATTATAATAAAAGCTTGATTATTTTCTAAACTATTGAAATTGAAATTGCAACATCAAAAGAATAGCTACATTTTTAAGGCTTCTGTCAAATTTCTGTCTTGAAACATCAGACCAATAAAATATATTGGCACAATTCTATAAATCTTTCCAAACACCAAAATGCTGGTGGGATTAAGGACTTACATCAAAACAAAGCAGAAAGATACTAATTCATAGTCCTTGGCTTCAATACATTTATATATTAAGATAAGCAAAGCAATACACCACTTTGTTAATTCACCAATAGTGTTTTACTATTTTAGAAAATATTGTGATGGCAGTAAAACAAAACAAACCCTGTAAAAAATCACTACCATCGTGTGTATTGGGGAAGATACACGATACAGAATAAATAAAACAATGTCAGATGGTGCCCAGTGTGATAATGAACAACAGAAGAGACAGAGAATGGTAGTAGGAGAGGGGCTTCTAATTTAAAATATGGCAACAGGGGAGACCAAATGAGATAAGATCATAAAGGTTATTTTTGCAAGGTGGCAAGTGTCAATTTTCACTAAAAAAAATACCATCTAATACACAATTCCTGAGAATGTACACAGATATATAATAAGTGTGTACACATATGGAAATACCAAAAATATCTATATTCAAGTCCAAAAGAAGGAATGATTACTCTGGGTTGGAGATGTAAAAGAAGGCTTTAAAAATAAGGTGGAATTTGAGATACATCAGATATCAACATATAGAACATAGAGAAGACAAAAAGCATTCTAGGTTCATGTGAATAAAAACTCATAGACTAGAAGCTGTAGACCCATGCAGTGAACTCTGAGAAGTTCTTTTGGTTCTAACATAAGAATACATAGGTAGCATGGGATGCCTGGGTGGCTCAGTCGCTTGGCTGTCTGCCTTTGGCTCAGGTCACGATCCCAAGGATCCTGGGATCGAATCCCACATCGGGCTCCTTGCTCAGTGGGGAGCCTCCTTCTCCCTCTGCTTGCCGCTCCCTTTGCTTGTGTTCTCTTTCTCTCTCTCTCTCTCTCTCTCTCGCTAACAAATAAATAAATAAAATCTTAAAAAAAAAAGAATACATAGGTAGCCATGACAGAAAGTAAGGAAAAACGTATAGATTAGAGCCAAGTTTGGAGAGCCTTTCATGTGAGCCTAAGGTGTTGGGTTTGTCTGGGTGTTGAGTTTATATGGGCAACTTCCTTGATGAGAGAACTCATTCTATATGATCTGATGAATGACATACTGGATCAAGTGAAATCAGGAACTCAAATTCAGGTTCAAAAATTCTCTAAAAAAAAAAAAAAAAAAAAGCAAAAATTCTCTATTATATTTAAGAACAAGAAGAAATTAACTGCAGCTGATGATGACCGCCTCCACGATCTATCACATCATCAGTTACTCCGAATTTTTACCATTATCCTCCAAATGAAAGCCCACTGCCATTATCACTGATCCCTATTAGCAGATGGCCTTCCTCATAATGTCATCAGGAGAAGTCAGGTCCCTGAGATTGGTGTCTCTTCACTTCGCACCGTTCATCTACAAACTTCCCTATATCCACATCCATACTCCTCTTCGGATCCTTCCCTCCTTAATTCTTTCCTTCGATACGGATTCATCAAACACACACTATGTACCAAGCACTGTGCTATTAAGTAAACTAACAATCCGGTGAGACTGAATGACATGAAAAGGATGAAGGGATTATAAGACTACATCCTTTACATCTTTTATCTCCCTCCTTAATACATCAGTACATCATGGCATGTTATTTATTTGTGCAGTTTCCAACTTGTTTGACTTTTCAAATACATACTTATAAAAACTGACAGTCTACACATTTAAAAATTTACTTTATATCAACCAGGAAGTAACTTACTTTATATCAACCTGTGGGGACAACAACTGAAGTCTTGTGTATGCAAACATCCAAGCATAGCTCACAGCTGTACAGCAGTGTTTGGGGAGGTTTTCCTGCTTTAAAAAACTGGAGAGACTTATAATCCACGGGTCTTGGCCTTGGGTCACGTGTGCAAATATCCATATGTGGGATGGACTAATCACATCAAACTGGTGGCTGATAGGAGAAGAGTTCCACTCTGCTAATGTCTGTAAATCTATCGAGCTAGGGCAATACAGCAAAGTAGTCTATGTAGAGAAAAAAAAAAAAAAAACAATGGGTTATTGCCCATTTCAGTAATTTTCAAAGTTTTGCCATGTGAATTGCATTGAACTATATTTGGCCTATTGGTAGTTTCTGGAACAGAGATTCTAAAACAGAGGTAATGATGAGGTCTGAGATGGGTTTAAGGGAGTAGTGAATTCCTAAAATTGCACATAACATTTTTGTGTGTATGTGTGTACATGTGTTTTTCTGGAGAGAGATTCCACAGTTTTCATTAGCCTCAAAAGGATCTAGAAACCAAAAAGGTAAAGAACCACAAATTACTAATTCATATAGGAATAGGCAACTTCCATGGGCGTACTAAAGCTGCTGGGAACTGAAAAATGGACCATTAACTTTATGCTGACGTGCCCGAAATAGGCACTGGTAGAACAGACTGCAAAATGGACTCCGCCAGAGGTACCTATTCTGAAATATTTGTTCAACGATATTCAAAGCTCTTTTACTGAAGGGATAAAGATTTACCTTCAGAGCAAATTATGTGTCATTTGAACAACAACAACAAAAACAAATGGGGCCTTAAACTGAACAGAGGCGAAATTCACTCTATCAAGTCAACAGATATTTACGAAACACCGGCTATGAGGTGGGCAGGCAGGGCTTCGGGTGCTAGAAGAAAGTCCTTCACTAATTCTTTTTGTTGGCATAAATCATAGTTAGTACTCTAAAACAGAATTCTTTAAATTGTCCACTTATAATCATCACTTAGGTTTATAATTTTTTTTTATTATCTCCCTCAGTTATATGCAAAGTTGTGAGTTGTAAGAGCCAAGTGTCGCACAGAGAGAGCACAGAAACCTTGTCCCTGTATTCCAAATGGGAAGAAAAAAACTTCAAGTAATAAAGTCTGATAGTTGTGTTTACGTCCATTCTTGAAATCCTGATGTAGGACCTTTTCGACAAAATCAAACCATTCTTATTTGTGTGTGCTGACAAAGTGTTTTTCTTCATCTTATTGAGTCAAAGTACTTATGACTTAGGCATCAAATACTCTCCCATGCATTAAATTTGTAAAGGAAATTCAGAGATGTCTATCTGAAGTTCCAAGACTGAACAGCATTCAAGACTGAATAGCATGAAATCATTCTAGTTACCTGGTCGGCCCCAGTGAGATGTATGAAGCTCTCGAGAATGGATGGGCTCAGCCTGTCCATCACATCGATGGCTAATTCATCATCACCCTATAAAAAAGTATCATATGTCTAAAAATATTTACGAATGATTACGAAAAGTAGCCAAATCTAAGAAAACATAACAAAACTCACATTAGTACTATTTGTTACAAATGGAATTGAGGGCAGGTGGGCTGGTTTAGACCCTGTCAGAAAGACTTTGTTCCTTTGTTATAAAGGAAAGTTATACCTGCACAGTAGCAATGGAAATGGAATTAAGAATGAACAACAGGAGGGTTTTTAAGTACTTTCACTAGATAAACGATATACCTAAATCTTACCTTAGGTATTTCCAAAAGTGCAAACAGAGCCCGTATTTCTCTAAGGACACTGACGGCTAACCTCCTAGTGGCAGGTCGACTGCTACAGAGAATGACGAGCGCAAAACCTTCGACCACATGGAATACATTGGAATACGGGCTCCTTTCCAGGGGAGGGGGCTGCGAAGCTCCATTAGCCACACCATGCTTGAAAAAGAAACAGAAGTTAACAATAAAACAACATAATATGTGTAGACATTCCAGTACAACCATTACTAAAGAGTAAAGCAAATTACCTCAATTACAGCTACAGGTCTGCCTCAGCCCAAGCAATTTAAATAATATTTAAATCATAAAAATTTAACAGTATACACAGAGGAAAAGAAGCATTTAATTGGCAGTCTAAATATGAATTCTGTACTGAACTGCTACCTTTTCTGGTTACTTTGTAATCTTGGGAGCTGACCACGTTAATCACTCGTGGTCTAACATTTCTTTGTGGAAAATGAGGGGATTGAATTGGACCGTGTCGACCAGCAGCATGGCATCACTGAGGAGATTCTTAGGCCCCTGGTGATTTATTTCCTTTTTCTTTCTTCTTTTTTAACATTTTATTTATTTATTTGAGAGAGAGAGAGGGAGGGAGAGAGAGAGGCAGAGGGATAAGCAGACTGCCTGCTGAGTGGGGAGCCCAACACAGGCCTTGATCCTAGGACCCCGAGATCATGACCTGAGCCGAAGGCAGGTGCTCAACCAACTAGGCCGCCCAGGTGCTCAGGCCCATGGTGATTTCTATGCTCACTGAAGGCTGAGAAGCTGGACTGATTTAGATGATCCAGCTCTGAAATTCCAAGGTTCTAGGACAATGCATTACATAAATCAATAATCTGAGCACCTTTCATGGTAAACAGACAGACAGACTGTGTATGTGAAGCAGGGACTAGTGCCATGGGTAAAACAATCAAATAACTCAAATGGAATACTACCCAAAATTATTATTCTATCAGCTTTAAATATATTGGAAGCAGCCTAAATGTAAGCTAGCATGGCCTCTATTCTGTGTTCATTCAAAACTGTTACCAAAGGAAGACGGTTGGAAAGGCTGGACACACAAACACTAATTTAATATCTGAACTGCAGGAAGGTTCAGTTTAAGGGACTACGAATACTTCCAAAGTCAACAACACTAAGCCAATGGTTGGTTTTCGAGAAATCAACATATATTAACATCACTGCTGGTCATTTCCCGCTGACCACGTACAAAGGAACCAGACAAAAGAACTCGGTACCTGGGAGTCTTGGTTTTTGTTATGCACTTGGGTTGCTTGTTTCCATTGGTTTATTAATTGTACCAACATCTTTACAGCATTATCAAGGAGCGTGGGATGGACATCAGTCACTTCACGAACAATAAAATAAACAAATCCTGAAAGAACATCCTCCCGCCAATCTGGGAAATCAAGCATTAGTGCCTGCAGGGTATTGAAAGCCAGAGCGCGCAGTTCTTCATCCATATGAATGGTGAGCCTACGAAGATCAAAATTCCATTAGCAAACCTCAAAACCTTCCACGTAGTTTTATTGTCTAAAACTGAAAACTAGGAACCTAAAGAATATGTCCTCTTCACTGACTTCTAAAAAGTCTGAAGATAGGAACCAATGTTCCCCTCTTGTATATATTCACCCCTATGTTATTCTATATTCATTTATTTAAATTACCATATAAATCTATTAATAGTAGTTGGTACTTTCACTAATAATCCAGATAATAAGTTTGATCATAATTAAAGCGCTGTACTTTAAAAAATGGAACTGACATATCAGAATTATACTTTAAAGATGCTTTAATCCTGGAAATGCTGTGTTATCTTGTAATCAGTCAAAAATTATATCCAATCATATGATATCTTAGCCCTGTCTCACAGTTGTTTAGTCCTTTATTATCACTGGAAAGAACATGATTCACAGACATATACCCCTGGGGCAAATAATACATTATATGTTCATTAAAAAAAAAAGGAAAAAAGAAAGAACATGATTTATCAGTCATTTTTTTCGTGCTGCGGTTACAGTTAAATATAAGATGGCTGATTGTAAACAAGAAAATACAGTAAACCAAGATGAAAGCAATTTAACAGAAATAATTCCGAAGCATGAGAGTAAATTTTGAAGTAACATCATACATGAGGTATATGTAGGAAAAAAATGGGGGAGGAAAAAACGTGATCTAACACACAAGTCCCTAAAGAGACTCTGAGGGGAGGCTATATAAAATCACCTTTTAAAGATATCAAAGCAATAGGAGGACATGAAAGTAATATTAGCTAAAGGATTTTACCAGAACATAAAGCAGAGAATGATAAGAAAACCATAAAAGATGGTTGCAGTAGTGAAGCTACCAATTTATAATCCTCTCTGAGCAAGAGTTTCCGATTTGGGGCTGAAGAGGATTCCTTCAGTGACTGGCCATCAGGCCACAGGCACCAGAGTTAGGAAGAGCCTGAGTGAGTAAGCTAAGTAGGTAGTATTAAGACTATGCCACGATCACAGGCTGCTAGGAAACTGGGAGGGTGGAATTATCCTCAATGACAGAGGAGGAAAGCTGTGTGCTTTAGGTGGAAGATTTCACCATCTTCACCCTGCTGACCTCAGTTCTGGACTTCACTAAGCCAACCTTCACCTGACAGGGAGACGGAAGAGAACGTTTATTACGGCTCGACAGACTTGGAAGTAAGCCATGAACCAGCACCAGCAGAAATATCATTTGGGGCCAGATTCAGGCTCTCTAGCCCAGTGTTCTGCCTCTGATAGCGGCACCAAGGGAGGGACTATGGAAGAAGAGTGACTGTCTCCATGATGCTGACTTTAACGATGATTTCAACCCCCCTCAAATCCCCAAATGTACATACGTCTGTCTTGCACCCATCTGTGTAACTCCGGACATACACACAGGAGTTAGCCACCCACTGCATAGAGAACAACAACGTAGCCTGGCTAATGTAAGGCAGAAGAATTAACTTTCCTTAGACATAGCATACAAGTCTACGAATGCATCTTTGTTTTGTTTACTTGCTTTAATTAACACAAAAAACAAAAAAACAAAAAACCCAAGATTTAGAGATCGTAATTTCAAATGGTAAGAGTGAGGCACAAAACAGAACAGATCCTAGAATGTTCCTTTCTGCTGAAGTAAATTAACTAGTCAATGAATGGAAAGAAGCAAAGCAAGTGGCAAAGCCGTCACTCATTATTCAGACGTTTACTCCCTTCACTAGGCTCCCCAATCCCTGCCCCTTATAGAGGCAGTTTCCTTTTGGTGGGGGATATGGGATCACCATCCACAAAGGCGTACACGAGTCAACAAGGGGAGGAGTAAGAGTACAAATGAGTAAGAGCTGTTTACTGTTTTTCCAAGGAATAACATCACAAATCATTAAACCTCCTTTCCTGCCCTAACACTGACATGAACTTTGTAACTCTTCAATCCAATGCACAGCAAAAATTAAGAGTGGAATGGGATGAATTTATCTCACGGTGCAAAGTTTCAAAGTAACTCCTTTTCTCCCCTCATAATCCTGACTGGAGGAGACAAATGCTGTTCTGTATCTTGATGGCAACCTGCAATGGTTGGGGGCAGGGGAGTGACGGGTGTGTGAAATGCTAGGTGTTTTCGAGGAGGAGGTAAGAAGGGTTGCTGGAGAAGTCTATTAGCTGTTCACAGTGAGTTTAACTTAAATTTAGCGGTAAGTGCCTGGCAACCGGTAAACATCTTTCAAAATGGTCAAGTACCCAGCTCTGTGACGGCCAAGATACTTGTTTTTTTCATTTCGAGCAGAGGCCAGCAAACTATAACTCAAGGCCAAGGGTGCCATGGGAACACGGTCACGCCCTCTCCTTTACAGGCTGCCCAAGGCTGCTTCTGCGCACCACTGGCAGAGACCATGTGACCTGCAATCCTAAAATATCTCCCATCTCGTCCTTCACAGAAAAATGTTTGCTGACCCCTCATCTACAGAATCCCTACGTCCATTAAAAAAGCAGCTCTCAACAAGCCTCCACCTCAGCTTAGAGTTAGTTTTGGGAGCAAGCGTTCAAATTTGGTTGTCATGTTATTTCTTATTTTATAAAGCTATGAGAAGCCCAACACCACACATCTCTTATGGAATAACATGTTATCTAAATTCTAAGAAATATACTAGGTGGAAAAGGTAGAAAACAGAAAAATAGGATTTGTAGAGGAATCCAAAAGAACTTTAAGAAGTTAAAAATGAGTGGGGAGAATGTGTTTAACAAAACATAAAAGACAACATGGAAGTTCAGAAAGTATACCAAGTAAAGGAGTGAACATGTCTTTATTACTCTGTTCATGAGAATAACAGGGGTGTATTCGACATTTAAAGGGACTGAAAGAGGTAAAAAGTAACATAGCAAAGAGTAATTCTCATTTACCTTGCTAATAGTTCAATGAGGTCAGTTCTGCTCATACCGTCAGGAATCAACCTTGGAATAGCAGCAATGCAAGTCCTAAACAAATCAATTTTGGGTTTTCTTTCCCCCCTGAAAAATATATAACAGGATTTAGTAAGTTTATTATATATGCTAGACAATGAAAGCAAAGTTGGAAAAATAATTATAGAAAACAGGAGTCTCCTTCCCCTAAAAAGTTTAATGTATTTAATATAAAAAGAATTCGTGCAAATCCAGTAAATAGGCATCAGTTTATAAGCCGACAAAAGAATTAAAGAGATAATTCAGGAAAGAAAACACCTCTAGCAAGCAAAAATAGATTTTCAGTAATTAGAAAGCCACAGGAACTATTATATTTAAATAATAGTATTTAATTATTTAGAATACAATTATTTTAAATTAAAAATTATATATAATTTAATCATCTAACCTTTAATAAAGTACATTTAATTATCAAATTGTAAGAAATACTATTGATATTATTAAATAAGCAAACACTGGTTATTTTAGGAACTATAAAATTAACAAAAAAATGTTTTTCATTTAATATTATACATTAACAAGGGTCTTAAAAAACAGACATTCTCATATTCCACTGTTGGTACTGTCTATTTTTATTTTACTTCAGAATATATACAAATATACACAAATATAGATATTTACATTTTTATCTAATTAAATGTCAATTTTGAAAACCCTGGTTCCTTCAGAGGCTCAATACAATTTATTTCTACTATATTTTCTTCTGGTTATTCAATGATTCTTAAAATTTTATTTTAAGTATCTTCTTAATGCACTGGTTTTTGTTTTTATTTTGGTCTATATTTCAAGGTGAGGATTTTAGTTTATTTTATCAAACTGTTCTTGAAGCGGCCTAAAAAATTCTCAGGTAGAAAAGAATTTGGATGTTTTCAGCATTTTGGGTCAGTATTCGTGACAGTGGCAAAAGCCTCGCTATCTACTTTTAAGGATTTTGTATAGTCCGTCTTCTCTGTAAATGGTTCCAATATGCATGAATTTCAGTTACAACAATTCAGTTAAATAATACCAGTTTCCCTGCTAGCTCTACAGCCCACAAGGCACTACGTATATAACAGACATGCATCACCATCCCTGACGAATCGTGTTGCTTTTTTTCTTTTTTTTTATTTATTTAAGTAATCTCTACATCCAACACGGGTCTTGAACTCACAACCTGAGAACAAGAGTTGTATGCTCTTCCGACGGAGCCAGCCAGGGGCCCCAGACACGTCACTTTTCCCAAGTCTGTTGTGACTGGTCACTGCACATTTGTTACTCCTTCACACAGACAGCAAAGCGGGTAACTGTGCTGCTTCCTTGTCTCCAGTGATAAACACAGGTGACATTTTACAAGCGTGGATCATCGGGAGAGGAAACTGGCCAACAAAGACGCAAGCGCAGCAGAGAAAGGCAAAGCGGTATCGCTGGAGGTGAGATTCGAACCAAACATGAATGGTGTTACAGAGGGAACAGCTGGCAGAGAGTGCCGAGCCGCTGCTGTGTTTGCAGACCCCACATGTACAGCCAGAGGAAGCCAGTGAGGGCCAACTGGGTCACACGGTGAGGAAGGTGGCTATGACGAGGAGGACGGAGACTTTCCAGAGAAAGGAATGCAGCTGGGAAAAATGTCAACACTGGAGAAGTTCTCAGAGATGTTAGCAGATGCTAGTATATAATAACTCTGTATTAATTAAATTGATAGATCAAATATCCAGTTTGGTGTTCTAAAACCTATAATGCAGATATTATCTAAAAAAAAAAAAATCCTCCCTTATTACAGGATATGTAGATACTTACTAGCAAATACAACAAGTAAATGCCGCACAATACATCCTCTGGAGGAGAAAGTCCCTAACAAGACAGTAAAAAGATGCTGGGATGACAAGCAGTGACCAGCCATGGGGGTGGAGGGGTTGCAGGGGGCTGAGGTAGTGTTTCAAAAAAACCTACTCGTATTATTCCTCTCTGTACCTCTTGTTACCAGGAGCTTTTTAGGTTTTCTTTTTTGTTGGGATTCTGGAAATAAGAGTATGTGTTTGACTTACTAAACCAACCACATCCACACACGTCAAGGGTAACCAGGATTTATCTATCGGTCATGGAACAAGGACAGGGCCTTGTCACCGACAACTACCCTGAGATTCAGGAGCACTTTTGCTCTCTCTACTTGTTTGATAGCACTTGAAAGAATAAAACTGAGCAGGTGGAAGGAATCACTGTATTAAAAACTGCAGCAGATGGCAATATGGGACAACTCCAGAGGAGAACGGGAGGAAGCAAGAACGAACCATATCTACCTTTAAAAAAAAACTGAAATAGCAATGAAGAGAAATAGTGCACTACATACGTGATCATGTCTTCGGGCTCCTTATTGGACATTTGCACACTGGTCATACACATCGGTCTCCCAACTTCTTTGTCCAAATGTCTGAGAATGCTATCTAATGCTTTTCTCACTTGAGGATAGTACACTGACATTCCTAGGGAAAAAACCTCACGGTTATAAAATGTCAGAAATTAGATAAAGAATAGCCATGGTTACTTTCCATAAAAAATAAAAGCCTATCTTTAAAGGACATCAGCTATTGTCACCAAGGAAGGAATGTCAACTGTGCTACACTCTTCTCCATAATGATGAACTTCAGTATATTGGAGAAGATACGGAATACAAGATACCCATGCACGGAACTAAAATTACTCTGAAGGAAGTACAAAATGCAGTGAATAGTATCACATAAGAAAATAGAGACCAAATTGGAAGACTCTTAATACGAAAACTTGTCGGTATTATCAAAATTGTATTCACTTTCTGTATCCCTCTATACTGGAATAACCGTATTAGACCAACATATTCATTTCAGATTCGTTCATAAACTTTTTCAAAAGAAAATCAAACTGTATCACAAAGCAGTTTATTTGGCCCAGTTAACACTAACCTATGACTTTTGCTTCTTCATCGGTCAAGGTTTTGTTGAGAAAAATTTTCTTGACACGAAGAGTGTTTCCTGAGGGAAGAATGACCCCTGTTGTGGGCATTGGTGGCTCCCCATCCTTCTGCTGCAAGCTGTCTGCTATTACAAGGAACACTCTGAGGCCTATGTTCATTCTCTTCAGGAAAAAAAAAAGTTTCAGAGTGAAATCAGAGTGTCAGAAAATAGCCTTTTTTCATGTTGAAAACATCTCGTCAATTAACCCTGGGGAGGGTGGAGGGCACGAGGACACGAGGAAAACTAACTTTTCTGTCCAGTGTTTTTTAAGTAGTTCGGGCATTACAGTTTAATACCAAATCCCCAAATGCTGCCCCCTCACTTCCGAGGCCAACTGGCTCTCCTGTTCTCTAGAAAGTTTATTTCAAACCTATGCCCTCCTTCCTCAGCGATCCTACTCTCCTGCCATCCCTTCCCTTAAGGGATGATGTGTCTCCTACTTCACAGCAGCAAAAAACCATCAACTGTCCTCAGTCTCACAGGAGCTAGCACCTCTTCTCCCTCTCCTTCGCTCTGCCGACAGCCAAGGGGGCGCTGGGCTTCCTCGGTGTTGGGATCCCATCTGTTCTTGTTTTCCCGGCAATGGCGCACCACCAATTATCCCTTCTCTTGCTTGCATCTCCAGCATTTCCCTTTCAACTGGATATATTCTGTTAACTTCCATTAACTATGTTTAATTATCTTAATGGAGTAAGTCCTCCCCATAATACTTCCCTGAAGCAACTCTCACTCATCAGTGACTTTTCAAGCAGCACAGGACTCTGTCAACTCGTCCTCCTTTTCTGCAACACTCCCTTCCTCTGACTCATCTGTGCCACGGCTGGCTGAGTCATCTCTGCTAGCACCATAGCTCTGGCCTCCTTTCGCTGCAGAGTCAACGTGAGACTACTTCAGGACGAGGTCCTAGACTGCCTTCTCCTATCATTAGGTTTTCTCTCCCAGGGTGACTCCTGTCTACATGGCTCTCGGTACCACCCGCACCACCTCCCCCTCCAATTTGAAGCCTCACTTCTCTGAACTTGGATCCTCAGACCCACTTGACAGCTCTACTTGGATGTCAAAATGCCTCAGGTTTGACTTGTTCAAGCCAAATGCACTTTCCCCTCAACCTCGATCCCTTCTCAAGGTTTCTTTCCACAGTCAACAATCTCCTCTCTGTCTGTACCACCATTCTCAGCCCAAGCCGCCATTGTCTCTGCCCTACGCCAGTGGTCTCGGAAGCAGCCATGTGCATCCCAATGGCTGTGCAAGATAAGCTCACTGGAATACCGGAAGAAAATAAAAACTTTTATTTATATGTATTTTTGAACCTATTTAAATAAGATTAAAGTTTTAAGCTTTACTCGTCTTCATGTACAACATAGTAGCACGGGTGTCCTCCCTTTGTCTAAATATCACATGGTCATGTCACACAGTCACAGAAAACATCACGAAGGAAGTGGGAAAGGTCCATAACATACTGGGGTTCACAGAAGTACCCCCACTTACTCATTCTTCCCGTGTATTGCAATTTGTGTGTATTTGATTAAATGTATAATCTTTTCTGGCTTTAAATAAACCAAATGCTAAATAAATAGTATTTATTTAAAAACCTGATACTGATATTGATAAAAGAAACCTGAGCTCATATAACAACCTGTAAAAGTCCGCTGAGCTGACTGATCTGGAAAACTTCCTCTCTTGATTATTTTCACCATGTTATTAAACCATTGAGTCAGCCATCAGAAAGGTGAAATAACTGGTCCCAGATCACACTGGTAATTAAAAGCAAAGCTTCTAACTAGTGGTTTGAGCCTAAGCGTTCTGATTCCAGAAACTGCTCTTAAAAAAATAAAATAAAAAGATTATATAGGGTAGGGTATTACCATATTATAATTTTTTTTTTTTTTACCTCTGGATTAATGGTGAAAGTTTTAGTAGATTTTCCAACACTGAGAAGATCAAATATTATTTCTTTCATTGCAAAATCCAAACGTTCCTAGAAAACAATATCAAGGAATCCTTATAACTTTTTCCTATGTGTTAGGTATCATGTTAAGAATTAAACATGTAATGGCAACAACATAGGTCTGTGCCCATAAGAACTTCATTAACCTAGTTGGGCAAAAGAAAAATACCTATGAATTCAGGGTAAAAAAATGTGACTATAAATACATTACTTAATTATCAAATGATTTAATATCCCAACAAATAGGATAAATGTTTTAAACACTCATTTACCAAAATCACGCCCAAACATCTACGTGAAGGAATTCCCAGAATGATGACAAAAGGGAGTCCCAAAGCAACGGCCATGCAGCAGGCCTAGAGAGCGGTGAGTTCAAATCGAGACAGGCAGAATAGGTCTCCAGGAAGGAAACCTCCAAGGAAATGAAAGATCAGTATGATTAACTGAGGTTTGAGAGGAGTCACACAGTTCTCATTGGTGTGAGGTGATTAATCCACGGGAATGGGTAAGATCCGAGGGGTAAGAAAAAATAGAGATGTGCGCCAATGGCAAAAGTTTTCTGAACACAAACTCTAAAGCACGGTTTGCTTTCATTCACCTTAAGGAAACATTTATACTCATCTAACCATCAGTAGTTCTGTGCTCCAGTAAATAGCAATGTATTCATTATATTTAAATAGTCCTTATTTCTTCACTGTTCAAAATTATTACATTATAGACGATCTAAAATGTCAAAATAGTCACAGTTTTAGTTCAAAGAGAACACAACGAATATTCTGAAATCAAAGCATTTTCCTTAGTTGACGAGGTAATCCTATCTATGCTTCTCCAGGGCTGATGTTCCCAAAGGGAATGTGACCAAAACCTGGGATCTGCTCACTCGGCACCTGTTGAATCCCGTTCTAATAAACCTTCCTTTACTGCAGAGACTAAAAGTCAAATTGTATTTCCCAGGGTTCCTCAGAATAGTGGGCTTCGGGATGTGATTTATAGCAAGGGGTATACTCATGTGAGTCCGTGGGAACTGGCATATATGAGGAAGAGGAGGAGGATGGGATGGAAGGAATCTTCTACTGACGGGGATCATGGCAGCAGCTACCGTGATAGCCCAATTCTGCAATGTCCTCTTAGTCATTCAGCGTAGTCCTACTAGCGACTCTGTGAACCATCCAGATTCCTTCAAAGATCCCTCTGGGCTCCACTAGCTACAGTGGATTCTAGTATCTGTACCTGAGAAACTAGATTAACGCACCAGAGAATAATTTTCCAAAAATCTTTTGAGATACTCAAGAGGTAGTTAGTCAATGGCTTAACAGTAGGATGGAGAGAGACCTCCTGGACCCTTCCTAAATTACGTGCTTCTTTCGCCTGTGGGTCTCACTGCCTTCTGCAAGGGTGCAGATCAAGGACTTAAACTGACTTTGCCACAAAAAAATTATTAGCATACTTTCATTTTTTACTATTCAATATTATTAAATGTTTTGTTATCATGCTGATGTACAACAAATTTTTTTAAATTATTTATTTGACAGAAAGAGAGAGAGACAGTAAGAGAGGGAACACAAGCAAGGGGAGTGGGAAAGGGAGAAGCAGACTCCCTGCTGATCAGGGAGCCCAATGCGGAACTCAATCCCAAGACCCTGCGATCATGACCTGAGCCGAAGGCAGATGCTTCACCAACTGAGCCACCCAGGCGCCCCGATGGGCAACAAATTTTAAAACTCCATATTACTATAATAGATTACTCATAAGTTGCAGGTATGTGTGTATTATGGGGTAAAGCACTCACCTGAGCAATGAACTGAATAATCTTCACAAATATATTGAGAGGTGTATCACGAGGAACCACACTACGTGAACCTTTTGGAAAAAGTGCTGACACTATACTCATAAGACGACTGTAGGAAAAAAAAAAAGACTGAGTCATAAAGAGATAATGACATTAACAACAAACATTCTTTCTATTCTTCGTAAGATGTCAAGAGAATTCATATTCCTTCTTAAGGTCTTTACAAGGCTCACTAAAATTCCATCAGCGTGATATTTTTTACCAAGATTTTTTTAAATATACACTTTAATCCAAAGGCACTTACCTTTGAGTTACAGTGTTGCTTTCACATTTTATTCTAATTACATAAACCCACAACAATCTATACAAAGATTCCAGTGCAACGCGAGACATTTTAGGATCTTTATTCTGTTTAAAAACAAAAGAGAAAAAAAAAACTTATTAAAGCACTTGTAATCATTTCAGACCAAATATAGTCTATCAACAACTAAAAGCCCTTGCCCCACTCCTTTCTGTCTTTCAGTCTAAAGCTTAGATATGTAAATATACATTCGGTATATAAGTACAGAAAATTGAAAGGTAACCATAAATAAGGAAATCCTGAGCCATTCCTTAGACTCTCAAACAAAATAGTAAAATATTAGTATTGTATTAATATTACATTAACACTTTAAAGAACTCCTAAATTATACAACCATCGACTTACGTGATAGTGAATGGTTCACACAATATTGACATCATGATGAAAGGATTACTCATCTTTGGAGTAATTCACTGCAGCCCGTACATAGTTAAAGTTTAGAACACCAAAAGTCATTATAGATACTTGCATTTATGAAAAAATGAGAAATATTATTGGGTGATTATCCTTATAAGGGAATATAGAATAGAGGACAAAGAGCATGGACTCTGAAGTCAGGAATGACTGGCCAGAGCCGATCTTTGGGCACTGTTCTATCACTTGCTGCCACAGGCGATTTTGTCATCTCTAAAATGGAGACAAAATAGTCCCTACCTCACAGATTAAGGAAGCTATTATGTGAGAAGCACTTTGAACACTGCGTGGCACATGTTAAGTGCTCAATATATGTTAGTGATTGTACCTTTCCATTTTGTTTAGAATGAGAAATTACTTAAATTATCATGCAGAATGAGAAAATTATTCCATTTCAATCATAATTTGATCTGTAAACTTTTTCTTCATACAACTTCTTATAGAAAGTTAAGTTCTCAAATTACCAGAGTCACATAATGAGATTTAATTGTGAATTTTCATTAGGAGCATTTGGAAGGGGGGTGAGCAGAGGGAAAGGGAGAGAGAGAATCTCTAAGCAGGCTCCACGCCCAGTGCAGAGCCGGACACAGGGCTTGATCACACAACCCCCAGATCATAACCCAAGCCCAAGTCAAAAGTAAGATGCTTAACCGACTGAGCCACCCAGGTGCCCCTAGGAGCATTTCTTTATGCATGTTGATTGGCTGTAGGATGCATTGATTGCTATAAATTAGCATTTATTTAATTTGGTTTGGGAGATTTTTAAAAAATTTTTATTTATTTATTTCAGAGATTGAGAGAGAGAGAAAGCACAAGCAGGGGGAGGAGCAGAAGGAGAAGCAGGCTCCTCGCCGAGCAGAGAGCCCGATGCAGGGCTCAATCCCAGGACCTTGAGATCATGACCTGAGCGGAAGGCAGAAGCTTAACTGACTGAGCCACCCAGGTGCCCCAGGTTTGAGGGATTTCTTATTGTTAAACAATTATTTTATATACAGCAAGCAACAAAAGGTAGTTTTAAAATACTAAGTAAATTACCCACTCTATTTTACATTTTCTTAAGATACAGAAAAATGGACAACTACGTATGATTAAAAGCAATGCAAAAGGAAAACAACTGAGGATTAAAAAAAACAGTCACTAGAAAATATAATTTTACACATCTATATGAAGAATTGATATAATTAAGAATGGAATATTGGGATGCCTGAGTGGCTTAGTCGGTTAAGCGACTGATTCTTGATTTCGGCTCAGGTCATGACCTCGGGGTCCTGAGATCAAGCCCCAGGTAGGGCTCCACCCTGGGTGTGGAGCCTGCTAAGGACTCTCTCTTCCTCTCACCCTGCCCCTTCCCACAGCTTAAAAAAAAGAATGGAGTATCAATTATTCTGCTGGTCAGTGTCTCAACATCAATCTCCTGTCATTGCTAAATCCATGAGTCCAAATTTCAAATACACTCCCCAGTAGTTACTAATTTGTTACTAATGTAACTAAAGTAACATATAAAGTATCAAGGAATATACCCATGTTACTAGTTACAGCCAAGTTTTTTGTAGTACTTTCTTATCTATCATTTAAATCCAAGATATCAAAATATAATATGTCCACTCCAAGTAGTATTTTCACATTATTAAATTATATTTTCAAAATATAGTAAAAATATTTAAGTCCAATTCCACATAAAAAAATGTTCTTATGCGAATGGTTAAAGTATTTGGGTTATCTCATGTTAAAAGTTGAGGTATCCAGAATGAAAAACACTTGACTTTCAAACTTTCTAAGATGGACTACTATGTTTACAAAACAGAGTTTCTCTATACTGAACAAAGCCAAAACCAGATGAAAAATGATCAAGCAATGATCGCTTATTCAGTCACTAAAATATACATGTCTGAATAATAAAAACATCCTAAATGGATGTGAGCCTTAAACAAAGATATATGTTAATTCCTTAGTCACAATTTTGGTATAAAATGAATAATCAGATTGTTATATAAATTAAAATCCAATAAAGTTCTGATATGTCCAGTATGTTTGGCAGCAATCATTTTAAATGTTTCTTTCCCTTTTTTTCTACTGGAAACCAAAACCAAAATATTTTGTTTAAAACCCAAACCAATAGGATGAAAGTCACGCATCAAAAATCATAGTCACAATCTAATCTGCTATCGCCTTAATTTCACTGGAAGAGGTTTCTTAAAGTTTCATTTATAACAACGTAATTAATGTTAGACAATAAATTAAACAGATGATTTTAAAATCGAGGATGTGGATTAAGAATCAACATTCAGGATCCCTTCTAGCCCGTAAGTTCATCTTCTTGGGGCCACATTAATAGGAACCCTGCAGAGTGCCCCTGCTGTGTGATAGTCTTTGATAGGAGGAGAAGCAGGTTGGGCTAAATACATCAGACATGCGATGCAAACAATGGGTAAAGGGGGAAAAAAAAAAAAGCCACACTTAAAGGAGATAAAGCAGTATTTTACTTTGTACCGTCAACACAACTCACCTGGAGTGTTTCTATTTGTTTTCTGATACTGTTGTTAGATGGCATCTAAATAAAGCAACGTGAGACAGCAAACATAAACATGAGATGCAGCACATGCATGTTAGATGAAAATAAGCACAAAACAAGACAGCTCTTCACCAAGGTCTCTATTTAGAAGAAATCTGAAAGTTCCAAGACAGTGGCCAGAAACACTAAGGAAAAAAAAAATCCTACAATTCGGGGATCATGGGATACATCTACAGTACTCAAACTAAGAGAAAATAGTCAAATTGTTAACTATCTTAAATTTTCCTCTCAGACCACTGCTTTTGAGTCTGAGCAAGTGTAAATTTTTAAAAGAAAATAAGCATGCACTGTAGAAAAAAAAATCCTCAAATTTTTTCTATGGGAAATCTACTCTTATCATTCCCCCCCTCCCAATCCCGCTCCAATTATTCTTCAGAAACTTGGCAAACCTTTTTCACACGGTGACCTTAACAGATATAAAGATAGGGAAAGAGGAAACTACCAAATTCTGTTTAGGACACAAATAACAGATTTAGAATTTTCTGTGAATATAAATGGATTCTTTCTCATGCTGGTTATGGGCCTATGGGACTAAAGCCCATTTCTCATGGTCGCCAACTTCAAAAACTAGTAGGATCATTTTAAAAAAATGTGGACAATATTAAAGTGTTTTGAAAATGTCTGCTATTTATTCTTATGGCTCTAGAGAATAATGCTTTTTAATATCCTAGAATTATAGCCAAGTATTTTCTGAAAATATTCAGTATAGCAAAATTCCTTAGAGTCCATTAAAAGGTAACAGGTGGACCTCAAAAGGCAAAAGTTATGGAACTGAATGGATCTAGATGCAGAGCCTATCTCTATCACTTTTTGGCATGGTTTACTTATCTCCTTTCAGCTTCAGTTACAGTAAGAATTAAGATACTATATTTAGAGCATCTATCATATGGTAAATATCAATAAAAACAAGCTTTAAGAAGTCATTAGTCTAATAAATGAAAAAGTGTTATAGATTTTTTTTTTTAAATCAAGAGGTTACTTGAATCTCAAAACGAAATCACTGTAGGCCTTTATCTTGAACCAGTTTTTCCTATATATAAAACAAATAAATTATATCTGCTACAACAGCTAACTCTTGTAGGTTTTTTCCCTGCATACTCAATGCCTTACCTCAACGGCAGTGTAGCCACAGTATTTAAAACCTAATAAACAGGAGCCAATTCAGAAAATTTCTGCTGAATAGAGCCTTAATGTAAGTTAAGGGTTAATGGCCAAGACAATTATATTCCAAATATTCATGCTAAGGTGGCTCTTATCTCCTTTAGCCTGACAGATGGACATTGCCATTAATGAAAATGGACAATATGCCAGAAATATTTAACAGGAGGTAAGGGTTCAAAGAAAACAGCATTTTAAATGAAAGCCTTAAGACAAAAAATAAAAGTTAAGGTACTGCGAAAGAATTGCAAATATGTTAGGTGGAAACGTATATATATAAAAAAATTCCAAGCAACAGAAAAGTATGAATTGTCATGAAACAAAGCAACCTTTCAGAAAACACTTAAATGCATGTCTTAAAATATTTTATTAAAAGTATGGAAAATCATACCACCCAGAAAATGGTCAATTCCCCTTCAGTACCTATATCTGTATGAATTTTTCAAAATGAGGACAGAAAACAGTTTAATGCCATTAATTAAATAAAACCTATTTTCTGGTTGCATGACATAAAAAATTTAATAATCTTGATTTGGTCCTGAGAATCTTCATAAAGAAAGCAAAGAGAGTATATCAATTCTCATCCAAGTATGAGTAATACCGGTGTGTAGCTAGGAGAAGAATAACCAAAAATGTTTTCCAAAGACTGATATTTCCTGTATACCTCTTGAAGTAATCAAGGCACTTTTGAAAATGATATACAATGTCATAGAGAATATTTTTGGATAATGTGGTTCAGTGGACCATTCTCAAAGTGGGAAAGAAGAGGCAGTCCTATTTCTCAAATACCCCAATGACCTATAAGGGTCAGAGAAAAGTCATTTAATCTATCTGTGCTTGCTTTCATTGTCTTCAAAGTATAAAGGTTTTCGATGTTATCCCTAACTTAGAGGAATAACAGGAAATGAAATGTATCTATCACGTTTCTATAACGTGTAAGCAAATACTCAAACATATCTATCTACGCATCGAAATAGTGTTCAAATCTAGCATTTACATGACATTCAGGTTAAGGAACAGTGTCATGTTCTTGTCAGACATGAACCGAGTTCCTATCCACAGAAGAAAAGAAGATCCTGTTAGATCCTGCCAGCAGAGTACCCTGGGAAGATAAAGATCCTACTATCACACAGTTTTGTTGACAACACTAAGAGAGACCGGACATGGATGTGCCAAATAGTGTTAGTAACAACTATCTCTTGGTTAAGGCAGAATCATTTAAGGAGCTTTTGTACCCAGGTGGATCCAACACCAGGCTTTTAGATTTGGCTGGGCATACTTACATTAAATGTGCTTTTAGTGATATTTAATATCAAGGCTTGTTTCCTTTTCAGACTGGGGACATTAATTTTCTCAAAATGAAACACGAAATAAGTATCTGGAAGGTTCTATAAGATTAATACTTTGTAATTCTAAAAGAATTTATTTATTAACAAATATTGCTAGATCTA
This sequence comes from Potos flavus, assembly GCA_028534135.1. Lineage (NCBI taxonomy): Eukaryota > Metazoa > Chordata > Mammalia > Carnivora > Procyonidae > Potos > Potos flavus. Next base: position 141,453,856 of record CM052899.1, on the reverse strand, counting down.
AGATAATATAAACAACAGCTGTAAAAATGTACAATTTTGCATTAAGTCAAACTAAATTTTCAATCACAAGTTTATTCATGTCGATACAGGATTCCCCACAGAAAGAATGATGTATAAGAAAAGCAATATGGTAAAGTATTACTATTCAAATGTACCAATAATAATGAAAGTTTTATTACATATTTTTCGATATATACATATACATACACACACACATACATAAGTGAATATACTACAGTCAGAATATTTGCAGGTCAGAAACATGACTACATCTTACCTTTAAATGTGACAAACAGTTCTGTAGGAAAATATGCCAGTTATTTAAAAAAAACTGTTTCTGACTGACACATAAAAGGCAGGTAATTAGTGGATATAGAGCCTGTAGGAGACAGGGAAAAGGGGATTAACATTTTTCATGAAAAAGCACTGGATCTGTTAATTATATTTATTCTCATCAACAAAGAGAAGTACATTTTTTTTAAGGCAGGATTCCCGCTTGTCGTAAGAGGTACGATTTCATAGGGTAATCTAACAAAAAAAAAGGTTAAGGGAAAATTTTCTACAAGAACAACTCTTTAGTCTATCTCCTCTCATGCTTTTCTTTTTCCACAGACCCATCGCTCCTTCAAGAAGTACAGTGGTTAGGAACGCAGGCCCTGGGATCAAGGACAGACTGGCATTAAAATTTCAGCTATTTGCCAGGTGCGTGACTTCAGGGCGGATACATTATGTGCTCCAAGGCTCACTTGCCTAACATGTGGAGCTCAGAGTAATAATTACATGTCTCCTACAGGGTTGTGAGGCTTAAAGTAAAACAAAGAATGCAAAGCACTTAGTTCCATGCCTGGCACAATCCCTGTTTATTCATTATTAGATCTCTATCTTAAGTGGTCAAGTATTTGTCTAATTCGCTGCATAAAAATTTACAGAAACTCCTTTAATGTTATACGAAGTAGGTGGTTAGGTGGGGAAAAAAGGCCTTAAATCTCGGGGAAAAAAAAAGCCATAAATCTCTGAATAGAAATGATGTAATTAGACAGACAACGGTTATAAAATAATCTAATACTTCTGAGTGAAATTTATTATAATGAAAACAAGGGAATTCATGGTTTAATAGTATATTCAACCTTCTACATAGCATAATACATAATTTAAAGCACCTGTCAAGACAGGTAAACACCTAGAATGAAGTCTGAATAATCTATCAAATGTAGAGATAGTCCAATTAGGAATAGAAAGTCCTAAAAAAAGAGTAGGAAAAATATATAAAACTTGCCCTTATGCTGCATTTTGGATATTTTATAATTTCAGTTTTTATAATTCTTTTAAATCTCTCCTGAATTCATGAATCAATTACTCTAACTCCTAATGAAATATGTAAAGGGTTGAAATGCTTTTCAATACCAATGAATGCTTCTTTCTGGAGCTCAGTTCAAAAGTAGTCTGATAAAGCATCTCCACAAAATTTTTCAAACAGGGAACATTCACTTCATTTTTAACAGCCTAGGTCAAGACATAATAGAAAAAGAAAGAAAATGGTTACAAACACTAGGTTAAACTATCCAAGAATTACAAGAAATTTCTGTAAGGTTTGAAATTGGTTAATAATTCACGACTAGCTCACTGAAGTCCTATAAACTGCCAAATGACCAATTGTTCAGAAAAGAAGATAAACTTGGTCCCTGCCCTGAGAACTCAGAGAAGGGAACAGGCAATGAGCATGCGCTACATCAAATAGATGTTGCAAGAGGAAATTCTCTGTGCTCTGGGCTGGGCTCGCAGAAGGGGCCCCTAGAGAAAACCTCCACAAGGAAGTAACACCTCAGCTGAATCCAGCTCCTCTTGCCCGAAATAGTGCCATAGTTCCCCTCTGGCCTTGTCCTCCACTACTCTGCCCTCCTGCACTGGGATCTGGCCACATCAGCTAGCTTCCTGCTGTTCCTAGAACATATCATGCATGGTCTTGCTTTGGGGCGTCCGCGCTGGTTTCTTCCGCCCAAGAAGCTCTTCCATCAGATACAGCACACTCACCTCTTTCGAGGTGGAGGTCTCACCTAATCACTTTATCTAAAATTTCAACTTCCTTACTCCTTCAGCAATTCTTCTCCCCGACCCTACTTGACATTTCTCCATAGTACTTATCACCATCTACAAACTATATATTTTACCTACTAGATGACCATCTGTTGTCTGCACTAAAAGTAGCTAAGAGCAGGGAGTCTTTCCTACTTTGATTGTGGTGATGGTTTCACTGGTGCATGTAGCTGTCAAACTGTATACTCTAAGTATGCGTAGTTATTATATGTCAATTTTACCTCAAGTTTAAAAATGAAATAATGATATACATGAAAAGAATATTTATACAGTAGTGTGTAGTAGTATTTATACAGCACTGTGTAAAGTGAAAGTGAGTAGTGTACCACATATACAGAACAACTGAGTTGGGTTAGAAAAAAAAAAACCATGGGAAATAAAAAAGCTGGCATCTAAGTATCATAAAATCCCTTAATCCTATTTATAGCATGCTGTTACTAGTAACTGCAAAAATTATTTTCAAATAACACACTCCTTTTACACCAAGAAAGGCTTTTATAAATCTGCTTCCCTAGATGTTAATGCAATCATATTTATAATAACCCTATCTTCTAAATAATTTAGAATATATAGTTCGACAAGTATGATGAATGTCAACAGCAACTACAGAACATTTAAAATCGAGATAGTCCTGTAAATTCCAAGGTCCACATTACAGTACTTTGACTATCGAATTTCTTCGGAGGCTATTAAAGTGGCTGCCATATTGCAGGAAACAAAGCCACGAGTAAATGCAGTACCTTGCATTGAGCCACTCTGGGCAGCCATCACAGAGAGGCATCACCTAGAAGCTAGGTTGCAAATACTCTGCCCTCCGAACAGTCTCTGAATCTTAAGGGCCCGGGCCCATTCTTTTAATTAAACGACTAATCGATGCTCTACTGGCATTTGGCGAATAACCATTTTCCCCATATCTACATCACATTCAAAGTTTCCACTTATCAGCCTATGAAATTACCAGAAAGTAAGAATATGTCATGTGGCAATTTCTTCAGTGAAAAGGTACTTTTAACATATATAATATAAAAATTAAAACATACTTACAGCAGCTACAGGGATAAGAATCTCCACAAATAAACCAGCAAGTGCATGTTTTATATCTTTATCTTTTACTTCTAAGAAATACTGAGCACATTCCTTGAGGGGGGAAAGAGGTATATATTAGGTTCACAAAAGAGGAAGATTTAAGAATTTTTAGGATCATGATAATTTTCTAAGTACTAAGTCATTTTACCAAAAAGCTAAGGTCAAAATACGCTCCAATTAAAAAAGAAAGTTAATTCACACTTGTGACCAATTTAACACTTGTGGTAAGGAATTAATAACGATGTCATTAATTTCTATACATTTTGTTTCTTTTAAAAAGTCCTGAAGGGCAAGAATAACCACTGTGAGGCTAATTCTAATCCCTGCAATGGAGAAGGTTTATCACCTGCATGAACTGAAATGATGCTTCAAAATCTTCTACAGGATACATTTTTACTCGAAAAAATTTCATTCCCATTATCAAGCTGATGATGCTTTGTACCACATGTGGACTCTGTTCCTTTTGCCGCAGTTCTTTCAATTCTGTCACAAACTTCTTCCTCACAGCCTGAAACCTGTAATATACATGAATATATAATAGGATATGAATTTAAAACCCTAGTGTCCCACATGATATTCAACAAGGAAATCTAAAGATATTATACTTAAACATCATCTTTCTCAGCTCTCCTCAAAATTACCAGAAAAGCATAGAGAAAAACACAGTTATTTGTCATTCCAAATCTGCTGTTCATTTATTGTAAAATTAGACGTTCCATAAGGAGATAAAATAAAATTTCTTTATTCCTATCGTAGTATCAATACAGCTCCATTACCATGTAATAATAATCATAAAAAAACACAAAATCAGATAATCCACCCATAAAACGTCATCCTATAAATCAGATAGTGTCTCCAGTTTTTAAGGCTCCTTTTTATAAAGTCTATAATTTGAGATATATGGAGAACAGATTAGGGACTACACAAATTTGTTCAAAGACATGAACCAATCAATTTTAGACCACTATCACTTAAAATTAATTTCTCCTTACACTGGAGAAAAACTGAAGGACAAGAATGGGAGGACATGGCCTCATACAATGTGAGTAAGTAAAAGAACCGAAATGCTTTCAAATATAAGCACCACCCTGGATTCAAATGACCACAACTGTTGCGGTTGAGCAAGTTTTTTCTCTGCTTACACTACACAGATACCTAAGAATTTAATAACCAATAATACTTAACTTCCCCCCTCTATATAATATGAAACAGCTAAAGATTTTACTATTAATGTTACTTGGGGAAACCAGTTCCTGAAAGTAAAAATAACAAATGAAGCATATTTTCCAATCGTCACTGACTACATAGAGAAAAAAAAAATAGTGCATACTAATGAAATACGGATACATGATAGGAAATACTACTTATCCACTTCCATTTGAGTCTTGTGGAATACAATACCATTTTCCACAAATGTATTATTTTGCATTTCATAAAGAAAATATAAAGTGGATAAAAACCTTCTCATCGCAATAATACTAGAATCCAAGTGTATTTCTCTTTTATTAAGTTTCTCATAGTAATTATTAGTCACTAAAATCACAGGAACTAAACATTAGCAAGAAGTGGACTTGGCTTCTTAGAATGCAGAAAGGTTTTTATCTGATGATTTCAGGACCAAAGACTCTTTAAATGACAACCAAGAAAATCTTCATCGATAACTTTTTACGTCACAAATTTCCCAGTAGCAACAAAGGAAATTCAAATTCCATAGTCTTCAGAGCAACCACAAGATACTAAAGACAAACTTTGTTACTATTTACCATAATGATGGTTCAAGGCAGTTCAACGAGCATAACTCCTAAAAAACAACACCTTTATGGAGTAATCTATCATCTTTTTTTTTTTTTTTGGTATCTCTTCTACCTATCCAAAACACTATCAGGTGTTAAAACAAATAATATAATTAGGAGGAAGACACTGCACTCAGAAATGAAAGTAGTCAACTAGAAAGTATTATAAGTCATTATTGGGTGCCTGGATGGCTCAGATGCTTAAGTATCTGCCTTCGGCTCAGATCATGATCCCAGGGTCCTGGGATTGAGTCCCACACTGGGCTCCCTGCTTATTGGGGAGCCTGCTTCTCCCTCTGCTTCCCTCTCTTTCTCTATCTCTCATGAATAAATAAATAAAATCTTAAAAAAAAAGTCATTATTAGCTCTGTAGAGTTCTAAAAAAAAAAAAAAGACTGAAAAAAAAAAAACACTTCTCATAGAATAGTTGAAAATAGGCAATAAGGTAATGTCCTGACTATTCCTGGTAATTTCTGACTTCCTCAATTCAGATATTTATGGGAAACCCCAAATAAATGAAAACAAGTTGTGAAATTAATGTAAGGATGTAACTTTGAAATCCTCTAAGGACTAGAGCAACTAAGTAATATAAGGTGGAGTTCAAAATAACTATAAAAAAATAGATCTAAAACTGTATCCATTATACTAATAAGGAAGCATTCTAAAACACAAACTGAAATCAGTGATTTATTACACTTACTTTGATTGGGCAAGAACCCCTGTCACCTCTGCATATAAATCAGCAATAATATGCACATTCCCAGTGTTGGTTCCTGAATATCTAAAACAAGAGAACAAATGTATTATCAAATTTTTTTATAAACTCTCCCTAATAAATCTGAAAATTTCTCATCAGGGTGTTATATGGTTTTTTGTTTTTTTTTCTCTGAAGATTATAGGATAATAAAAACTACATGAATTTTCTTCTTTCTGGATTTTACTTTGTCATGAAATTTAACCTTCTAATTCTTATAAATCCAATCAATAGTTTTAAGAATTCTTTTAATAAAATCTTTCCTATGGGGGTGCAGCCTAAAAACCAAAGCAAACACCTTTCTTGTAAGCATTTGGTGTGGATTAAGGAAGGAAGGAAGGAAGGAAAGAAGGAAGGAAGGAAGGAAGGGGGAGGAAGGGGAAGGGAAAGGGAGGAAGGGAGGAAGGGAGGAAAGAAGGAAATAAAACGAAATGTTTTGAACTCTAAAAACAAATGATCAATTAGAGTTTGAATTATACTTAAACTGTCCAAACCTGGCGTGCAGAGAAAAGCAACGATCCCAAGCTAGCATTTTACTTACCCTTCCTTATGTTTAAAGTGCTTGAAAGCTAAGTTTAGAACTTCATGAACTAAGGGATCGGGTACAGGATGAACAGGAATCTGGAACAAAAAAAATTATCAAGTCAGCAAGAGCTAAGTGGGTTATAAGTCTTTTCTGAGTGTTCTCCACATTTCAACTAATTAAATCAATAACCAGTTTTCATTTCCATGATAGGATCTATTACTAATTAGTCAATCTTCCCTTTCTAAGGATGTTATTATTTTCCCTCAGAATTCAGTTACCCATCTAATTTAATAAGCTCTAAATTTAAGAATGCTAGCTTCATAATCACAAACCCTTGAACTATAGCCCATAAGGGGGGAAAAGTAGACATGATTGCTGATGTGACTATAATTATTACTGCCCAGAAATTACAAAGACACCCACACGTACCTCTAGCTGAGCCAGCCATATATTACATTAGTCTGATTTTCTATCATAAACAGCAGCCAAAATGACACCAACTTTTCCAACAACTTAAAACTATTTGTGGCCTTATTCATATTAGAAATTTGTCATTTAAATTTGTCATTTGTTTTGTTTAGTTCTTTAAAAGTTATATGATACTTCCTAATACATAAAACAAACCAAAATATTTAAACCAGAAAGTAAAATCCCTGCCCTCATCCCCCTTTTATAATCACTACTAATAGCTTTGTATATATCCTTTCAGATTCTTTCCTACACACACCCACATATACACACCTTAGGTTTCGTAACAAAATGATGCATCTTTCCATGTCAGTACTTAGCGCTCCTCCTTTCTTTTCAATGGCCATATACTACTCAGTGTATTATAATTTATTTAATGAGCTTCCTACTGCTGAACATTTCATTCCAGATTTTCAATAATCAATATACATAATGTTATACAATAAACATCCCGTACATTTAATGTCATATACTTGTATGGTTCCATGGGAAAGAGTCCAAAAGGAGGAACTGATGGATCAAAGATTATACAAGTCACCACTGATATATATTCAAGTTCTATACATGTGTGCGTCTGGTTTTGAGCTCCCTACTCTATCAGTTTTTATATGCTGGTACTAAAATCATAGAGTCCTCATTATTAGACTTTATGAATAAGTTCTGATGTCTGGTATTGGAAGTCCCCCTTATTTTTCTTCAGAGAGAGCTTAGCCATTTTTGGCCCACTGTTCCTCCATATTCAACTTAGAGTAACCCTTCAAGGTTACAGAAAAACTGTCAGGACTTTTATTGGAGATGCAATCAATCTATAGATCAATTTGGGGCTAACTATATTCTTCCACATTCACATGGAACATCTCTTCACTTCTTTAAAGGCTTTTGGCAAGGATTTATAATTTTCTATTTTTGTCCTTTGATGGGCTTATTCCTAATAAATATGAAGAGATGCTTGATTAGTAATAAGGAGAATGAAAATACACAAGGTATCGTTTTACACCTACTCAGTGGGTAAAAGTCTGACAATACCAAATAGTAGAGATAATGTAAATGAATGAGATTTCACAGACATTGCTGGTGTTAAGTTTCAATCAATTTCTTATATAGCCCACAATCCAGTGAAGCAGATCAAAGTATGCCACCACAAAATATGGCACTTTGGCATGAGAATTATTTTGAGCTGAAGGCAACTGACAAACAGTGGGTGCAGAAAAAGCTCTCTAGTCTCCCCCTTTCTGCCTAAAAGCAGTCTCCCCTCCTCTTTCCCATAACAAGAAAACAACAACTGTTATCATTGGAAACAGAAAGTTGACAATGAGATTGGTCTGCACAAACTTACTACACAGCCCTTATCTTCCATTAGTTTCCCCCATATATTTTCCTTCCCCCAATTTACCACCCCTAGAAGCCCAGACACTTTTCCTTGGTCTTGTCACTTCACAATGTGTTGCTCTTTGTTAAATTTTAGGGTCTAACCATTCTTTATGTCTTCAACTTCTTTTCCATGAAGACCTCCATATGCATTGTATGCATTTGTAACAAACCTCTTCTCCTGTTAATGTGATGGTTGTCAATTTAATTTGCAGGAATGAACTTAAGAGGGTGGAGCTCCACTACACTAGCCTAAGTGGCTATATGCCTTAGAAAATAATTATGTATAGCTACACACTTTATAGATGAATCCTAGCAACATAATGCTGAATGAAAAAGTCAGTCCCAGAGGACAACATACAGTATGATATGTTCTTTAAGAAAATTCAAAGACAAGAAAAACTTACTATTCAAACATACATGAAAACATTTTTTAAAGAGAATAATTAACATAAAAATCTGTATAATGGTACGAGGGTAGCCAGGGAGTGAACTAGGAGAGATTCACATAATTAGGCTTAAGCTATAGGTATTTTGGGGCCCACAGGTAACCATTATATTATAAACAAATACAAAGGCAGCCACACAGAGACCAAGGATAACAGTGTATCTTGAATTGGGATCATGATTTATCCCATTCTGTGGTCCCGAAGTCCAATTAAAACAAAACACATAGACATTCTACACTTTCTTAAAAATTTTTATATATTTTAGAGAACACCTCATTAATAGGATAAAATTGTAATAGAGATTTTAATTTATCAAGAAAGCCACAAACTAAACTGGGGTAAAGAACAGCAACGAACTCTAATTATTGAGAGATGGTCAGAGAATATTTCTTGAGGGTTTGATAAAGGAGAGAATTTTCTTTAAAATAAAGATACTTTATTTTTTACAAAGGTAAATCAGGAGTCTATCAGGAGGGAGCTGAATTTAGTCCTGAGTAATGATTGGGAGCTAGTTCAAACCTAGTAAATAGGAGAGAGGCATTAGAAACAGTAAGCACAATTACATTGTAATGAGGGATAAGAGATACAAGAAATCCAGTCAGTAACTATTCATTGACCTTTATTCAGCTTAGTGAGAAAGTGACTAAACTCACACCACATAGAGGAGAATACTAGCACCATTTTTAAAATGCTGTCCAAGCAGAGGGAGGCATGCAGCTACCACAGCTGTGAAAGGCTCAAGGTGAACTTTCACTCCAGGATGGAAGGCTATAGCTTTAATCTTGGCTACACAGACTGTTATTTGTTGTTGACCGAGGAGGATCAGAGAGAGCATTCGTCTCAGATTTCCTAGAAATTGGGACCATCCTAAAGGCCTGTACCTGGAATCTAATTTGAAGAAAATGTGCTCCATCGCAAAATCAAATAGGGATTAAGTGAGGAAGCAGCTGTAATCCAAACTCTACCTTTCTTAGTTCTCAATGAACCTTTTAAAAGTAGTAGAGCCTGATGATAGGGGAAAGAAGTTTATTCATCTGTTTGTAGAAGCTGAGATTTGAAAATCCCATGTTAATAAATTGCACAGAAACTGAATTTGTTCTACAGAATTCAGACTCTACAAGAATCATCTTAACCTTTGTCCCACATTGGAAGACGAAGCTTTAAAGCTAGAATTTCTTTAGCAACCAGAAATACTTAACTAGGAATTTTATAATTGACTATGTAATTATAAAACGCTTTTCAGGGGCACCTGGGTGGCTCAGTTAAGCATCCACTTTTGGCTGAGGTCATGATCCCACGGCTCCCGGAATCGAACCCCACATCAGGCTCCCTGCTCAATGGGGAGTCCGCTTCTCCCTCTCCCCCTGCTCCTTCTCTCTCTCTCTCTCTCACCCACTCTCTCAAATAAGTAAAATCTTTAAAAAAAAAAAGGCTTTTCAGAGACACCTGGTTGGCTCAGTTGGTTAAATGTCTGCTTTCAGCTCAGGTCATCATCCCAGGGTTCTGGGATTGAGCCCTGCATCGGGCTCCCTGCTCTTTGGGGAGCCTGCTTCTCCCTCTGCCCACCGCTCTCCCTGCTCGTGTGCGTGCTCTCTCTCTCTCTGACAAATAGATAAAATCTTAAAAAAATAAAAATAAAAAAAAGCTTTTCAATCTTTTATAGGCAGACACTTCCTCATAGAAGTGTAATAATCATGTTGTGTTGATATAGGAGTTTCAGAGTAGTTGCTCATCAATTAAGTAGAGGCATTACAATCTTTTACTTGTACCCCGAATACCTCTTTTTAGGACAATACTATTCTCTTATATTAAGAAACCCAAAACAGTATTTCCAAAGTGTTCCTTTTATACACACCAAGCTAATAAGTTTATTATAAGTAAACTATAATCAAACCTTTATATAATAAATAAAAACATTTTCTTCACTACCATGATAAAAGTGTAGAAAGACCGTGGATTTTGGCTTAATCAAGCCACAGCTTCTCTTTTTACTAGTTATATAACCTTGAGCAAGTTTCCACTTTCCCACCTATAAAACAGACAACACTGGAACCCTATAATCACTGGTCCTGAGAGAATGAAAAATCGAGTATAATACAGTTGGACATTGATTCTTGTCCTCTCACCTTTTCCATCTTTTTCTAATAGGGACTAGGCCAAAAATCTTACCTCCTGAGAAAGCAGGGCACACAAAGGGACTAGAATATAAGGATAGAGATACTGAGGGGAAAGCCTGGTAGGGAAAGTGGCAGGAAACCAGAGCCCATTTGAGAAGCAAGGAGGCAGATGTATTCTCACAGCCTGATCTTCCCTCAACTGGGCCCATAAACAGGCCCTAACGTAACAGAAACAATTACCATCATCAGGGCTGCTGTCCTGTGCATCCCAGTCAGCCCTGTGGCTACCCACTGATGGTTAAAATGGAGCAGGCACCTCCCACTAGGGGGAGACAAACTTCAGTCGGGAAGAGGCCGTGCTTGGATCAAGCAGTCCGACTTCCAGAACCTATTCCAGAATTCATGGCGCTAATCAGACAGGCTGGGCCCAGACATTTCACTGATCTTGCAATAATGCAACACTGCATTTTATGTGATTTAATTTTTATACTCCATTTACTGTGCTGTGCTGGGGTTTTACCATATTGATTTCCTCACAGGGATGTTTAGTGTGCTCTAGGCCAGAGATACGAAATACAGGTTAACTTAAACCTGTAATTTCTCCTAAACCATCTTATTTGGTCCAGTGATGTCTGATGCCTAACAGTGACAGCGAGGGACACTAGTTAGCCATGCTGTACACTCTAATTTACTCCACTCCTGTAGCCACCATCAACACTTTGTATGTGTCTGTGTGTCAGGTATTAGGTAGGCATTTTTATAAATATTACTTGTAACACTTAGTCTTACAAGGTATAGACGTGTTCCCTATTTTACAGATGAGGGAACTAAAGTTCAGAAGCTGATGTGTACTTCTCTAGAAAATACTGTACGCCCAGTTTCTGACCTATAAAAATGCATTTAATAAAGGCAAAAGAAAAGAAAGCTTTCAATTTTATCATATTGTAGCCAGAAAGGAGACACAGAAATAGAAGTGAAAGAAGAAATAGGTCTTATCTTTAATATTTGGAAGAAGAAAAAAAAGTACCCCCTGTAAACACTTTAAGAATGAACATTATCAGGATGCACAGACATTCTTAAAATCTCTATTTCTCCCCTTATTTTCAATACTACTACTACTAATAGTAATAATAATAAAAACACTCTCAGACGAAATCTCAAAAAAAAGGTGGCAGCGGTGGGGGGCGGGGTGCAGAATCCCATTTGAGCTTACAGAGAAAAAGTTCTACTTTTCATGGAGTAATATTCCCACCCATAGTATCAAGACGTGTCATTTGTGATTTCAGAAGCAGCTCTAATTTTTCTTCGACATTCCAGAAGGATATATATCTAGTAGACTCTTAAGAGTACCCAGGAGCGCCTGGCTGGCTCAGTCAGAGGAAGCATGGGACTCTGGACCTCAGGGTCACGCATTCTAGCCCCACATTGCATATGGAGACTACTTATAAAACTTAAAAAAAAAAAAAAAGATTACCCAAGTTTTATTCCAAGGCCACTCCCACCACCACCTCCCAAACTTTAATGCTTTTATCACATCATGAAAGTGAAAAATAACAAAATCGGGTTAAGATATGGATCCTGCAGAATCAGCGAGGCTCGTTCATTACCTAAACGACCAGCTTTCAGTGCAAAGGGGAATGAATACATTTAGCCTCAGAAAAATCACAGATAACTGCATAACCTTCAGGGAACTCATCCACATCGAAAATGCAAAAGTTAATTCTGAAAATACTAAGGATGTACTCTGCCTTCTGATACTTCACAACAGCACGAATAAAACTAAGCCAAGAGCAGGAAGTGGTTTACAAACCAAGTTTCCCAATCTTCTCATTTGTTTCAATGAGTAAATGTCTGACTAAAATTTCATATGGAAAGAAAATTGCTTCAAACTTTCTAAATGTTTATGCTGCTGTTTAGACACGCTTTTACTATGACTTTGAAAGCCTTTGGTATTAACATGCTAAAATCTGTAGTTGGCCAGGACCCCAAAATTATGTTTGGCTTTCTTGAAAAACTAAAATTAGTCCTCTATCATCTTGAATTAATTTTGTTCCCACAGTGAATCACACTCATTTCATCACATTTATACTAACTCAATTCTTTGTCTAACTTGTTATGATTAAAACTTTAATTTTCCAAGATGCTGGCCATTTCACCTAATTTTGTATCACTGATTTTACCAATATTTTTATTATTAGTGGGACAAAACTTGGAATAAAAAAGTGAGCTAACTTTATAATCATCAGCAAGTCACTAAATTAAGAACATTTCTTCATCTGCAAGATGAAAATAACAGATAATACCGACGGAGAACTTTCCATGTCCCAGACATTACTGTATTTAACGCTCATGCTTTTCCAAAAACGATATCATTATCATCCTTCTTTTACAGAGGGGGGAAAAAGGTAGTGGATAATAACTCGCTCAAGTTATGCAGCAAGAAAATGAGAGCTGGGATGAAAACACTTGGCCTGGCTGTCTCCCACTTTTATTACAATGACCGGCTGACACGAAGGATATAGAGCCTTTACGCATCATGAAGAGTTCTAAACACGCATGAAGACGACAAATAATTCAAGAAACAAAAAATTTATAATATAGGAGGTCAAGGACTAACCCGAAAGGAATATTTACTCCTCCTTATGACTGGCCCAACCATGTATCGATACTTCAGTAGTCCTGGGGCCGTCTGTCTCAGCAAAATATAACTGAGTCACGTTTTAATATGTGTCTCTTATGGGGGGCAAAAGTAAAAGTCCTCTTAAATTCAAGATATATGGCATTGATTAGTCTCTGGATCTATTAAACCCTACATCACTTTGACACGGTAGAAAATTGGGTTAGTTTGTCATGATATTTCAGAAGGTTCTATTGATTTTTACTTCATTTTCTCTGGTTTTATTAGGTTTGAAGAAGCTAAAAAGACTTCCCTTTTACTGGGGAAAAGAAAAAAAAAACCTACGTACGATTTTTAATAAATAAAATATCTCTTGTGTTCTTTGTGACAGATTTTATTCTTTCATGGGTGCATTTAAGTGAAAGTATGAGGATAATGGTAAAAGAGAGAAAACAGTAGGTGGAAAGGCCACTGTAGGTTGGAACAATATGGTGGCAGAACCAAAAAACAGAGATTAGCTATTAAAGTTGTTGTAGGAACACCTGGGTGGCTCAGGCGGTTAAGTGTCTGCCTTTGGCTTAAGTCGTGATCCCAGGGTCCTGGGTCCCACAACGGGCTCCTTGCTTGCGGGAACCTGCTTCTGTGTCTGCCTGCCGCTCCCCTTGCTTGTGCCTGCTCTCTCTTTCTAGAAATCTCTGACAAATAGATAAATAAAATCTTAAAAAAAAAAAAAGCTGCTGTATTTCTTTTTTTCACACTTTGAGTCCATGTGCGCCATGGGTCTGAAGGGATTTTGTGGAATGAATGGACTTAAAAAATGAGCCCAATGGAAGTTTATCGATCCTCTGGTTTTCTCCACCAGAAGAGCTATCTGCATTATTTTTTAAGAGGAGGAGGAAGGAAGGAGGACGAAGACCAAGAGAAAGGGGAAGGGGACAGGATGGGGAGAGGAAGGGGAACAGGAGAGAGAAAAACTTACATAGGTTGTCTGTGCACAGAAGCTCTGAAACCGCAGTGAGGAGAAACTTTCAGAGGAGACACTGATTGGCAAGTGAAAGAATGTCTCGGGAAACAAAGGAGAAAAGGCAACATGGAGCCAGATCAGAGAGGGGCCTGAATGTCTAAGGGAATTTACAATTTCTCCTGCTCAAAGAAGAAACCCTGGATTATTTAACTAAGCAAAGAAGCGCAAGATGTTGGTTACCAAATCACTCACATGACCTACATGAGCACACAGGAGACGCTAGAGGTCAACGACAGTGAGTCTCAGGCGAAGTCCAGTCATGGTCAATGGCGGCTCTGGTCCTAAGCTCTCCTACCCCTAATTACACTGGCCTCAGCGTCTTAGGATCCCAGCGAAACAGACACAGAAAGCAAACCTGGCTTCTTAGTACAACTCCCAGAGCAAACTTCTTTCCTACACCTACAGAAAGACCTTTAGGAAAGGTAGAAATTAATTAAAATGGTTTTCACCTGCGATTAACTCACTTACCTGTTTTTCATATTTCAAATTTTTATTTGCGAATTTCAGCTATTCAGATTTCAATGCTTTTTCACATACATTATAAAAACAAAGGCAAAGTATAAAGAAATACATAATTCAAGTAATTTTGTATTGCCTCCAAAAAAAGTTGGCTGTCAATTATCTTTTATAGCTAACATTTGCTGTTTGCTTTCATAGTATATATTCTATTTCATTTTAACAAAAACAAAATCCCTCTGCAAATATGTCATATGCAAAATGTGTTTTTTTTTTCCTTTTAGGTTTCCTACCTTTTCAAAACATTACCATGTACACGGCTGTATATATATGGCTTGACTTCGAATGATGTATAGCTTTTTAAAGACTAAAAACTATAAAAAAAACACTTTCGTGCCTTTGAACAAAGTAGTTGATTTTAGTAAATAAAAAACCAAAAATTGACCCCCCCCCAAAAAAAACAAACCACTTTCAAAATCAGTACAAGTACTTAGATGTATTGAAATGTATACCTGTACTGACGTTGAGTGGTAAAAATATACAGGATACCAGACATCCGATGTCACACTCACGAGTGCAGTGTGAGCACAATGCCAGCATCCTAATAGACACTGAATAGATATGAAACATTTATTATCCTGAGGGGTTTCCACTTGTCCAAAAACCACTCGCACTTGACAATTCGGCGTTCCCCAGGTCAACGCGCCCCTATCCCTTAACTGTGACTGCACGATGATTACATGTTGGAACGCAGGCTTGATCGCTTCGGAAGAGAAATTCTTTGAAAGTGGACTGAAGTCGACAAATGACAGGCAGACTATATTCACAGCTAAAAGCTCATATGTAACCCAATTTCTATTCAGCTCCATTTTGCTAACAAGATCTCCTATCTTAGACAGCATTTTACAAAGGTAAAAAGAATAGGAAGTGATAGGTACAGGCCACGAAAGCCCCGGGCAACAGAGAGATGTGTAATTATGTTGTAGAAATCTAGTTAACGTGGGCCAGAATTTTAGACATAACACCCTAAATAAGGTAAATGAAACGTGAAGGCAAAAGAAGAATAAGAAACACAAACTCTGCAGACAAAAAGCTTCTTACCTGCTTTAGAACTTCGACTAAAACTAAACAAAAAATGAAATCTACTGCTAAGTCTCTCCTTTCAAGAAGATAATCTCTTTCACGTTGCTGTTCATCCCTGAAACAAGAACCCCAAATTAGGAATGCATTTAAGACCACACATTTTAAAATAGTACTGGTTAACAGTTTGGTTATTTACTGAGCTCCTCGCATGTATGGTGTCCTACCTCAACTGACAGTTCAAGTTGTTTTTAAATTACCCAACGTATGTACGCTCTCATTTTCTTTCTCCTGTTGGGTATTTTGTACGGTATCGATAAACACGTCGCTATTGTATCAGAAATTAAACCCATTGTAAAGGAATCGGTTGAGGAAAATATTTTAAATTTTATTTAGAAAAGCTAACATTACTCCATATTTGATTAGTAATTTTTTTTAAATTAAGAACTGAAACAAAAATAATAACTTTTCTGATGAAAATACAGTGCCGGGGAACTTTTTGCATATCTAATGTGAAAAATCACAAGTAGGCATCGACTAAAACCCAATTCCAAACTACAGATCGTCTCCCGAACAGTTAGATGTTTTATGCTAAGCCAACACTTCCCTGACAAATTTGAAGGAGGGGAAGAGAAGTTGTGGGATTTGAGCACCAAGGAGAGTCTCATGGTATCATAATATAGGGTTTGGCAGTCCTCCTGCATCACAATAATTGCTTCCCTTCACAAACCATATGAATGGGACCCTCTTTGAATATTTTAACTTCTTCTAGAACCATTAAAGGTCTTCACTGAACTACTGAAATGGCGCTCCTGAAATTCATTTTTGACTATCCCAGTGATGAGTACCATGGAGTTCCATCAACCTTCACTGCTACCTTCCCTTGATTTACACTTATGTATGGGCTATGCTTTCATTATCAGTTTCATAACAAAAGTAGTCAATGTTTTTGCTCAGAAATCAAACAATACCAGTCTTCGGTTGAGAACCCTATCGCCCCCTTCAGGGAAAGGGTCTCAATTCTAGGTAGAGGAGTGGAAAAGGAGGCACTTACCCCTTAGACTTTGTGCTGGATCGAGGCCTGTACTCGTAGGATTCATCTTCAGTTCCATTCTGGCGTCTGTACCAGTCAAACAAGGTGCGAAGTAAGGAAGGGAGACAGTGCTCTGCCACTGAGCTCATAGAGCTTATCAACTGAAAACACAAAATATCACCGGAAGGTAAAATACACAATTGAGGTACCATACTCCTAACTCTATTAGCCATCACTTGGAAATGACTGCTGTTTCTAGATGAACAGAGGAACTCAAATGCAATAAATGTGTTTTAAAATAAAAATAAGGATTAGGGGTTTATCCAAGTAACAAAGTGGGCTAAGTTTTACCTACTCTTAAACGTTACCCACATCCATTCAGTTTAGCTTAGCAGCTTTCCACCTTTTTCCTGCCTCCATATACTACTCACGTGTGTAAAAATATGACCCTTAGTAACATCCCTGGTTATCCAGAAGGATACCCGCGGGGGAACTGGTATGCATATCATGAGAAAACCACACCTGCCTCCTTCCCCTTGGCCAGTTTCTCCTCCATGCCCGTGTCAACAAAAGGTTGGAAATATTGCCACCAGAATGAATGAAGAGATGGAGGAACAGAGAAGACTATGTTATGTTAGAACTGTGTGAAAGTCAACTCTGTATCGCTCTGATGCAGAACAGAAAGTTATAATTGCATTATTAATTTGTGACATCCACATATGAGCATATTAGAAACGTGTTGTAACAAGTGTTAAAGCTTAGAATATGTAAGCGGACAGCGTAAAGATAAACGTAGCGGGATGAACAACTGCTATTCAATTTGAGGCACCCTGGAAACCATCCGATTTCTAGGTGAATCCCAGACTCATTTCATGAATGAACTCAGCGTTCTTGCAGTGGCAGTAAGAGGCACACCAGATATCATTAGCAAGCAGTCCCTAAGGTCACTCTTCATCTGAAGGATCTCAAGCAAAAAACCGCTCTTCATAGGAATTTCCATATCTGATGCAACTCACTGCTCATAAAATTAATACTTTACAGTATACAGTCAAACGTGCTTCGCTTTGTTTTTCTTAACTAAAAAATGATGGGTTGCAGAAATACTCAAGGTCTTGTTCAGGTCCAGGACTACAGAAAGTGTCAGTTAATGAAGATAAATCAGTATCTCTAGGAATTAAACATTTAATTTTCCTAATTCGTATAACTTCAAAATATACTTCATCTAGGGAAATAGAAAAGAATAAAGCAGTATATTTGATTGTATAAGCTCTTCTTCTCTTTTTCATTATCTCTGCCTTCCTCTAATCATACTTTTATTTGTAATTAACCATAATTTGAGAGGTAAACAGTTTCTAATATAGAAAATTAAAGTAAAAACAAGATTCTAATTTTATTTAACTAATTTTTCAAATTTGTATTTTATTAACAATAAACAGGATCACTCAAAGCAAATCCTTTTAATATCTAAAGAAGGAACAATAAAATACCATCTAGTATTGTAAGTATATATTAAAACAGTTTCTCTCACACTTGGCTTTTTACTGTGAAAAAAAAACAACTGAACTATGGGGCACAACCATTTAAAGTTATATTAATAGTTTACATTAAAAAATGGAAATATTCCTTAAAACACTTCAAAAGAATTTCAAATTCTGACTATACATTTATTCATTAGTAGATTTAAGATCTGAATAATCTAAATATCTTTAAAGTATTAATAACAGATAAATAAAATAAATTATTAGTAATAATTAGAACCTTTTGTAGTAATATTGAGATTTGGTGAGCCTTATATAAAGTGATCATAATGTTACTTTAACAGAGAACTAGGCTTCCTATCTATGGTTTCTTCTTAGGTCAATGGCTACTCGCTAAGTATATGTATCCATCAGAATCCCCTAAGGAGCTATTGTAAAATACAGGTGCCGGAGCACTGCTCTTGGTAACTTTGATTCAGAATTGGACTACAATCCAGAATCACAATATTTTGTTAAGTCTCCACCAGGTAATTCTAGCCAGTCACCTTTATCTAGTCAATGAAATGAATATGAACATTAATTTCTGTTTCCTAGATATATAATTATAAGAAAAGTAGTACAGGAATACTAGATACAAATAGAGAGCTAATCTGGGTTATTGGTTTTTGCAAACAATCAATATATAATAAAAATAACTCTTGAATCAACATAATTATAACAAAAATAATACTTGATCAAACATTTAATCTCAGCAAGAGGAAAGAATTCACACATAGGAATATCATGCTCAATTTTAAATATTAATGTTCTATTTTAAGGTTCTAATAGCCCCAAAGAGAAAAAACAAAACATTAAAAGGTAAAATATCATGGGGCGCCTGGGTGGCTCAGTGGGTTAAGTGTCCGACTCTTGATTTTGGCTCAGGTCGTGATCTCAGGGCTGTGACACGGAGCTCCATATTGGGCTCCACACCAGACATGGAGCCTGCTTAAGCTTCTCTCCCTCTCCCTCTGCCTTTCTCTCCCTCTCTTAAAAAAAAAAAAAGTAAAATATTATTATGTAAAAACTTTATGAATTGGTACACAAGGAAAGATTGAGGTATATAATTGGAAACATTTTAAGAAAATTTCAAAGGGCACAGTAAAGAGATTACCAAGGAAAAGCAAAAAGTTTTCAGATGCTAAAGGACAGAAACTGGGGTGCCTGGGTGGCTCAGTCGGTTAAGGGTCTGCCTTTGGCTCAGGTCATAATCCCAGGTTTCTGGGATCGAGTCCCGCATCAGGCTCCCTGTTCAGCGGGGAGCCTGCTTCCCCCTCTCTCTCTGCCTGCCTCTCTCTGCCTACTTGTGATCTCTCTCTCTCTGTCAAATAAATAAATAAAACCTTAAAATAATAAATAAATAAATGACAGAAACCAATCAAGTTCACAGATCATTCCATGAACTATAAAGTTCACAGTTCATAACTCCTTCTATTTACTTTGTTAAAAAAAAACTACCAATTTCAGACTGAATCTAATGTGTAATGATATAAAGGATCACTAAACAAAATAAAATAATTTCTTAATATTGGATATATTTGGACCAGACTGTTAGAATGAACATTTTCCTTTCAGGGAAAAAAATATCCCCCCAAAATTGGCATACCTGGTCAAATTGAAGATCTTCACCTCTTTGAAGAGATCTAGACAATGGCTTCTCCTACGTTTTTTTAAAAAAAAAAAGCATATATACAAAATATTAGAAATCTTATATATGAAAAGCAAATTCATGAGTTGGTTTTTTGTTTTCATTTGTAATTAGATTTTAAACAAAGGTAAGACTCCCTCTTACACACACATACACACACATTTGCTACTAAATACACAGACTACCTCTTTAAAAAAAAAAAAAAAGAAATATGTGTTTGCAAATGGGGAACGAAGCCGAATAGTTTGGATAAAGGGAGGGTTGGGGGCTGGGGTTAGAAAGTTGTTACTACATAGATTTTTGTACCATTTGAACTTGTATATCACAGAAACCAAGGGAAAAGAGTACTACATAAAGAAAGGGCGTATTGACAGTGAAACATGA
>CM052899.1:141379528-141432942 GCA_028534135.1 Potos flavus | reverse complement strand
CATATCATTTGACAATAATAATGCTATTCTGCACTCTCTCTCGATCATCATCTGCCCTTCTGGCTTTATCACCCTCTCATAGACGATGCCAAAATCCCTATTTCTGGTCACTGACAAAGAATTCCAAGCTACCAATAAAGTAATTCCACATGCTTTACATTACCAGTATCTCAAGCTTATCATTCACACAGGAAAAATGATCTTATTCTCCTTTCCTACCCCAATAACATTCTCGTGTTCTTTAATCTAATATCATCTCATCTAACACGTCAAAGAACTTTTAACCTTCGCTTTCCCTCAAAACACCTACCTACTCCTATTTGTTGAGTTCTACCAATTCTGTTTTCCTACTTTCTTCTCCAACCACTTCCACTGTTAATGCCCTAATTCAAGACTCTTTTCATTCCAGCCTGAATTATATACAATAGCTAAACAGTAGTCTCTACTTTAAAGGCTGTATTTTTTACGTAATCTCTACACGCAACGTGGGGCTCAAACTCACAACCCAGAGATCAAGAGTCATATGCTATACCCACTGAGCCAGCCAGGCGCCCCTCTACTCTCTGCTTTTAATCACTTCTCCTTGCTAGTGTCCACGCATTGTATTATCTATCACAACAGCCTTCACAACCCCTCAGAATCTGACTCAAACATTTGTTTTCAGTCTTTCTCTTCCTTCCTCTTTACCGTAAGCTCTCATCACATGGAGCTTCTCAGGCCGCTTAAGAATGCCTCATGCATGGCACTGTACAGTCTTAAAAATAAGTTTACTGTTTTATTATAAGTTTGGCGACTGCCATATCATCAACTTGCAGAATATTCTAGATTTTCCTTTATTTTCTCTTATGTTTTATCTGTCTCAACAATTCCCGTTGGTGAAATCCATTTTTGTTCTTTGGTGACCTGCAGTAACTTATCAAGATGGATTCTAAAGTCATTATGGCTTTCTAGATCACCACTTTACTAAGCTATTTCTTAATTTTTAAAACTTTATTTTTGTAGAGCAGTTTTAGGTTCACAGCAAAACTGAGTGGAAGGTACAGATTTCCCATATACCCACCCCACACTTGCCTAGCCTCCCCACCAGAGTGGTATATTTGTTACCACTGATGAAACTGTAATGACACTTCCTAATCATCCAAGTTCTGTAATTGACATTATAGTCCACTCTTGGTGTTGTATGTTCCGTGGGTATGGGCAAACGTATGATGACATGTGTCCACTACTGTGGTATCACAAAGACTATTTTCACTGCCCTAAAAATCCTCCTTCTTCTGCCTATTCGTCCCTTCACCCCCAACCCCTGTCCCCTATGGTCATTTTGCTGTCTCCATAGTTTGGCCTTTTGAAGAATGTCACAGAGTTGGGATTATACAGTATGCAGCCTTTTCAGACTGGCTTCCTTTAATTCTTTTTCAAGTACATTATTTCCTTTGAAAACTTTATATTATAATGGTTAATACAAAAGTTAAGAAAATATCTCAGATTTATAGGTCAGCTCTACTCACCAAGGGTTCAGCCATTACAACTTCAATTTTCTTTTCAGCCTGAACAGCAAATTCTGCAAAGAGGCTCTTGATGACATATTCACCAGGCTTGACATCTGGGTCAATCGTAATGCTTGACATGATGATATTCTTTTTTCCCAAAGTGGAATGAAAGTTGGAGGAAGCACAGTACTTATTCACTTTGCTGACTGGTGCTGAAGCTAAAAATAAAAGAAACAAAAGAACTCTAATTATCAACACAATAATGAGACCCACCATAACCACCCTATTTAATACGCATCCTGCCCCTAAACCCCATCCAGATCTCCCAATCTGTGTTACCATACTCTATTTTTCTTTATTACACTTGCTACATTCTAGCAAAGCGCCCAACTATAATTTAGTTATGTGTTATTATGTACTGTTCTTCTCTCGACTCTCACAGTGTGAATTTCCTAAAAACAGGGATTCTCTTTTGTCTTTTTTGTTCATCAATGAATCCCAAGTGCCTAGAACAATGCCTCGCATATACTGGGTATATAATAAATACACACTGACTGAATGAATATGTATTCTAAACAAAGGGATGTGCAATGAAGGAAATAAAACAGATGGGAATAAAGGAAACATGACTGGTTAGGGCACTGAAAGATACTATTTTGGAAAGCATGATTAGGAAAAGGCCTCACCGAAGAAGGTACATTTGGATATCTGGATGACAAAAAAGAGGCAGCAAGGCAAAGCACCAGGAACAGAAAGCGCTAAATTGAGTGAGCATGTTTGATAAACAGGAAGAAGACCAGTGTGGCTGGAGCTCAAGGGAGGAAGCAGGGGTGACGGGAAATTTCAGATGAGGTCAAAATCATTAGTCAGGGATTTAGAACTTTGTAGGAAAATCAGATTTTATTCTAAGTGAAATTAAAATTCGGTGGAAAGTATTAACTTGGAGAGGGATAGGATCTGGCTTCTCTTAAAAGATCTCTCCAGCTCCTCCAGAGAATGCCCTGGAAGGCAGCACAGGTGGACTCAGGGAAGCCACCACACAGGTCCAGGTGAGACGATACTAGCTCAGGGTAAGAGGATAGAATGGCACAGGAGAGAAAGAAAGGACTTGACATTCGTTATGTGTTAGTGAACCTGGCATCGAGGTGAAGGAAAGGAACTAGCAATGACTTGTAGGATTTTTATTGCCATCTTTCAAAGGACAGTGGTGCCATTTCCTCAGATAGCGATGCCCCAGTGCTCCAGTCACCTTGCTCTTTCAGCCGGCTGTGCAATACAGACCCTTCCATTCCCGAACTTCAGCTCATGTCATCCCCTGTGGCATAGAGTATTCACTGAAAACCTGTAAGTTTGTACTTCTCTACCCCAACCTGATCTCCAGGTAATGCCCTTGCATAAGCTGTCCCCAAAGCAAACCCTTCCATGAAAACGGAAGCAGAACACAACCAAATGCTGAATTTCTGTATATGTGTACATATCCATGGGACAAATTTATTCTAAATACATACTCTCCAAACTCATACACTGTTCTGTCAAACAAACAAACAAACCCAACCCTACTCTACCAAACATAGTGTGCCAAGATAAATAAAAGGGACCCGTGATAACGCCAAAAGAAAATTCTAGAAAGTAATGCCAAATACAAATATTTTACTTCAGAAAAAATAATTGCAAATTAAGAAAAAAAACATCGTTGAAAGACAGAATTTCCAAATACTTGGCTTCCCTTCATGCCCTAGTCATAATCTTTATTTATTTTTCCACAAAACAGGGTATTTTTCCTCCAAAACTAAGATTAAAAATTAGTCATGCATGATGCTTATATATTAAAAAATAATCTGAAGAATATTACAACTTAATACTGCACCGAAAATTAAATATCTTTGTATCACATCAAATCAAAATATATTATGTATTGTATTCTAGAATTAAAATTATATAATAAGAACAATTCAAAACAAAAATTCATAGTCCTTTGAACACAGTACACACTATTTATTTTAAACAATGACCAGTTTGTTTACTCTGTTCCATGATTCAACATTGTGTATTATAAAAGAGAGAATCTGTTAACTGTTACTGTGAAAAATAGAGATCTTAAAAGAAATTACTTTGGATCATTAAGAGAACTCTATATTTTATACACATATTATGTTGTATAACCTTAGGGAATCATAAAATAGTAAAACAACAATGACAACAAAAACTACTCAGATAGTTTCCAGAAGGTTAATTTACATTTTAGACATAAAAATGAGGATAAAACATTTTCAAGACTTTGACTTAAGGTCATAGTTACAAAATATATCTTTTCTTTTAATTAAGATTTGTAAGCCTTGAAATAAGATTCATAAGATCCTAACAGTAACAAAGTTTCTTTCGCTTTAACTTTACAATAAATGTAACCAAAGAAGAAGCCTTGTAAGAGACCTGGTACTTAAATTCTAGCCTTTGATGAGGTTTAACCTTTTTAAATGACACTTTTTTGAAGAGTTTCTCCAAAAAAGAAAAAAATTTTAGTTAAAATGACCTCTCAAATAATTTGCCTTTACTGTCTTATACTTCCTAAAAAGTACAAATTAAGCATAAACAAATATTCCTAGGTATCAAAATAGCATATTTTAAGAAATTTGCCAATAAAGCCAAAAGTTTTATGACAACCTGCACTTATTTTCTAAATAAAGATTTCTCTTCCAAATATCTGCACTATCTTCTAAAATAAAAATATCTCAAGTTTGAGAAAATCCAATTTTTATGAAAAACGAATGTTTTTAAATCAAACTAATTTATTTCAATTGTATTTCTTAGTATTTTGTGAATGCTTGTTGACTCTATTAATACCAAAAAGTAATACAGAACGTATCTACCAAATGAAATTTCTCGTCGCAAAACAATCTAATGTTGATGTTAAGGACTGGCAAAGTAAATTATCTTTATAAGCTAATAAACAGAATGCTCCATAGACTGTTGAAATGACATCATCAAAAAATACTGAATGGCATGGGAAAATGTTCAACATATAGAGTTAAGTGCGAAAAGGTCATAAGACACTAAATACGTAAAACCAAAATAAAATTAAAAGGTGAAAATATCTGCAGCATAGAACAAACACAGAGTTAATCAATTTACCTCCATCCACAAAGCTCTAATGAAGTCAGTTAGAAAAAGACCCTCACCCCCAAACTGAAAACTAGACAAAAGACATGAACAAGGTACAATATTTAACTTCATTATGTTTTTTAAACAAGTAAAAATTAGATAACATTTTTCAAAGTGGTTCCCCCCCACTTCTGCAATTTCATATTTCACTACGATGTTCAGGTTTGGTAAAGATGTGTGAATTTTTCTCATATTCTGCTAATAGTTAAGAAACAAGGGTGATCACTCTAAGCAAGGTGAAAAGACTAGTTTCCACATAACTAGATTAACTTGACATCCTCTGACTGCTTGAGTTAAATATTTGATAATATAAAATAGTAATACTTCCCTACATGTTGTTATAAAATTTTGAAAACTTTATGTAAGCTTATAAGAGAACGAAGACAAAACTATTAGAACATAATTCTTAAGAACGCAATTCAGGTATTGAATTACAAATTGTAAGAACCCAATGTCATATCAAACATCCTTGGAATATAATTCCACTAAACTCTAGCTGCTAACAAGACTAATGCAAGACCTGAATAATTAAAATATGGGAATATAAGCTACCATGCATATTCTTTCTTTTAGATAAAGTGCAAATAAAAAATAAATATGGTATTTTTGGACAGCTTATTCTATATAGCACTGTACTTAGCATATTTACTAAAACAATTATCTTTTTCATGCTCTTAAGACACCTATACCCTTATAAAATAAATTCAAAGAGAGCAGACAAGTGAGAAGAGACATAGCCCCTAAAGTGAGATGTGTTTGGTTTTACTACTTTATTTTTTTAAAGATTTTATTTATTTATTCATCAGATAGAGAGAGAACATAAGCAGGGGAAGGGGAGGCAGAGGAAGAAGCAGGCTCCCCGCTGAGCAAGGAGTCCAATGTGGGACTCGATCCCAGGACCCTGGGATCATGACCTGAACCGAAGGCAGACACCTAACCGACTGAGCCACCCAGGCGTCCATTTTATTACTTTATAGCAACGATTCTCGGCTTTTTCTGCTTCCACTATGTTCCTACGCACAGCACTCTAAACAGTAACATCTCTCAAAATACAGAGTGATTCTCAACAATTGGGATATTTCAGATAGGAATGGTGGGGGGGCAGGTAGACGTGGTTCAAAAAGATCCCAGTGGAGTCCGTGAAAAATGCCTACAGTTGGCTTACCTCCGAGAACAGGTCTTTAGGGATCAAAATTGCTACTTTATAGTCACAACCTTATATATGTACATGCATATTACACACATATATTTATGTATAGAAATGCAGAAGTAAAACAAAGTTCCATACAACTGCTTACTATTATAATTATTACTTACACTGTGGGGCACCCTGGGTGGCTCTCTCTGTCAAGGGTCTGACTCTTGGTTTTGGCTCAGGTCACGATCTTATGGGTTGTGAGATCAAGCCTCACCTTGATTCTCTCCCTCTGCCCCTCCTCCAACTCTCTCTCTCTCTCTCTCTTTCTCAAACAAATCTTTTTAAAAAAATTATTGTTACTTACACAAGCTAACAATAAAAATTTTGATGACCACCCAAGGAAAAAAAAAGTATGAGGTAAATGGCCTTGGAACATGAACAAATGTAAAAAATATTTTTGAGTTTAAAAAGCCAAACCAAAATTCTTAGTTTAAAAAAGCAAGCCTATGTGTAAGCCTGAGGATTCACAGACATGTACCCTGGGGCAAATAATACATTATGTGTTAATTAAAAAGTAAATAAAATAATAAAAAAATAAATAAAATAAAAAAGCAAGCCTATCCCAGCAAGTTCTTCTGTGGATATTAACAAGCTGATTCTAAAGTTGATACGGAGAGGCAAATGACCCAGAAGAGCCAACACGACACTGAAAGAGAAGAACAAAACTGGAGGACCTACACTACCCCACTTCAAGGCTCACTTTAAAGTTCCAGGAAAAGGACGCCTGGGTGGCTCAGTCGGTTAAACATCTGCCTTTGGCTTGGTCATGATTCCAGGGCTCTGGGATCGAGTCCCACATCGGGCTCCTTGCTCAGCGGGGAGCCTGCTTCTCCCTCTGCCTGCTGCTCCCCCTGCTTGTGCTCTCTCGCTCTATCTCTGACAAATAAATAAATAAAAATTTTTTTAAAAAATTAAAGTTCCAGTAAAGAGACAGCGTGGTATCAGTGAAAAAAACAAACAGATCAGTGGAACAGAAAAGAGAGCCCAAGAACAGACCCACACAAAGTCAACCGATGTCTGACAAAGAAGTCAAGGCAATCAATGGGAAAAGGAGACTTTTCCACAGATGGGGCTGGAATAACTGGACATCCACAGGCAGAGGCGGAGGAAGAATCACCATCCAGACATCCTTTCACAAAAATTAACTCTAAACGGATCATAGATTTAAATGTAAAGTAAAAAGCTATAAAATTCCCAGAATATAAGGTAGACGAAAAGCTAGGTATTTTGGGGTTTGGCAGTGACTTTTTAGATATAACACCCAAATGGAAGCCATGAAAGAAAAACTGATAAATTGAGCTTTATTAAAACTAGTAACTTCAGTTCTACAAATGACACTGTAAAGAGAATGAAAAGACAAGGCGCACACTGGGGAAAAAAATCTTTGCAGAACACATTATCTGATAAAGGACTGCTATCAAAAATATATAAAAAATTCTTAAGAGTCAACAAGAAAATAACCCAATTTAAAAAAAAATGGGCTAAATATCTGAACAGATCCATCAACAAAGAAGGCACACAGATGACAAATAAGCATATGAAATGATGCTCCACATCACATCTTCAGGAAACTGCAAGTTAAAATGACAATGACACACCACCACACACCTATTGGAATGGCCAAAAATCCAGAACACTGAAAACACCAAATGTCGGTGGAGGGTGTGGAGCAAGAGGAACTCTCATTCATCATTGGTGGAAATATAAAATGGTACAGGCACCTTGGAGGATGGTTTAGAGGTTTCTTACAAAACTAGACATACTCTTACCATACGACCCAGCAACCATGCTCCTTGGTATTTACCCAAAGGAATTAGAAACATGTCCACATAAAAACCTGTTTATGGATAATTACAGCAGCTTTATTCATAACTGCCAAAACTTGGAAGCACCCAAGGTGTCCTTCAGTAGGTGAATGGAAAAATAAACTTTGGCACATCCAGACAATGGAATATTGTTCAGTGCTAAAACAAAATGAATAATTAAGCCCAGAAAAGACTTAGAGGAAACCTACATGTGGATTATTGAGCGAGAGAAGCCAATCCGAAAAACTACATACTAGATAATTTCCACTGTATGTCACTAAGGGAAAAGCAAAAGTTTTAAGGCAGTAAAAAGAAGCATGATTGCCAGGGGTTGGAGGGAGAGATGGATGAATAGGGGAGCACAGGTGATTCTGAGGATCCCAAAACTATTCTGTACAATACTGTAATGATGGGAACATATCATTATATTTGTCAAAACCCATGGAATATACAACACAAAGAGTGAACCCTAATGTAAACTGTGGACTGGGTGATTATGATGTGTCAAGTAGGTTCATCAATTATAACAACTATATCACGTTAATATAAAATGTTAATAATGGGGAAATAGGGGGCAGGATAAGGGGGTATGATGGAACTGCTTGTACTTTCTGCTCAGATTTTCTATAAATTTGAAACTGCTCTAAAAAACAAAGTCTGTTAACTTTTTTAAAACTCAAACAGAAGGGGCGCCTGGGTGGCTCAGTCAGTTAAGCGTCTGCCTGCAGCTCAGGTCATGATCTCAGGGTCTTGGGATCGAGTCCCACATCGGGCTCCCCGCTCAGCAGAGAGCCTGCTTCTCTCGGTCCTTCCCACTCGTGCTCTCTCTCTCTCTCAATCTCTCTCTCAAATAAATAAACAAAATCTTAAAAAAAAACAAAAAACAGGGGCACCTGGGTGGCTCAGTGGGTTAAAGCCTCTGCCTTCGGCTCAGGTCATGATCTCAGGGTCCTGGGTTCGAGCCCCACATCGGGCTCTCTGCTCAGCAGGGAGCCTGCTCCCCCTGTCTCTCTGCTGCCTCTCTGCCTACTTGTGGTCTCTCTCTCTGTGTCAAATAAATAAATAAAATCTTTAAAAAAAAAAAAAAAAAATTCCAAAAGAAAATCCCATTCTATCCCTGTCAGCCAGAACCAAAGATGCCTGGGAAGAGTCAAAATAAACAACAGCTCAAGCTAAAGCTTAAAACAATAATGTACTTGGATCAAGCTGAGAGAAAGGAAACAGATTATAAGTCAATTAAAAATAAAATGCCAAAAACACAAATCAGGTTACATGGCAGACTGAAAGGAGAAACAAAGTTAGCAAAATCAGTATGAAGGAATAATAGTGAATTTCAACTTTTGGTGAGGCCAATTAGGTTGTTGTAACCTCTCAACAAACTATCCAGAGAAAAACTGCACATTTGGAAGCAACTCTCTCTGAAAAGGAAATAAAGAAATAAAGGAAATAAAGATAAATAATATGCATGCTGTGGGTATAATATGAAAGCGTCATTTGAGGACTTCAGTGCACACACAGTTTGCTGTAAGGTGAGGTAGTCTCAAAATTCCTTCAGAAATGCAGGAAACTCATACCAGACACTTAATTTCTGACAGAAATGAAACATTATCAATACGCTATTAAGGTATTTTGCATATTATCTCATGTTACCCTCATAAACCTACTTTGTTTTTTATTATTTTTATTTTTTATTTTAATTCCAGTAGAGTTAACATACAGGGTTATCTTAGTTTCAGGTGTACAATTTGGTGATTCAACAATTCTACACATTACTCAGTGCTCATCACCACAAGGGCCCTCCTTGATCCCCATCACATTTATCACCCCTTCCCCCACTCAGCTCCCCTCTGGTAACCATCAGTTTGTTCTCTGTAGTTCTAACAAACCTATTTCTAGTTCAAGTGATATGCTGGTAAGTGCCTCTTAAAAAAGAAGTTCTGATTTACAGCATTTGCCCATTTCCGTTGTGTAAATATAGTCATCATGGCTGATTTCAAGCCACCACAGGTTTAACAACCAGCTGGTAAAATTCCTAGCAGGGACTAGATTCAGAATATACTTTAAGTTACTGTCCAATTAGGATGAGGAAACTGACTTCTAATTAAAGTCGCTTGTCACATGGGCATGAAATAATGAAGTCAGGTCCTCAATTCCTAAGAACTTTCAGATCAGTGGCTTTACTTTCTCGAGAATCACCAGATTTTGATACATCTTTTTTGTTTTTTAATTCTTTAAAGGTCTAGATTATTAACATACTATTCGCTTAGAATAACTATTTCCCAAATCAAATACGTTGCTAGCATCTTCAAATTCATTTACATAAAGTGGGCTAAAAAGAAAAAAAAGCTTTCCCACTTTGATAGATATTTGCCTATATTTTCTTTTAACTCCTTTTTACTTACTTAGTTTTATTTCTCCCATTTAAATCTGTCATCCAACTGGAGTTTATTTGGAGTGATAAATAAAGTGAAATAAGTAAATCCTAAACAAAACAAAACAACGACAACAACAAAAAGATTCTGGTTTTGGATGCTTTGCCCTGCCTGGTTATACACATACAGGGGAAGCTGAGAGAGTAAATTTTTTTTTTTTTTAAAGACTGATTTTTATTTATTTATTTATTTATTTATTTATTTATTTGAGAGAGGGACCGCAAGCAGGGGGCGGGGGGAGACTCTCAAGCAGACTCCCCGCTGAGCACAGAGTCCCACACAGGGCTCAATCCCCGACTCTGAGATTGTGACCTGAACTGAGACCAAGAGTCTGATGCTCAATTGACTGAGTCACCAGGTACCCTGAGAAGAAATTCTTTTAAAGAGGAAAAGGACTGGAGGTGAGTTAGGCCTAGAACATAGACTGTAAATACCCCTTAGGCCTATTTGTATTGAACTGTTTCTTTAAATCCTGCACCTGGGTACCTGTCTTTTTGAGGAGTGATAGGCTGTGATCCCTTTCTTGAGAACAAATTTACCAAATTAATGATACAGTGAAACTACAGTCTCATAATAGCAAATGTAGAAAGATCATGGTGAGATAATAAAACATAAGCATAATCAAATTTTAAAAATCTGTTTTTGTATCAGGACCTCCTTTTAATTACTGTACCTTTGTAATAGGTTTTATTATCTGTTGGCACAAATACTCCTATTTACTCGTCATCTTCAGTAATTTCTCAGCTATTGTTTTTCACTTATACTCCCAGGCTTATGCATATCTTCATAAATAAATTGGGAAAAAACCTGACATTTTAATTAAGACTTCTTGTCTGGAACCTGGCATATCCTCATTAATTTATCTTCTTTTGTGTACCCCGCCCCCCCTGCAAAAAAAGTATACTTGCTTTCATAAGGGATCTATAGAATTCTTTTTTTGGATTTGAATTTTTATTCACTCTTCGAGTTACTAAAGTTTAAAATCAGAGTATGTATTCTTACGAATTCTATTCATAAACACTTTAAATTTCTATTGTGTGAATGCCATCATTTTTCTTACCATTCAGTCCAACATTTTTTTCTTCTGGTAGAATTTCAATGGATAGAAAAATTAAGACTTTTGCTTGTTCTTTGGACATCTGCTCCTAAAATGTTTATTTATCCTACTCTAAACTATTCCTACTGAAAACAGTTTCTAAACATAGAAGTCCTGTGACATCCTTGGCACATTTCCAGTGTTTTTTACTTGAAGTCTACTACAGAAATATCGCTTATTATAAAGCTCAAGAAAAATGACCTATCTCTAAATAATCCATTATTCACTCAGCTAGAATCTCCCTGAGGTTATTATTTCCTTGTACTCTTTGAACCTTCAGAAACTCAGCTAAGGAACTCTTCTAAAAATCTAGAAATGATGCAGTATTTTTAAAATGTGCACGAACCCAGGAGTCCGAAGACCAGGGCCTCAAACTTGACTTGGCTACTTGGTATCATTATAATCTTGGTCATATTATTTAACCTTTCTAAGCTTTTGTTTTCCCTCTAGAAAATGAATGGGTTGAATTACATCTCAACCACGGGTACGTATCAGTAGCAACAAGAAAGTTGTTAATTCATTCTTATTCTCCTCTCCTCCTCCCATAAAAACATTTGCTGCTAGCGAAAAAAGCTATTGTGGCAGACTTTTCTCTTCTAGCCAGACAAGAATCTGGGGATCAGCACGGGACAGCCCTGAAGTGAATATGGGAATACCAGGACCCCGCAGGACCTCGTCCAGCAAACATACGTAGGCCCAGGGCCTGACGGAAGTCAACAGCTGCGGATGGATGTATAACCATCTTCTCTGCCTTCCAAGAAGCGGAGCACAGTCTCATAAGGGGGCTGAATCCTCCGTGCCCATGAGGCTGAGCTGGTGGGAGAAGACAAGGACCAAAGGGGCTTCCTCCTGATATCTTAACTGGGAGCTAACTAATAGGGGCTCACAAGAGCTGAGACTGCTTTAGACTCCCTTCTATCACTCTTGGGATTACTCTTTAAAGCACTAGAACCGTATGGCCCACCCTTCAGTAGCAGACAAAGAGATATAACGGCACTCTATAGACAGCGAACGGCCAGAGATAAAGAAAACAAAGATATTTACCAAACATGAGGAGCAAACACTATTATAGGTTTCAACACACCAAATCTATTTCAATTAAAAACAGAAACTAAACAAAGATGCAGACTCTTGCCTTATTACTCAACATCAGGAGGTTAAGGGATAAGTAAATGCAATAGCGCACAAAAAGAATTAAATCGTTGTTATAAATATTGAAAAAGAAACAAAGCTTTCTTTATTAAAGCAATAATCACCTAGAAAGGAAAATGGATAAAGATCTTCTATTCACAAGTATAAAAATAGTCACAATAAATCTAAAAAGCATAGGACTTACATAGAGGAAACTATAAGAACCTCTTTTTTTTGTTTGTTTTAAGTAATCTCTATACCCAACATGGGGCTTGAACTCATGAACTCGAGATCAAGAGTCTCAGTAATCTCCACACCCAACATGGGGCTTGAACTCATGACCTCGAGATCAAGAGTCTCATGCTCTACAGACTGAGCCAGCCAGGCGTTCGTATCAGAACCTCTTAAAGGACATAAAAGAAGATCTGAACAAATGAAAATACCTATTTGTGGGTAAGAACACTTTTTATCATAAAGGTCAATTCTCACAAAATTAATATATTAATCATGACAATTCCAATTAAGATTTCAATACTATTTTTTTAAGTTGTACTGGATAAAATCCATCTTAGGGTAACATAAGGAAGATTAAATATCCCCAAAAAAGTTTTAAAAATTTATTTAAAAATATATATAAAGAGGGGTGCCTGGGTGGCTCAGTCGGTTAAGCATCTGCCTTCAGCTCAGGTCATGATCCCAGGGTCCTAGGATCGACCCTCGCATGGGGTTCCCTGCTCAGTGGGGAGCTTGCTTCTCCCTCTACCTCTGCCTGCTCTGCCTACTTGTGCTCTCTCACTCTCTGTCAAATAAATAAATAAAATTTAAAAAAAAAAAATATATATATATAAGACTATTTTCTAAATCAGAAGACAACATACCTGTAATCAGAACACATTATAACTATATTTGAAACATTATATCAAAATATAAAACAACTATCTCAGAACATAATATAACAGTAATCAATTCAGTAAATGTAAGTACAGATAAATCAGATTAATGTAAAACATCAGACAACCTCCTAAAAAAAATCCCAGAATAAGAATTCAACAGGGGCAAAATCAGAAGGAAGAAGATGATTTAGTAATAATGTTGGAATGTCACCTGACTATTCATCTGAAAAAAATACACTATATTCAAAAAGCAAAGTCTAGATTAACAGGATGTTGAAAATTAATTTTTTTAAAGTTTTTAAAATGTTTTAAAGAAAAAACTTAGGAGTCAACATACAGAATCCAGGGGAGAGGAGATTGTTGGCCCAGGTAGAAAACCCAAAATTATTTTAGAAAGATGAACACATTCAACCAAATAAAAATTTTAAATCTTTATAAGGCAAACAGTACCGTAAACAAGACGGGGCAAATCTGGAAAAAAATATAATGTGATAACAGCTAATATAAAGTATTCAAAGAGCTCTTAGAAATTAACAGGAAAAAGACAACACAATAGAGAAAAATTGGCAAAAAAACATATAATTAGGTAATTCATGTGAGAACAAACCTGAAAAGACAATATATGAAAAAATATTCAAACTTTGTATACCCAGAGAATGCAAATCAAAAGTAGCAATAAGCTTTCATTGTCTACACATCAGACTGGTAAATATTAAAGAGAAAAATCAGCTCTATTGTTGGCAAGGTACAGGGAAACTGAACACTTTACCTACTGCTGATGGAAATGTAACATCCACCCAAGGACCGTCCAGTAGGCTGAACAAAAAGATGAGTATTCTGGCCCCTATGGCAAGCTCCGCAGATATTAATTTCTTTGGTCTGCAGGCTTTCCATGCAACTTTCTGATTAGAATTTAGCTTTGTATGACCTACCCCACAAGGAGAGGAAGGGAGTGCTGGCCTGCTCTAGCATTAACACCCACTTGGCATAGTTCTCATTGTAAATTAATAAATTGGCAAACCTAAAAACTTGTCTCTGTCAAACTGTTTATTACAATTTCACCTCCTGAAAAAGATTTCAGATCTACTCTCAGCATTAAGGCAAAGTCAAGTTTTCTGACCTGATCCCGGCCTTTGCTGGCCTTCTATGGCAATTCCTTAAATCGCAATCAAAATCTTTGGAGTGAGGCCCAGGCATCTGTATGTTTTTGACAAGCCCCCATCCCGATTCTAAGGTGCAGCCAAGGTTGAGAATCACTGCCTTACACTATTCATCTTCGGTGGAACAGTTGGTTCCCTACAATGATTTTACTTAAAACTAATTCTGATCAATAAAAAGTTTCAAAAACACCATAAATAAGGAAACCTGGGTATAGAATAACCCCAAATAATATCCATCAAGCAATTCGGAGAGTTGTTAAATAAATGCATGTCATTGGGGGAAAGCTCTAGGAAGCAGAGCGAAGGATCAATAAAACAATTCAAAAACCTAATTTTAAAAAGTCATACGTGGTTCTCCTAGTTTGAACTAGAAATCTCGACGAACTGTTTTTTCTCTCGTGGTTTCAGCCACTTGACTTTCTTCTCCGAACCACGCCCCAAACCAGGTATCCTGGTGCCCTATGAATCCCCTGCCTTTCATTATCTGTGATTTCAAAGGGTGAGGTTTCAGTGATGAGAGCTCGAGAACCATCACATCGATCCCTCCCCATGCCTTGTATCCTATAACCAGTCTAGTCACCAAACCCCATCATACTGAAAGGAATGCCTTCTTTTTCCTGCATGGTTAAATTTTGAGTGCATTAAGAATATTCTGCATGGACTCCTGAAAAAACTTCCTTCACACTTATCTCTGCTTCTTAGCAGATGAGCTAAGAACTTCACATAGCAGCCAAAGTAACTCCTATTTGAACCACGAAGGCCCTGCACATCAAACTGTGGAATGCAGGCCTCTATTCTGCATAAAAATGCACCACTAGCCTTACCTTCAAGGGTGTTACTAAGGCCATTTTATTGGAATCATCATTTTCTTTTCTTCCACAGTCTCCCTACAATAAGAATGACTCATTCATATATTGCTCCAACATTTTATGTGAAGCTTTTAGTTTTTCAAATTTTTTTTAGGACTTTTTTTTTTTTTTTTAGGTTCACAGCAAAACACAGACGGAATGGAGATTTCCCATATACCTCTGCTCCCACGCATGCACAGCCTCCCCCATTACCAACATCTCCTACCAGCATGGTCCATTTGTTAGAGTTGATGAACCTACCCTGACACGTCATTATCACCCAAAGGCCATTGTTTACCCTACAGTTCATTCGTGGTGTTTTATATTCTATGGGTTTAAACAAAGGCATCCATCAACATAGTATACTACAGAGTAGTTTCACTGTCCTAAAAATCCTCTGAGCTCTACCTATTTATCTGACCTTCCTCTTACCCTCTGGCAACTACTTTTCTTACTGTCTCCATAGTTTTACCTTTTCTAGAACATCCTATAGTTGGAAGCCTACAGTATGTAGGCTTTTCAGACTGGCTTCTTTCACTTAGTAATAATGCATTTAAGTTTCCTACAAATCTCTTCATGGCTTGACAACTCATTTCATTATAGCACTTAATAATATCCCATTGTCTGGATGGGCCACAGTTCATCTACCCACTCACCTACTAAAGGACAGCTCCGTTGCTTCCAAGTTTTGGCAAATATGACTAAAGCTGCTCCAAACATCAGTGAAGATTATTTTAAACAAAAAATATTCATTTAATGCATCTAATGTAGATCCGTATCATACATATAATTTATAAATTATGTTATACTGTTAATATATTAATAGATATTAGTTCATCCTTCATTTTTATGAATATTTTCACTACTTTCTGTGCCACATATGTCAATAAATACATGCATTGTTTCTAAACCATCCATACGATTTTCTACTATGAACCGCCATCACATTTCCAATTCATTATCTTCTAACAGAAATAGGTGTGACGGTTTGGAATTTGGCTTCTACAGTCCTCCCCAAACAGATTTCTCTTGAATTCTCTTTTTCAAAAAACCCTTAAAACTTTACTCATTTTAGCAAGTTTTTTTAAATTGGGAAACAGCATGCTTCAATCAACTAGTAGACTCAAAATAAAATTGTAAGAAATTCCACTTTGGCAGTGTCCCGTGACATCACACATTAAAGATTAGGAGGAGGAATAATCAAGAGAACAAAGCCCATTCCATCCTGCAAAAGGCCAGCAAACTCCATCTCATCAATGTGATGAGACTATAAACACGGTTGCTTCCAGAAAAGAAGCCTAAAAGAATATGGCCAGCATTGGAACTTTGGAAAAAGCCAGAACTCAATGATTTGGCGCTTAACCACTAATGTAGGCCAGGTACCTGTCAATTGTCACATTTAAAATATTTAGCAATTGGTACAGAAGGACAATTAGAACGGACTCTGACTATAAATACCAGTACAGCCATGAGGATGCATAACGACTGAACGTCAGCAATGCTGGAGGTAATGAAAAATCTAGTAATGGAGGCAGAATGTGGTATCTAAAGAGTCTGATAACAGGTAAAAAGCACCGTGGAGATCCATGAAAGAACAACAGTTACATGTTAGCAAACAGGTAAGTTACACAAAGTCTAAGAATAGGAAGTACATGGACACCCGATAAGGGAGGTGTATCTCATCATTAAAAAGGTACGTCAGCAGAACTCGATTCTCTTTGGGTTCTAATAGTTGTTTTTGGATGAGAATGTCATTCTGTTGAGGAGCAAAGCAGGGTCCCGTATTTGAAGGAAACAGTTACCAAAGACTTTGACAAGGCA
This sequence comes from Potos flavus, assembly GCA_028534135.1. NCBI lineage: Eukaryota > Metazoa > Chordata > Mammalia > Carnivora > Procyonidae > Potos > Potos flavus. The sequence goes on along the minus strand of CM052899.1, from coordinate 141,415,909 downwards.
AGGCTCAGGAAGGAAGAAATACCAATTAGTAGAGGTGGACGCTTTGACCTCCATTCTTTGACATAAGAAGGAGTAGCAGCCTAGACACTAGAAATGAAGAACGAAGTCAGACCAAAGCTTGTAGTGAGGCTGGGCCGATGCAGAGTTGTCTGGACTAGTGAGCTAGGGCTCTCCAAAACTCACCATCTTAGCATAGCATAGGACCCAGGGCCTGGTCATAAGACAGAGTTTTATGCTCTTTTTTAATAATAATAAATTTAAATAATAAATAATTTTATAAATAATAAAATAAATAATATTATAAATTATATCATATATATAAAATAATAATATATATTATATAAATATAATAATATAAATAATATAAATATAAAATAAATAATAAAATAATTTAAATAATAAATCTTTTATTTGAGAGAGAACAAGCGCACAGTGCGGAGGGGCAGAGGGAGACAGAGAGAGAAACTCAAGCAGACTCCATGCTGAGAGCAGAGCCTGAGTGGGGCTTGATCTCATGACCCTGAGATCATGACCTGAGCTAAAACCATGAGTTGGATGTTTAACCGACTGCACTACCCAGGAACCCCAAGACGGAGTTTAGACGCAACTACAACAGAAGGTACAAAAGGGGGAAGGTTATGACATCCAGGCCTATAAAAAAGCGTGTCTGAAACTTGCCATGGATATTATACTTTTTTTTTAAAGATTTTATTTATTTATTTGAGAGGGGGAGAGACAGAGATAGGGAGAGAGCAAGAGCAGGGGGAGAGAGAAGCAGATTCCCCACTGAGAAGGAGCCCAGTGTGGGACTGGATCCCAGGACCCTGGGATCATGACCGGAGCCGAAGGCAGACGCTTAACCAACTGAGCCACCCAGGTGCCCCTAACGCTGTCCTTTTTGAATAATCTTAGACACCTATGAATATTATGACCATTCCTCTTAGAATTTCCATCTTGAATTTTCTATCCCATTATTAAATTATATGCTTTATTCTAATACTTACCAATATAAAATTTTCAAACAAATCATGAAACTAAATATTTAATGAGTTATAGAATCAGTTATACTTCTCATAACACAAAATGTAAGTATCAAGACGCCTGGATGGCTCAGTCGGTTAAGTGTCTGCCTTCAGCTCAGGTCATGATCCCAGGGTCCTGGGATCGAGTCCCACATCGGGCTCCTCACTCAGCGGGGAGCCTGCTTCTCCCTCTGCCTGCTGCTTCCCCTGCTGTGTGCTCGCTCACACACTCTTTCTCTCTCTGACAAATAAATAAAATCTTAAAAAAAAAAACAAAAGTATCTGTGCCAAATGAGGTAAACCTAGCTTAAGGAGTCAGAATATGTATATTTCCTAAATGGATAAAGCAGGCCCATGATTCCTAAATTCAGTGATGTCTGCAGCTAGGAACTCTAAATTCAGGGACCATCACAGAGTTCACACTATTCACTTAGCACAACGAGTTGGCTTCTTTGTCTAGGCTTCATTTCCCAAAGCAGACAGACTTCTCTGAGGGATGAGAGAATATTTTGGCAATAAGCAATAAGTGATTCTTTTACACTGTGATCAATTTTAATTCTCAATGGTTCCATCTCTGAAATTAATGTCAATGAGAACATAAATTACCCTACAAAATTCGTTTATAGAAACCTCATTAAAAATCTCCTTCACCTCCCATATCTGTTGTTCCTGGCTCTTAAATATTTCTCCTATCCATGATTAAATGAGTTCCTATTTTGCAAAGCACTCAGAAGAGTACCTACTCATGTAGTAGACATTATATACATGTTTGCTGAAAAAAAAAAAAGAAAAGACATTTCTTCATTTGTTCAACCTTCGTCTCATGTCTGACCTGTGGCGGTCACATCCTAACTCCTCCCCCTACACAGTACCTCCCTCTGTCTCCCCACCCCCACCCTCATTCCATGAAAAACATTAGCCTGATGAGATCACCCCAACCACTGTCACAGAGTCTGTCAGTGGTTCTCCAAATCCATAGTTAAGTCTTCAAGACACGATCTGACCCCAGTCTACCTTTCCAGCTCATTCCCATGCTTCTCTGCTCCAGCCAGATTGGTCATAATTCCTCTACTGTCCAGCATGTCATATCCCTTCTGCCTACCCAACCTTCCTCCAAATTGTTAACTGTGAAGTATCACTGGAGATCGGGGAAGACTTTCAACTGAAATATGAAGAATTAAAGGATGTTAGCTAGAGAATTTGGTGTGTAATGTACAACGATAACTATACTCTATTGAAAATACTGGATTAACAATACCGTGTTGTATTTTTGAAAGTTATTAGGAGAGTAGGTCTTAAAAGTTTTCATCACAAGGAAAAAAATCCTAGCATGTGAAGTGATGGATGTGAATCTCATTGTGGTAATCATTTTGCAATGTATTTGCATATATTAAATCATTGTTATATGCCTTAAACTTAGACGATGTTATTTGTCAATTACATCTCAATAAAACTGGGGTGGGGGGAGTTTGGGTATTTGGGGGGTGTTCTTACTGCTCTTTAACTTATCTGAACCCCGATTTGTACTCTTTTATTAAAAAAAAACAGCAATGTATCTACAACGAATGGATAAGCAAAATGTGGTATATCCATACAATGTGATATCATTCAGTCATAAAAAGTAATGAAATACGGATACATGCTACAAATAGATGAACCTTGGAAAAATGGAAAGTGAAAGAAGATGGTCACAAAACAACACCTATTAGGATTCCATTTACACAAAATGTCCAGAAGAGGCAAATCCATAGAGACAGACGGTAAATTAATGAGTATGAGGTTTCTTTTAGGGATTGCAAATGTTCTACAACTACAGAGTGGTGATGGTTGTACAACTTCGTTAATATACTAAAAACTACTGGATGATATAATTTAAAAGGATGACATTATAGTGTGTGAATTATATATATCTTACATTGTATCATAAACCTAATATTTTTGAAATGGCAATAATAGTTTGCCCCACCAAATTTTCAAGGTGCTTACATGAGATAGAACAAACGTACATCCACATAATTTGACTGTACACACACACACACACACACACACACACACGATATGTACATACCACAATACCAGACTCATAATTACTTCAATAAATGGTAAGTAGTATTATTTTAATCAAGTGACACACAAATTTTAACTGACATTTAGATAAATGCATAATTGTGCCTTTGGGGTTGACATTTACTATTTTTGCAATCCAGGGAAAACATCTCTCTGCATTAAAAACTCTATGAACTGGGCCGCCTGGGTGGCTCAGTGGGTTAAAGCCTCTGCCTTCGGCTCAGGTCATGATCTCAGGGTCCTGGGACGGGGCCCCGCATCAGGCTCTCTGCTCAGCAGGAGCCTGCTTCCCCCTCTCTCTCTGCCTGCCTCTCTGCCTACTTGTGATCCCTCTCTCTCTGTCAAATAAATAAATAAAATCTTAAAAAAAAAAAATCTCTATGAACTTTGCTCATTGTACAAAAACCCAAGTAATTTATGCTGATTGTTTCTTAACATACCATATCTTATTCATATTTTAATTTATAAAAATTGTGGTTCAAATAAGCCCATATCTCCTCTATGCCTGTGACAGCTGAAATTTTACATAAAATTATGTATCCAAAATAAATCTTATAAATATGTTTACAAGAGGTATTATATTCATAATACGTTTGTGACCTTAATTAACATTGCAGATACTTAACTGCATAGATCTCAGGACTCAATCTTGCATTGTCTTATCAATTTTAGGGAACTAAGCCAATATTTTAATGATAACATCCTCACTACACAGCTGGTTTAACAGAATGTTCCTGATTCAGTTTTTAAACGAAGTAATGCCTAAAACTGTTGGCACAAAGACAAAATCCTGAATTTAGGCCATATGAATGTCACTTCATTGTTGTTACTGAAAGAAATAAGCTCAACTATAATCAAACTTCAGCAGCACTGTATCAACATTCTGCCAGCTAAGCAGGCCTTCAAACCAGAGGGCCTCTAGCGATTAATACACAACGTAGCATTTAACAATAATACAAATCATGGGAAATGCATCTTATAAACGTGAAACATTATTTAATGTTTATTTAATAAACATTATTATTTAATGAATTATAACATGCACTGCTATTAAGTTATGTTCAACGACAAAAATTTAATATTTCTTTTTTCTTTAAGAAGAGTAGGGGCAACATTTGAAATATATAGTTTACTTAATGGGAAAATTATTTGCCATTTCTTTCTTTTTTTTTCTTAGCACAAAAGCTATTAATAAATTAGGTTTTTCTCTATTCTTCCTGGGAAATTCACTAAACAGAACTGAGTGAAATGCTGATTTTTTTTTAATTCACTAAGGTATCATTTTACAGATTCCTGCTTCAGGAACTATTCCCCTTAGAGACCTCTAAGGGGTCTCCCTTAGTTCCTCTAGTATAGTAATAAACACATAGAAGAAGAAGGACCATATATTTATCCTCCTCCTTCCCATTACTAATCCAATCCAACAAAAATGACTGCATCCCCAAGCTTGCTCTTAGTTGCCTACTCAGTTACCAGAACTTAACTAAGCATTAAGTAACAAAGAAGTATTAAGTATGCAAAGAACAAAAAAGACAATCTACACCCTCCAGGAGCTTACGTTCTAGTAGAGAAAGGCGTGAATGAAGTGATAATAAGCATACCAATGCCATGATGTTTAAGGTGAAGAAAAGAACAGATGAAGGAAAGGATGGGTCTTCAAAGATGAAGAATTCATTGCAAAGCATGCCTAAGGGCGGAGGGGGCCAAGGGGGGTGCACTCCAGGCAAAAGTAGCAGCAGATACAAGGCCCGGAGACCCCAGGAAGTGGGCAATCACAGCGACAGGAGACACAGAATGAGCAGGGGCTCATCCCACAGGGGATAGAAAGACTGTGAAGGAGGGGAGAGACTTTAAGATGGGGCTTTTAGAAGGAGCCCTTGGCAGCACCGTGGAAGGGGCTAAGAGGACAAAAAGGAAGCTCTGACAGTACTCCAGATGACAAGGAAGAGGGGCTGAACTAAGTTATGGCAACAGAAGGCAGGAGAGACTGAGGAAATCGTGGAAGGTAGGATGATACATCTTGGTAAGTGGCTGAAAGGCGTGGGGCGTAGGTGGTGTAGGGGTGAGGGAGGGCTGTGGACCCAAACCTGCTTTCTGGCTCAGGGAGACTGTGGGTGTCAGTGTGGTCTACCACGAGGGGAACATCCTGTCAGTCGAAACTAAACTCAGATACCTTTCCCTCGAAGTCCTCTCTGTCCCCTGTGGTCCAATAGGATTCCTGCAGTCTCCATACTCCCCATTCTTTTCACGCGTAACAGTCACGTGGTAAGTCATGATACGTATGCAAGTGCACTCACTGAACTTCCTTACTGTTAACTTTACGTGCGTATTTGCACTCCGACTATACTAGAAGCTCCTTATGAGCAAAGATCACGTCTATTTGTTACGGTATAGTATATGCTCAATCAATATTGGCTGATGCAAGTGCTGGATTCTTAACACAGCCCTAGGAAGAGACAGCTAACTGCTGTCCTTTTCTAGGGTCTTAAACATATTTTAGTCTTCTCTCTCTTCTTTTTAAATACAACAGGGCTAAGGGGAGGTTTGAAAAAGACATCCGCAGATACTGGTAAAAGAAAAACATTCTCCCACTTTCCAGGGCTAGAACAGACCTAGTGAGGGCCTCCGTGAACAGTGAGACTTTGGCTTGTCTTCTCAATATTAACCTACCACTTTACAACTGTAAAAACACCTTCAGGAGGTACGTACCATGAATGCCCAAGGGCAAAGGGATGCCCACAACCTGAAGCATTTTATTATTAGCAGCTAACAGCAAAGGTTTTACAAACATCTGTTCTGGGTTTACTTTTGGAGTCAGGGGATGTGATTACATGAGATTTGGCGGTGGTCGGTTACACGGTTCAGGCAATGACATGCAGAAATGTTTAAATGGTCACAAAACAAAATAAGCACATAATTCAAAAATATCTAAGCGAACTAAGTTTTTACAAGACAAGCTGCTGTGATATAATCTAAGGCCTGTTCCTATAGAAGAACCCATTAATTATAGCTTCATTCTCACTATAAAACTGTCTTACTATTTTTAAAAAAGTACATGGTAAGGATGGGGGAAGGAGGGACGAGGGGGAAAGAAAGATTAGAAACTACAGTCTGTTTTAGTAAAAATGCATTCTGTATTCCCCTTTCCAGTAGTAAAAGTATTTAATTTAAATTAGTAATTATAATTCAGTTATAATTCTCCCAATATTTTAATTCACTTAGAAACTTTCCTAGAACTAAGATAACTTTCTGCCATCTGGCACAACAATATCTCCATATGGAAGAATTACTTACAGATCAAAAATGAAAGAAATACGGAGATTGTAAATGCAGTCTATTTGGCAAAATACAAACCTCCTCAAATTATATTCTATAAGGCTTTACCTTAAGAGGTTTTCTCCCCCTATATCAACATTGGGACGTCTGTATTATTTGCTTACAAAACAAAACTACACTACACTACAAAATAAATATTTTGGTAAGGAGTTAACCGGAAAAAATCAAATTTAGTCTTTCATCTTTTATTCATTAGTTTGCTCAGGCACCAGAAGCACAATTGGGAACAAGAACAACTGGGTTCTAATTCCAGTTCTCTGCCACTGTATGACCTTGGAAAAGTCACATTTTTTTCTACATTTCAGTTTTCTTTAGGCAAAACAGACATTACAACAGAAAATTTGCTTGATTACTTCATTAGTTTGGTATATTATTAAGGTAATTTTGACCAACAAAACAAAACAAAACAAAACAAGCTATGGTAATATATCATTGCTATAAGTGCTTTCAGGTCTTCAGAGAAAAGTACCACTGGAAAATACTAGAAATACTGAACAAAATCAGTATTTCTGCCAAACCTATGTATTAGGAAGGGAATTACAAACAAAATAATAACTCAGTGATGTTAGTTTTACTGATCTACCTGAACTTTGAATGCTCTTTATCAGGAAATTCACTATATACATGAAAATTACTCACTGTAACTTCAATTACAGGAACAGGGGAAAGTTATGATCATTATATTAAATCGTCTGATGCTTTCGGATAGCTGATGTGGCTTCAAAAAAAATTCTGTCCTAACAGAACTGTGGAATAGTACTGGTATCCGGTGACCCTGCAGAGATCAGAGTCTATCTGTCATTTCCCCCCCTGTGCTTGACCAATTGAGAGAAACTTTGCCAGAATGATACAAATTACCAAGAAAACCAACGCTGGTAAATTTCAGTCCCAGACTCTTTAACTGCCGGTACTACAACTGCCCAGCGTGTGCACATCCAGATTTTCTATCTGTCTCCGATTCCCATCCAAGAAAACACTCCTCGTGTTATTTTCAACAGCTTTTCTTCCATTTGGACTGATCTAAAGAATTAGCATGCAAGGAAGGGCCATGATCATACATCGGCATTTCTCCCATTTAGGAATATTTATACTTACAGCTGCTGCTCCAGGACTTTAACAAGGACTTTATGCTAATTTCAAAAAACACAGAATCCTGTAGGCTCAACATTGTGTCTCAACTGAGCTACAGCGGCAGGAACAGCAGCAGCAGCAGCAGCAGCAGGAGAAGCAGCCGTGGATGTGTTGATCTCTCTCTCCAAGCCGCTGTCCCTTCTCCTCTCGCAGGCAGCGGAGTTTTGGCCCACAGTGCTTTGGCTTCATTACCATGCAGTCTCGCAGTGACGCACGACTATAGTGGAAACGCTGCTGAATGCAGATGAACTCGCCAGTTGAATAAAAGCTTACGAGTTTATTACAAGTGCCCTGAAGGACGGCATCACCTTTCCTTAGGTGGCCATACACGTGGCCGCAATGATCTTCTCCGCTTTCTGTTCCTGTTTGCAGTTGTGATGAGCTGTGTCTCCGGCTGCCTTCAGTGGAGGCACTACTGACTGCTAGTAAACAGACAAGGGAGGCCAACTTTTCTCACTAAGGGCCTTAGCAATCCAAATAAATTCGGGTCTAGCAGAAGATCTTTAAATCGCTTCCTATAACAGCTGACCGAAGGAGGAAGAAGAAGAAAAAGAAGGAGGAGGGATCGGTGGTATTTATCTGTCCAACATCAACATCGGTTTTCTCTAGGTGATTTTAGGAGTACATTCTCTCCACCCTTGTACACCCCTAGGCAGTAAGCAGTAACTTTCTCAGCAGGCTAATGGTACAGAGCCCATTGCCTCACTTAACCCACCAGAGAGAACGCTGCCTAATGGGATGAAAAGATGATGTAATGAATGCAGTGGCCGAGCCCCCATCAGCCCTCTAAAACTGCTCAGCTCAGGACAAAGTTTCCTCTGCTGCATGCAACTTATTCAAAAGAGGGAACTCTATTATAATAATGGGATTATTTCAAAACATAGGGCCTTCTATTCTTAATAGAGCACATAATTCCCCTAGAAAATCTCACAGTCGGAATATCAATGAATAGCGAGAAATCTTTTGGGCAAACAAAATGCACATTTTAAAAACTCTATTCCATAGGAACCGTTTTAAACCTGAAAACTGACACTGTTCGAAGCCTATCTGCTCTTCAAAAGAGTAGGAAAATTTCCTAATCAAACCCAACAAATATTTTATGTTACTGTCAGAAGAAAAAGGTCTGGACCTCATAATTAGTTTACTGTGACTCTGAAGGTCAAAGGATCATGTGTTTTTCCTTATGTGGCAATACATTTGAATTGACCCATTTATTCTACTGTACCCTTTAAATACCACAAGGAATAAGTAAATTCAGTGATCAAAGTCATAACCGAATAAATTTATTCATAGCCAAATGGCTAGGCACCGTAGTCAAAGCTAAAAGAACATCCTTCCATATACTAAGGGAAAAAGATAATCCCATCCATTAAGACATATTCGGTGGTAACAGTACTGTTGGGAGTTTCATTTAAAGCTTGTGCTTCTTCAGAGGAGTTCAAGAAATATGGAGTAAGTCTGGGCCATTCCTACTCCTGAACAGGCCCCAAACCTAAATTCAAACCAGGGCTGCAAAGGCTAATCACACAGACCCCCAGGGACCAAAACATTGTTTGGGTACATCTTCTGGATCAGAGACCTCTCCGAATCAGTAAAGAGCAAGGCTTCCCCTGGTCAAATGAAACACAAATGACTCACAGTGTCCCATGAATAAAGGGCATTCCACAGTCGAAAAACACTACCTCCTACATTCCATTCTCATACATTAACAATGTATACTAACAAACAAAGGGCTCTGAGTTGTACACAAAACCAGTTTTTCTCTTTAATTAAAGTATTCCCTAAAGTGATGTGACAATACAATCCTCTTTTCATCGAACGGCTATTACCAGATTCAGGGCATAAGCTGATCTAGACCCAAGCAAACTATGCTATTAAACACCAAGATGCAGAACGGAGCCATGTCAGCAAGCAGACAAGTTAGGGGACGTGTACCCAGATTATTTTGCCATATTTTTTCTATGCCTATTGAGCTAAGCCTGCTAGCCTCATAAATCTTAAAAGCTACTCAACACTATTTGGCTAGAATGGCCCACCAAAGTAGTTGAAGTTCATTCCTAGTAAACCTTTAAAAACTATTAACTAGCAAAACGAACTGTCATATAGAACATGAGGGTATGAGAACTTTTTTTGAGAGTGGGGGTAGAGGTTAAATAACAGGTGATTTTCTCACAACCTTAAAAAAAAAGCATTTTCTTCTGCTTAACTTTTGTCTACATGGATCTCAAAGAATATATCAGTTTCTATTATATCCAATCAGTCTGTTACTATGTATAGATAGCCAAGGCAAATCTACAGCTTCTCTGGACACAGATGTATAAAATCAATTTCAGGGCTTATTTTGAAAGTTCCACTTGACATCAGGATTTCCTTATAGGCAGAGGGTGAGTGCAAATGGCACTTCCCATTTATATGGGAAATAATTCAACAAGCCCACCTGTATGGGCAGAGCCTGGGCTCTGAACTTTATTCTGAAATGCAAATAATAAAATAAGTCATATTACTACTCCAAATATTAATCATAAATTTAACAATGTTTAATGGAATAAGTATTTCCTTTCTAACCCTTCTCAAAATGTTATCACCCAAATCACTCGAGTATTAATCAGAAGAACTACATATCCACCCACAATTACATATGGGCCCAACAATCCTTTTAGAAGACTGGGGTAGCAGAGGTCTACAGTATTCTGAATGCTTTCTCAATCCCTCAATTACTAGTCATATTTTCATATTACACAGATAATAACACTCCTATCTTTCTTCGAGTGAGTTCTCTATTTTTAACCTATCGATTAATCACAGAAACACATACCCTAGAGCTTATTGCAGGCTTGCCAAAGACCACTCAAAATGTCAGTTCTCGATTTTACTCTTTCTATAAATTCAGAATTCTCCAAGTTGTATCATACATATATATTTTTCAGTATCTTCACCATAGATATAATTTCTCAATGGCATATCCTTGGCAAAACAGAAAAGTCTATTTTGGATAATTTCCTTTAACTCTACTCCTTTCCACCTTTTAGGTTATAATATATTAAAGAATGCTTTTAAAAGATAATATTTTAAAAATAAAAATAAGATTTTAGAATATTTTTAAGAATTTCACAATTTCAATATTACCAGTCTCTTGGCCTGGGCCAGATAATATAAAGCATTATGTACAAAAGATGACCATGGCAGTTCTCTTGCCCTCAAGGCGTTAGAAAGTGGGTTTCCCTCTTCCTTTTAATCAATTTCCATTTAATTCTATGCCCTTTCCACTGGCATTTTAAGGATTCATGGAATTAGTTACTTGTTTTACATGTCTAAGTAGAAGGAAGATAGAGGTACATTCTAATACACCAAAAGAATGTGTACCAGGAAAAATTCTCAAAAATCCTTCAAAAATACTCCATTTAAATATAGGATCTGAACAAAATGTTCCCCAATATATAATGGAGTTTGGATTTAATAGAAACTATCATACAATTCACTGAAATTTATCTAAAAGGAAATAAAAGTCTTCAATTACTAACATCCTTAAAAAAGGTACAAAATATAAGCATTATCCCTTATATTGACACTCTCAAAAATATCTCAGAAATTATTAAACTGGTAATCCAAAACAATTATCATAGGATAAAAACCGGAAACTTGGCAAGTTTTTCTATATAAAATGTCAACTACCCTATCACTCCCATAGCCTTCTACAGCCCCACAAATTTCAGCCTCTTCAAAAAGTCCTTATCTTTTCTGGAGTTTAAAAAAGAGATTGAAAGGCTTTAGGTATAGAAGGAAAGATTCTCTCAGGTCTACTAGGTAATTAATGCTACACATGAACTACAAAGAAGAAAACAGAGTGGGGGGATGGGAGAAATAGGTGATAGGGATTGTGGTGATGAGCACTGGGTGATGTATGTAAGTGTTGAATCGCTCTATCCTACACCTGAAACTAATATAACACTGCATGTTAACTATACTACAATTTAAAATAAAAATAAATAAAATTTGTAAAAAAAAAAAAAGGAAAGAAAAAATGGTTTAAAAAATTACTTCAGATTTTTCTTTGGACTCTCATTAAGTAATGCAACAAAATGTTAACACTAATTATCTATAATGATATCAGTAATTAACACTTACTTCTTAGTGCACGTACTTTTCTACTTACTTCTTATATATTTTCCAAACTTTCTACAACGAATTTAACATTTTAAAATTTCACTACAAAAAGGGAACAAGGCTCCCTGGGTAAATGGCCAATTCCTAAAGCCAGAGCACGAGCACACATGATAAGCCTAGAACATCTTTTGTAGGGTCAGAAAGTAGGGAAGGACTCAAAACATAAAATAATGTCGGTATATCAAGAGGATATGGGAGCCAACTGAAAGAGGTACCAAGAGCCAAAGCTGTAGCAACTTGAACAACAAAATAAACAATGTATCTTTGGGATATGACCCCAAGTATAAAATAAATACCCATGAGGCTACATGGATATAAATAAATGATTAAATAAATCAGTAAGTAAATAAGTAAGAGAGAAGAGATAAATTTCACATTGTACAGAAAAGAGTTAACCTAGCAGGTCTGTTATCCTTTGAAATGTCTGCTTGCAAGATTGGCTCTTAGCTACCATCTAAGAACTTCGATTTTAAGAGGGCCCTACCATTCCCAGAACTAAAAAGCATGGCTCACTGTGCCTAAACTGCTGGTACAAACAATATGGTTTATGCTAAACATCTGCTGTCACTCAGGGAGTCTAAAACTTGGGGATGTGCCAGGCAGGGGAAGCCTATGTGACCAGCCCTAATAAAAATCCTGGGCACTGAGTCACTAATGAATTTCTCTGATTGGTAACATGTCACCTGGAATGTCACAGCTCACTGCTGGGGAATCAGCTTCCTTCTCGATAATGCTACTGGAAGAAACTCTGGAAGCTAGCACCTGGTGTCCCCTGGATTTTGCCCCATATGCCTTTTTACTTGCTAATTTTGTGTAGTACCCTTAGGTTATAATAAATCATAGCTGTGAGTACAACTACATGCTGTATCCTGTGAGTCCTTCGAGTAGATCGTTAAATCTGAGAATGGCCTCATGGACCTCTGAGACATACCCAGAAGAATTCCAAATAATTTATGTAGATAATTCACCCTCATGAAAAAGGAGCCTTACTCTCAATCCTTAAAAGCGTGCTATACTTGGTGGCTTCCTTCCAAAGGTACAATATAGATAGCAGGGAGAAAAGAGTAATTTTATTTTAAGAGAAACCTATCTCAGCCAGGAGATCAAGGTTAACATCATCTGTGATAAGAGTACATGCTCTTGATATGATTATGATGAAAATGGCACTTTACCTCGGTGTTCTTCCTACTAAAAAGCCATCACCTCAGTCTAACTATGCAAAAAAAAATTACACAGACCTAAAGTGAAGAGTGTACAAATTACCAGACCAATACTCCTCAGAGTTATCAAGGTAATTAAAAATAAGAAAAGCCTAAGAAACTCTAATCGTTGAATAGCCAGGGCATTCTGTAGATACCTCAGAAATGTAACGGGCTAAAGACTACTTTAAACTCTCCTTAACATGGCTTCAAATGATCCAACAGGCCTCCAAGGATTAAGCTATCTGCAAGTATTGCCTTCCAGAACAAGTAACACTCTTTAAAAGAATATAACAAAATCTAGCTCTCAACAACATCACATTTACAATGTCCAGCATCCAATAAAAAATTGTATTTAAAAACTTCAGAATCACTATTAAATTATCTGTCAAGATGTAGGAGAATATGACCCATAAAATCGGTCAACAGAGATCTAGAAATGATGGAAATGATGGAATTAGCATATGTGCTCTTTAAGAAGCTATTATAAATAGGCTCAAGGACTTAAAGGAAAAAAATAAACACAATGAAGAGAAAATAGAAGATATAAGAAGCAGACTCAAATAGAACGTTGAAAGATAAAAAAATACACTCTATCCTTAACAAATTCACTAGATGGGACCAACAAAAGATTAGATTTGGGGGAAGAAAAAAATCAGTAAACTCGGAGAAATGGAAATAGTAGCCCCAAAGTGAAGTGCAGGTGACAAAACAATAAAAAAAAAAGAAAGCTCAAAGCCTCAGTGACCTTTGGAGCAACACCAAACAGTCCAATGTATGTGTAATTGGAATCTGAGAGGAATGAACAGAAAATACTCTTTGAAGAAGTAATAAAAACTTTCTAAAATCAAGGAAGACTATAAACCCACAAATCCAAAACTGTCATCAAACCTCAAGCAAGAATACATATACAAAGACAAAAACAAACAACAACAAAAAAAACTCCATGCAAAGGCACATCATAATCAAACTGCCAATAACCAATGACAAAGAGAAAATCTTAAGAACAAAGAAAATACTTTACACACAGAAGAAAAAGATAAAAATCAACACAGATGTTTCATCTGAAACTAAACAAGGTACTACCCTGGGTACTGAGTCTCTAATGAGTTTCTCTGGTTGGTAACATTTCACCCATAATGATATCACTGAAAAGCTTACAGCATAAAACTGATGACCTATAATTCTATATCCAGTGAAAATATCTTGCAAAGATATAAGTAAAACTTTTCTGAGACAGAAAAAAAGCTGAAAGAATCTGTCATGAACAGATCTGCATACAAAAAATGTTAAAGAAAGTTCTTCAGGCAGAAACAAGATCATATGAAATGAAAACGTGAATTCACATAATTGATTAAGAATGCCAGAAATGGTACATTTGCAGGTAAAGAGACCCTTTATTTCTCATTTTAAATTTCTTGAAGTTAACTGACTGCTTAAAGAAGAAGTGGTTAATATACTGCCAGATTTATAACATATGTAAAAATAAAAAATCTGACTACAACGGTATAAAGGATAGAGGAGAGAAACAGAAGTATAAGATTTTAGGATCTTACATTGTACATTAACTATTGTTATTATTTGAAAGTAGACTGTGATAAGCCAAAAATCGTTTTGTAAACTCTGGAGCAACTAGCTTAAAAAAAAAAAAAAAAGAGTTTTTAGAAAAGCCAATAGTAGAATTACAATACTAAAAAATACACAATTAATCCAAAAGAAGACAACAAAAAGGGGGGGGGGGCAAAACAGATGGAACAAACAGAAAATAAGAACAAGATATATTTAAGCCTAACCATGTCACCCATTATATTAAATATAAGGTGTCTAAATAAATATAAATACAAATATAAATATAAGGTGTCTAAACACTGGAAGCACCATGCCAAGTGCTAAATGATAACTTAGTGAATAAAACAGATTTTTGTGCCCTTGGGAAGGCTAGGATTCAATGGTAGAGATAAGGCATTTGGGGATGAGGGAGGAAGTCCCCACATACAAACATGCAAATATAAAATTACAAATTGCAATTAAGGGCTGTGAAGGCAATAAAGTGGGTCTCCTGACATAAAAAAACCAGACGAGGCCCTACTGAGTTAGTGTAATCAGGGATGGCCACTCTGAGGGGACAATAGCAAATCTCAAATCTGTTCAGCAGTGCATCTCCTAAAGAATGAATCTTTATGCTTAAACACAAAAAGAAAAACAGATTAAAATCAAAGTAACTCCAGGGTGCCTGGGTGGCTCAGTAGGTTAAGTGTCTGCCTTCGGCTCAGGTCATGATCCCAGGGTCCTGAGATCGAGCCCCACATCAGGCTCCCTGCTTGGAGGGAGAGTCTGGTCCTCTGGCCCTCCCCCTTCTGATGCTCTCTCTCTCTCTCTCTCTCTCTCTCATTCTCTCTCAAATAAATAAATAGTTTAAAAAGAAAAATCCAAGTAACTCTGGCTGACCAAGGATTAGGGTACCAGCGTCATACCCACTTTTTTTCTTTTACTTACCTGAGAAGATTTGCAAAGAACCCCTGAAATATTCAGAGGGCTCCAAAAAATACTGAAATCATCAGCTGGATACTGGAGAAGAGTTCTGAGCAGGAACAAGGGGAGACAGACCAGTTGATGGTTAGGTGGGGAATGGACTTTAGGAGAACCACACAATGGAGGTTCAGCTGAAGTCTCCTGAATATAAGTTGCTGAGGGGAAAGAAAAGGACTAAAAAAATACATAGTATACTTACTGTAATTAGGAAAAAAGCAATAAAGATGGGAATAAGAGAGATTCCAATTTTTCCTACTAGATATTTCTTGATATATAATACTCAAGAGTGAACCCTAGGTTTAGGTGACTATGTGGATTGTACATGGAACATGGAAGAACCAGATGCAGGTCACATCAAGAGTTTGGGCTCCACCAATCTAAAGTACAAAAGAGATGTCAGGACTATAGATAAGAGGCTACAGAGACAGAAGAGACGTAGACAGACCCCCAAGCTCTCTTGCCCGTCTTCTCCGCTGATGAGGGGGGAAAAAATGAATTCATTATTTTCAAGTACTTCTTAGCCAACAATAACCAGAAATTAATGGATTCAGCTGAACTGAAGAGAAAGAAAACCAAATAAAAACAAAAACAAAAAAGAGAGAGAGAGAATAATTCAAATACAGCACTATGAAAGAACCAACAAAATAAATAAGTCAGTAATGAAGGTAATCGGCTCCTAAATCGGACCAGAATTCCATCTAGGTTTCTGGGTAGTAAGGTTTCAGATTACATCCACATTAACTGCTTATTTTAGAAATGTAAATCAAGTTTCTGATTAATAGTTATAGCTATAAAAGGATTTCTAATAAAGATAAGTTTTACACAAATGTCACAGATTGGGCCAATGCATCAATATATTCACAAATTAGCAGCATAAAATCTGTGAGGAAGACTTTTAACTACACTCTATAATTTTGGGAGTGGTTACCTTTGCAGCAATTATATTACTTGTGTATGCCAAAAGGTACAATTACTGCTACCTTCCCGACACGGGGTATTTATTAATAGACCGACTTGTTCCTAGCCTTTGGTTTAAGTTATTTTTATATATTTCACATATTTTTTAAAAATTGCTTCCTCTGCTTAAAATGAAACACTCCAGACCCTGTAATCATACTTTCTTCCTTGCCTTCACAGACCATACCAATTTGCTATTATTTGGCTCAGTGCTAAGATATTATTTCTTGAATGAAAAAAATGTTTATGAATAGATTTAAAATTAATTCTTGAGATCCTTATCCGGACATCAGAAATTATTTTCAACTGCCTGAAAAAATCTTGAAGATATTGTTAATAAAAACCCAGATTTAAAATTTTCTAGGGATGCCTGTCTGGCTCAGTTGGAAGAGTGTGCGACTCTTGATCTCTGGGTCTTGAGTTTGAGCCCCGCGTTGGGTATAGAGATTGCTGGAAATAAATAAAACTTTTAAACATAATTAAAAAAATAAAAATTAAATTTTCCATTCAAAAGGTTACTTGTTATGATTTGTATTTTTATTACAATACACATAACATGTATTCACTACCCCCAAAAAAACCAGAATTGTTAATACTAAGATACTGTCACTGTCATCAATATATATTATTCAGATGTACTGGGATGAAAAGGGTATTATATGCATTATAATCGGTCAATCCTACTGGCAAAGGATAGGTAAAATTCTATAAGCTATGAACAGGGTGAACACAAAATGACCAAAGCCGGACTTTTTTGAGCACAAAAGTAGGCCCTATTAATGACATGCCAGAGCAGAGACTAAACCACAACTGGCCAGGGTCTACGGAGACCTGAGGTCACTATATCCACGAAGCACCCATTACGAAGTAAAGGCTCACTATTTCCTGCCAACACTAGCCCTTCTGGATTTTTCCCCCACACTGCCAGCAGCATGTAAGTTTTCAATCAACTACAAGTTTTTATCATTAAAGCCACCTTTGATATCATTCTTCATTTCACAACAAAAGGGTGAGTCAACAAGGCTGCCCTCAAGTAGAAGGGTTGAAACCAGAAGAGGAAGGAAGGTGTCAATAAACTGCACAGGGAACCAAATGGACAAACAAAACCACACTTAGCGAATGGAATACCAGTAGGGGTAGGAAGAAAAGATGAAGAGGTTGTCCAGTAGAATTAAATAGGCAAGCCCGAAACACAGAAAAATATTTTTTCATGGGTCACCTTAACATAAACTGCATGAAAAGGAATTTGGAAAAACCTGCCTTCATAATATTAATACTCTTTAAAGCCTGACTCTAAACCCAGTAAATCAGAACCCACATTTTTATAAGTTCCCTAGGTCATTCTCAAGCACATTAAAGTTTAAGAAGAGCTACTTTAAAATATACTAATATTTTTATTTTAAAATATACTATTACGTTGTCTATGCCATTTTTAGCACACAACTACACTCATTTAAAAAATAGAGATTGGAAGGGGCGCCTGGGTGGATCAGTCAGTTAAGCATCTGACTCTTGATCTAAGCTCAGGTCTTGATCTCAGGGTTGTTGAGTTCAAGTCCCGTATTGGGCTCTATGCTGGGTGTGGAGCCTACTTAAAAAAAATAATAATAAATAGAGATTAGGAAAATTCATAGGCCTAAAAAATAAATTTTCTGTATTCCTTACAAAGAACTTTTCAGAGTTGTTTTTTTCTTTTTTTAAAGTTTCTTTATCGAGTAGACTAGAAGTATATACTGGCTTATACTTCTTGAGAATAGTATATCATCACACAGCTTACCTGGTCTTAAACAAATCACTCTTTAAAAACAGAAAAAGCTATCTAAAATCTAAGAAAAAGAATTTAGAATTTAATTAAGATGACTATAATTTACATCTGTAATAATTAAGTTAATTTTGGATTGTTTATCCTTAACAATTTAAATGAATAAATCAAATGATGGAATGTTCACTTTGCGGATATAAAATTTAGAAAAATATTTCTAAATATTTTCTAAAATATTTCCAAATAATTGTAAGCCACAAGACTGATGCTCATCTTACTGCCATCTTTCTAAAAAGAATCACCTAAGATTATCTACTTACCTTTATAGCTACTTTATTCTTTTAAATAAAAAAATGAGGTTTAATAAATTTGATGATTAAAACAGACACAGTGTGTATTCTATTCATATACGTGGTCGGATGGAGTGAGAGAGATGGATGGAAGGTATAGTTAGAGCCTCATGGACAGTGAGTTCCAATGTGGAAAGACTATAAACCAAACGATTGATAAAAGCGACCATTCCAGAACTCACCAGGGCACTAAGGGCATACGGGAAATGTAATAAAGCCAACAATTATTATCTGTAAAGAATAAATCATCTGGCCTTCCACAAACAGCCGATGAGTCACAGATTTTTTTTCTAACTGGAGAGATTTTAAAGATCACATAACATAATCCATTAAATTTTAGATGAGACAACTGAAGCCCAGGGAGCACAAGCAACATAGCTGGATCCTGAACTGAATCAACAAATATTTATTGAACACCTACTAGGGATAAAACACTATTCAGGGGGCTGTAGAAAATACAAATAAGTATAACGACAGATCCCTTCTTCAAATGGATCCCTTCCGTTCTATGCTTCCCAGGTAAGTTACTCACATGGAGCCCTCTGATGTTAGCAAGATTCCTTTCCATATTCTAGTTTAGGGGTTTGAACACTTTGGCCCACAGGCTAGATCTGGTTCATCGCCCTTTTTAGTAAATAGAGTTTTACTGGAACACAGCCCCGCCCATCATTTGCATATCATCTGGGCCCCTTCGCTCCAGGAAGTTAAAAAGGTTTGCTGACCTATGTTCTAGATCACTGCCTGCACGATTTGAGGATTTTGTTTGGGGTTTTTGATTTGTTTGTTTTCATTCTGAAGCTACTGGAAGGTTAGTTCTGCCTCAGCAACCACTGCCTACTGAGCAATGTACTAGATGGTTCTGAAGGAAGAGCCGGGGGGCTAATTATGGCAACTGACGGCAGCTCTCAGGAACAAGTAAAAACTTGCTCTGGGACACAGAGGACAAGAACCAAACGAGAGAGGGCTCTAAAACCCAACCAACATTTACTAACTGCTTCCTAAGTACCTGCCATTGGGCTAAGCGCTGGGGCTCCCCACAGAAGTGAGATCAACTCCGTTCACAAAAAACTCACCATCTGGTGAAAAGAAACAATACTTTTACATTAAATGGAGTAACAGAAGCTTGTGGACAAGGAGTTCGAGTCCTGACACGAAGAATCATTAACTGAGGCTGAGGGTGAGGGAAAAGATTCAAACCCAAGGAGAAGGACGCAGAGACCTGGGGGGGGAGTGCTGGGGCCTGCAGAGCAACAGATCCGGGTCGTGGCCAGGACTGGAAGCTGAGTCCACGGCTGTCTCAATCCAAAGGCTCCTGCCTATTTGTGGGTGGAGTTAACCCTGGCCTGCACACTGCTTCCTGAACTCCTTTTATAGCACACTTTATCTTTTGTTTAACTCTTCCCGTATATTCCTTTAGTTACATTTTAAACTTACGTTCAGCTTTAGTCATCTGTACCTATTTTTACCATGCTTGTTTTTAACCTCATCTTCACTGTTTCCTTAATGTCTTCCGATATAGATTATTTATCATCTTATTCACCTTTCTATGCCTTTGTTGTTTCAGTATATTTTGCCTAATATTTATTTATAGTATAGTATAGTTATAGATTTTTCTTTCTTTTCTTTTTTCTAAGATTTTATTTATCTATTTGACAGACAGCACAAGAAGGGGGAGCCGTAGAGGGAGAATCAGGCTCCCCACTGAGCAGAGAGCTGGATAGGGGACGCGATCCCACGACTCTGGGATCCTGACCTGAGCCAAAGGCAGATGCTCAACCGACTGAGCCGCCCAGGTGCCCCTATTTAATTGTATATTTTTCTTATCTACTTTGTTTCAACTATATTTATTATATGTCCTACATATAATACCTTCAATTGAGAGGAGGAATTGTAATATTTTAACAACTACTATCACCATCACTGTACCAGTACCTATTCGGTTAGTATCAGTTCTTTGATTAAGAAACAGCCCAGTAAATGGGGAGAGAGGAGACACTATTCCAGGCCCCTTAAAAAGTGAGACAGATGCATCTTTACTTCAATTAAGTTTCTTGCAAGTCCTTTCTAAAGGCCAAGGAAGTAAAACTCTGACCCAAACTCAAGCCATACTTAACTGTGCCAACTTAAAAAAAAACAAACATCCATGGAACTTGTGGAGATGGTCTAAAACGATCTTTCTTATGAAGTGTTAGGCTAACTTTAAAAACAATCAAGAGAGGGGCGCCTGGGTGACTCAGTAGGTTAAGCGTCTGCCTTTGGCTCAGGTCATGATCCCAGGGTCCTGGGACCGAATCCCGAGTCAGGCTCCCTGCTCAGCGGGGACTCTGCTTCTCCCTCTGCCTCTGCTGCTCCCCCTGCTTGTGCGCGCGCTCTCTCTGACAAATAAATTAATTAAAAATAAATAAATAATTTAAAAAAAAACAACCCAATCACAAGGAAGTACAAGTTCATGTTGCTGCACTAACTTCCCAAAACCTTTGTACCTGCATCATGCAATCATGCAGTGGTTACCTGGAGGAGCACACACTATGGACAGAGAAGGAAGCACAAGAAAAACTGCTGCAGCTCCAGCTCCTGCGAACTGTCACGTCGCCATAAGTCACAGGCTAAAACTTTTGGAATTAGGCGCAATAAAAGAACTAGATCCAAATTCCTAGAGTATTTCCTAGTATGCAGTGATCCAAGGATAAATGCTAGTCAGACATAATTCATCTACCTTCAAGTCAAAACTCCAAAAGTTTTTGTAAATAACGAAAGCCCCTGTGTATTAAACCACGTGTCGATTCTGCTGCCACTTTTTATAATCTCAAAAACAATGCTACAAAAGAAGCTATCATTCAAACTGAGAGGGGAGGTTAACTGGCCAAGAGAGATGAAGTAACCTGTTCAAGGACACGCAGCCAGTCACCGTGCGAGCTCAGCTCGGTCTGGATCAAAGCCCACTCCGCTCCTTTCACAGTACTCCACTGCCCCTTTCCTATCGCTGCTGGGGGTCTTCCTAATAGCTCTACCGAGAATTCTCACAGAGGCAGAGAAGGCACGGAACAGAACATCCAATAAGGCTTCTGTGTCCTCCGATGATTACAGCCTGAGAAGCGCTCCCAAGGCTCTCTTAAGTCGGGGCACTGCTTGATTTCATGACACTGTGAAAACCCCAACGCTTCCAAATCCCACTTGTAATAAGCAAGAAAAATTCCTGAGCTCCTTCACATATTTACACAGTTATCATTTGGGTCAAGCCAAAAATTCCAGAGCAGACGGATTATTATTTGGAGCTCAGGTTCTTCCCAGACATTGCTTTGCCCACCATCCTTTTTATCACATTTGAATTCCAAACGATTTTCCCATCTTGTTAGGTCTGTTCTGTTTACAAGCAGAAGTGCCATAAGAAAACCAGATCTCCATGTTCTCCCAGGACCTCCTCTAAACTCCCTATTAATGGTCCAGTCTCTGAGGAAGACTTCAATCGCTCTTTACCCATCTCATTCCCTTCTAAAAAGGGACTGGCCTGCCATGCTATTCCTCTAGCCAATATAGGGCGTATCAGACAAAAGCGAGCTATTCCGGAGATACAAAATCTGACTACTGAGATCAACAGATCTGCAAAAACAAAACTGGAAAGATCACTCATTAAGGAAATCCAGTTAATAACAGCACCCCCTTTTCTTTACTAGTCAAATACAGATAGCAGCCTTCAAAACTCAACCAAGAGGGGCCCCTGGGTGGCTCAGTCGGTTAAGCGTCTGCCTTCAGTTCAGGTCATGATCTCTGGGTCCTGGGATCGCGCCACGCATCGGGCTCCCTGCTCGGCGGAAAGCCTGCTTCTCCCTCTGCCTACCGCTCCCCACCCCCACCCCGGCTTGTGCTCTCCCTGACAAATAAATACATAAAATCTTAAAATAAATAAAAAATAAATAAATAAAACTCAACCATAAGTGCTACATTCTACTTTGTCTCTGCTAGTGAGCTGTGCCGAATACCTCAAGAGAGGTATACCAGTATACTATTTAAAAGTTTATTATCCCATGGAATCATTAACACTTTGTAATGAAATGGAATGGCATCCCAATGCGTGCCTCTTAATTGTTTTTGTAAAAGTCACGTGAAACGGCTATTCACTTCATCAGCTTATGCAACCAGAGTGTTATAAAAATAATTATCAACTGCTCATTAAAGTGAAACACAAGGTCTCAAAGAGTAATGCTTTATATTGGAATTAAAATGTTTTCCTATTGAAATATAGCTCTTAATTAAAATGAAATCACTGGAGTGCCTGGGTGGCTCAGTGGGTTAAAGCCTCTGCCTTCGGCTCAAGTCATGATCTCAGGGTCCTGGGATCGAGCCCCACATTGGGCTCTCTGCTCAGCAGGGAGCCTGCTTCCCCCTCTCTCTGCCTGCCTCTCTGCCTACTTGTGATCTCTCTCTCTCTCTCTCTCTCTGCCAAATAAATAAATAAATAAAATCTTAAAATGAAATCACCAAAAAAAAAAAAAGATATGCACTTTAGTGGCACAATTAAACATGACAGGTGCCCTGCTCTTCAAAAAAATATTCTATACATAAAGATTTGAAAACCTCAAACACTGCAGTGAGATGGAGTACAAGGAACAAATGCCTGACTTTATTTAAAGCAAGGGCTACCACTTAGGAGCTAAAAGACCTCAAATGATTCGCTTAAGCCTCTCTGAAGTTTTAAAACTTTGTACAACAACCTATCTCACAAGATTTGCAGGAGGACTTAGAGAACATTTGCTCAGTCAACCAGTCATTTATTGAGCAACTATTATGTTCAAGTCCTGGAACACATCACTAGGCAGAGTTAATGTTCAACTTACTTTCTGTTTGGGGTATGTACTAAATAGGTAGACAAAATTAAGTTATTGGTAAAACAAAATAAGAAAACAGTGCCCAGAATACAGAAGGTGCTCAAAAGTTTTTTCCATCCTTAATGCGGATATATATTCAGTTCTGTTCAATCATTTCTGTTCCTGGTGAATTATAAAATCAATCTTGTAATGTATTTATACTAACTTATTCTTGACTCCAAACAGAATGAACAACAAAATTAAGGTTGATTCCATCAGAATAAAAATAACCCAACCTTGGAGATGGAAGGACTTTGCAGCTGTCACAACAGAAGCCTGTGGAAACACACTGCCTGATTCTTAGGATCTGACTCATGACTGTGCCTAATAGTCACTGTTCTTCGGTGGTTGGACAACATTGTGGTATATTCTGAATCAGTGAAGGGCATTTTCTCCCCACCAACTTTTATGTTATCATTTATGCCAATTCTACCAATATTTATCAGTGGAATCAGTCTCTGATCACATGATTAGGACTCTACACCAAAAATACATGGAGAGTTAAGCATGTTATGAATAAGATTACATACCATGAACATCTTGATTCCTTTTTTTTTTATTAAGGAAGTTGGGACAGAAACGATTTACTTCTTTAACAAAATTGCAACATTATACAACTACATACAGCAGAGTTCCTTTACTATAAATTACAACTGTTAGCTGATCGTCTAATCAAAAAGCTCCATTAAAGTTGGAATCAGAGGAAACAAAGATCAATAGGTCCACTAAGGGTTTTATTTTAACTTAAAATATAAAATCCATAATTTATTCCCCAGCATTTGACATAGTGCCAAGTTCTTAAGGTGAATTTGCTGATCACAGCATTGTCTGCCTTGCCTAAAGTCCAACCCATATACATCGTCTATGATCTCCAATTTCAATTTCTTCAAAGTGGAAAGAAAGTTGAAAGTATCTGAGGAAAAAACCCTTCCAATCTTATACACTTCTCTGACCAATGTGTAATTCAAACGCTATTTTTTTTTTTCAGGAATTCACTTTTACAGAGTCTAACCAAAGCAGTCAACCTTGTTTACACCAAAAGAACCCCTTCTTTTCAGTCTTATACTTCACTGAATTATGTAATGCCTAATTAAGTTACATGATCACAATTACAAGCATAATTGGCATAAACAGGTTTAGCTTAAAACACAGCCAACTCTTGGTAAGCCCACATAACTTAACCTGTTTGGTGCAAAAGTGGTGGGAAAGGCTTTGGACAGTGTGCAGTGTACCACAGGCATTTGTTAAGATATTTTACAGAGAAACAACGGATTTCCGGTAAATCCAGTGAGTTGAGAATTTTTTTTAAAAGATTTTATTTATTTATTTGACAGAGAGAGAGAGATCACACGAGTAGGCAGAGAGGCAGGCAGAGAGAGAGAGGGAAGCAGGCTCCCTGCTGAGCAGAGATCCCGATGCGGGGCTCGATCCCAGGACCCTGAGATCATGACCTGAGCCGGAGGCAGAGGCTTTAACCCACTGAGCCACCCAGGTACCCCGTTTGAGAATTTCTACAAAATTCTTAAAATATTAGGTTAACGTAATATTTAGGAGGGAAAATGAAAAAACTGATCAAAAGCAAAGAAAAATATTCAAAATATCAACCCTGCAAATACCTCAAAATTCTACACATATTTTGTTAAGGAAACCCTATGCATCTATGAACACTTCTAGAGTTACAAGTAGCACGTAAATTTCTATATATCGCAGACTAGCTTATTCTCACAAAAGTATAGTGTTATCTATCCATATTACAACCTTGTCTAACATCTGTTGGAAATCACACCTTCCAGTTTGAATTAGCAAGTAAATAAGTTGGCAACTGATCCAACTACAAAGCTATGCGATGTCACACTAGTTTCTCTGTAAAAGCATAGTTCCTTCTTGGCATTAGTGATATGAAATCCCTTCGTAGTCTTCATGTCTCCTTTCACTGCATGAGCAAAACTGTAACACCCCTTAGAAGAACTGTACCCAGTCATATTTGCAGAACAGTCATATCTGTATGACTTCTGGCTAAACTACTGCATTATCTCTATCCCAGAACTACCAGTAAACAGGAAATAAAATTCATTCAAGCTGAATTCCAAGCAACCTATTTGCACACTGCTGTGAATTATGTGTCTCATTCTTATGTACGATATAAATTTAGTATCAAATCTTGAGATTCAAGAAAAGGAATTGATCGGTAAATTTAAGAACCAAACATTTTAAGACCGGATCCCTGTTCAGAAATTGCCAAAGAAGTCCTGTCAATTAATTTTAAATCACTCCATGAAGCTGAATTTTATTCTCAAAGAGAAACACCAGGCAAGAGTTCTTCTGCAAAGAACTTGCAGTCCCTGAATTTTCAGACAACAGATTCTTCAGTACTCCATGAGAGTGCTTTGCCTTGACCGTGATTGGTAAAAAGATACTACAGAAAATTGTTAATCATTAACTTGAGTGTTTTTTTGCAAATTCACATAAATTACAAATCTGACTGTTACACTTTCTTTTTTTGAGAATGAGAGCATGCACGCACGAGTGGGGGAAGGCGCCGAGGGAGAGGGAAAGAGAATCTTAAGCAGGCTCCATGCTCAGTGCAGAGCCCGATGTAGGGCCTGATCTCCGGTCCCTAAGATTATGACCTGAGCCGAAATCAAGAGTCAGACGTTTAACCAACTGAGCTGCCTAGGCGTCCCTAATGATCATACTTTATAATATGTGTGCTATGTTCAAAAATGTGTAAGACTGTCTTTAAATTAAAAAAAGGAATCATATTAAACTAATGGGCATAGCACATTCCACTTCAGCATCAAGTCTAACCATACTGTTCATGGCACAGTAAAGAAAACCAAATGGTTCAAGACGGAAAGTTAAAGGAAAGGTAAATTTTTTTTTTTTTGAAGATTTTATTTATTTAACAGAGAGAGACACAACGAGAGAGGGAACGCAAGCAGGGGGAGTGGGAGAGGGAGAAGGCTTCCCACTGAGCAGGGAGCCCGATGCAGGGCTCGATCCCAGGACCCTGAGATCATGACCTGAGCCTAAGGCAGACACTTAACGGCTGAGCCACCCAGGCGCCCCAAAGGAAAGGTAAATTTTTAATGACTTAAATAACTGCACATATAAACATATTAATATGTTTCACACATCCATACACTGCTGAACACAGAACTAAGAGCTGAATGACTTACAGATTTTAATTTAAATTAAGACACACTACCATCAGCAGCCTCACCTCTACTTCATCCACCCAATTAAGTGACGAGCGTGAAAAATGACTTCTTACCAGTACACTGTAAATGCCAACATATATTTCTTCTTAAAACTTAACTCATTCTCCTTTCTTTTACAAAATTGATATTTTTAAAACAAAATATATGGATTCTCAGAAATATGACCGTATTTTTTAAACTGACATGAAATAGTGTTCGGGAGCATATAAAAAAATAGGGACACATCCTGCCCTGGGGAGCTTAAATTGAGAAAATTTTGAAAGTTTACTTGGCATTGTCTATCAAAATTTAAAATGCAGACAGAAATTTCTACTGAGAAGTAATCATACAAAAGTATAAAGTGATATACCAAGGGATATTTATTACATAACTATTTTAATAACTAAAAATTAAAATCCTAAACGTTCATCAATAAGACACTGATTGAATAAATTATTACATCCACACAACGGAAAGCATTTTAAATGAGACAGAAAGATGTTTATGCTGTATTAAATGAAAAAGCAAGTATCAGAACGGTTGGGAGAGTAAATCTCATTATTAAATTCTATAAATAAAAATGTATATGTGCATATTAAAATATGCATAGAAAACAGCTATAAAAAATATGTATCAAACTTGCAGAGGGTTGGAAACTCTCCTCTTTCTACTAAATATTACATTAATTTATATGAGCCCGTATTTATTCCCTAAGATTACATAGCTCATACTTACACAGAACGTTTTAACATTTTAAAGTGTTTTAGTCAAAAATGTAAAAACTTAAAAAAAAAAATGTAAAAACTTATAGGATTTTTCCATCTTCTTCCTAAAGGATCTTTCTCTCTTTTAGTATTTGCTAGTTACTATATGCAAAACTGATTTTTCTCCTAATACATAATGACTATCATCCTCTCAGACTTTAAAAGGTGCTACATTCAATTTTGCAAGACTATAGGAAACAAAGACACTATGACACAAAATAATAATTATATTCAAAGATGTGACTTTTTTGATATTTCACCCCAAATATTTACTATCTACAGAACAAAAGAATGGCAGATATATTTATGTGTGTATATATATTTTTTTTTTCTTTTTTTTTTTGTAAGAATGGGATATATTTTGGGGCGTCTGGGTGCTCAGTGGGTTAAAGCCTCTGCCTTCGGCTCAGGTCATGATCTCAAGGTCCTGGGATCGAGCCCCGCATTGGGCTCTCTGCTCAGCAGAGACCCTGCTTCCCCCTCTCTCTCTGCCTGCCTCGCTGCCTACTTGTGATCTCTCTCTGTCAAATAAATAAATAAAATCTTAAAAAAAAAAAAAAAGAATGGGATATATTTTTAAACAAAATTTAAGTGGCTTCTATAGTGACAGATAAAACGTGTACCTTAATTTTCATTTACATATCCCATAGGTTGTACCAATAACATTTTTTCAGTAAGTATAACACTCGTTCATCAAACTATTTTCCAAAGATCACCAAACTTTTTCTTTTATTAATGGCTTTAATCTTCATTTATGGCATCAATATTTCTCCATCTAAACTCAAAACAACAATTTCGATACCAAAAAAATTTAGATCAAATATACCTCTACTATATTAAACATTCTTAATATTTAAACTTGATTTTCAAAATAAAGATGTATGCTCACTAGACTTCATATGTGTAAAAATAATTTTACTTGCCTAAAATATTTTAAAGAATTGAAAATAATGCATCTTTACTTTACCTAGTTGCTGATGTGGCTGTCTGTCATAATTACCATGGCAGAAACGGATTCCATCTTTCTCATCTACAATCTTCTCTGATGAAAGCCAACTAAGACGTCTCACCTTAAGTAATCTTGGGGAGCCTTCCCGAAAACTATCTCTAGTATCCAAAACCACATCTCCCGAAAGAATGGGAGGAACAACTCTCTTTAGAAAATCCATTTTAAGGTTCTTCTGCGTTACTAGACCCACACGCGCATGTAAAGGTGTTTGCACCAACTTCCTGATGAGAAGGTCAGGTACACTATTTGTGTCAAAGAGCAAGGAAGTGTCACGTGAACTTAGGTGGTGCTGAAAGCTGGCAGGTCAACCGCCAGCTGTTCCAAAGCTGATTTTTAAGACATTTGCTGTTCGTACTGATAACAAACCAAACAGCTATAGCCCAGGAAACCACACTTCGTTCAGACACAGACGTACATGTCCGTGTACCAATGAATGGGTGTTAACAGCAATATGGAGACTATAAAATGTTTAGCATCCACTTGGTTTAACATTTAGCCTTTGAAGATCCAAACTGTGATAATGTTAAGACAAATTTACTTTCCTTTGGGGCGTGTCTTACTTTTAAAGAAACTTACAACTGAAGTGCAAAACAGTAACTTGTATTCCAAAGATAATTCTTATCATTCTGAAAATTCACTGAGACCTCAGAAACATTAAGTTTTATCGGAGATTAAAAGCAGTAATTTAAAACTTTATACTGTATTGTGAACCTTCCAATGTACTTTTTTTTTTTTTTTTTAAGATTTTATTTATTTATTTGACAGAGAGACACAGCGAGAGAGGGAACACAAGCAGGGGGAGTGGGAGAGGGAGAAGTAGGCTTCCCACTGAGCAGGGAGCCCGATGCAGGGCTTGATCGCAGGACCCTGGGACCATGACCTGAGCCGAAGGCAGACACCTAACGGCTGAGCCACCCAGGCGCCCCCCTTCCAATGTACTTGTAAACACACGAAAAACTCATTACAGTCAATGGTGATTATCAATAGTAGCAATGAAAACTTTGGCGTGAATTATCAAAAAAAGATTGATAATTTAAAACTATATAGATCTAAAGAATATAAAATGGAAGAATTTAATGTATAAATATTTAGTTCTATAAACCCAGTAATCAACCTTACATAATTTAATTCCAAATAACTGAGTATTCTACGAAGTATTTTAAAATAGCAAAAGCAGCTGATCCTACTGCCTTAATGTAGTCCAGAAGCCTGACAAAATATGACAGTGAAGGGTGCCTACATAAGACTTTGAGAACTGAAATTAGTATCTGCTTTTCTCCTTTCCTTTGCCTGCCCTCTGGTGGGGGTACAAAGTGAGCAAGAAGAAAATAAACAGAAGGATTAGGTAAGGCGTAAA
Organism: Potos flavus; assembly: GCA_028534135.1. NCBI lineage: Eukaryota > Metazoa > Chordata > Mammalia > Carnivora > Procyonidae > Potos > Potos flavus. Next base: position 141,386,194 of record CM052899.1, on the reverse strand, counting down.
CTCCCTAAGTAATCAAATTTGTAACTTCGAAGGATATACATTTTAATAATAAAAAAAAATCTGATTCACTCAGTGAAACACAAGCACAATCTCATTCTTCTAACCCTCAACACGAAGAAAATAATTTACGTATTTTTAAAGATGAAGCGTAAAAGAGTCTATACAGATATCAGGAAAAATTGCAATGTAAAGGGGCACCTGGCTGGCTCAGTCGGTTAAGTGTCTGCCTTCGGCTCAGGTCATGATCTCTGGGTTCTGGGATCAAGCCCGGGTCGGGCTCCTTGCCCAGTGGGGAGTCTGCTTCTCCCTCCCCCTCTGCCACTCCCCCTGCTTGTGTGCTCTCTCTCTCTTTCTCACTCTATCTCAAATAAATAAATAAAATCTTTAAAAAAAATTGTAATGTAAGAACAAGCAAACTTCTGGTTCTGAACTGCTGAGTGTTTAATCCTTATTCCTCTACCACATTGTGAAGTCAGCTATTTTTTATTTCATTCATTTAAAAGATCTTAATCGAAGGTCCTCTACATGTAAAGCAGTAATATATTTTTAAGGTTCAGGGAAAATTTAGAGGATTTATTAATGCATATCCTGTCTCAGGGAATCCTACAGTAAAAATGAAGGATAAACAAGGAAATCAAATGAAAGACTTAAATTTCTTACCCTAAAGCAGGACCGTACTTACTAGAAAACAATGTTGACTTTCAAAGAATGCCCCTAAGAAGTGGATGTTCTCTTAACCCTTGAGCATAAAAGGATAAAAACTCCTATTTGAACAGCCTATTCCCCACACACAGAAAAAAACCACTGGTTAGAACCAGAATCGGTGTGTCTGAGGGCTGAGAAGCTATCGCTGGGTCTTCCAGGGTCTTTCCCCCCTCTTCTCTACAGACAGGATCACACATTCTTTACAACTTCAGCTTGTGGTTCTCTTAGGGTCCTGTGATAGGTCTCCCTTATCTTATGGAGCCCAGAAACAGTGGTTTATAACGCAGGCTGCTTACGGAGGGCAAGTTACCTTCATGTTTGTTCATGATATACAAGATAACCACCTGTGTCTCTATTAACCCCACTGTTCTCAACTGCACTTTCACCCGGGGAAGGAACAGGCAAGGATTAGGTGTTACAGAAGTCACAAGATTTTTCTCAGATTGCTTTCATTCCACAGACGTTTGCCAAGCACCTTCTATAATGGCCTGTGCGACGTGCAAGGGCACTGAAAATATGTCTCTGTTCCCAAGGAGCTTACTAATTATTTAGGAAGGGAAAGAAACTCTCACAACTACAGTTCTTCCTGTGGGCTTGGCCAAGGCTTTGTCAAGCCTAAATTGCGGTTTGATTTCCTCTGCCTAATCTGCTTCCTAACCACCTCTCTTGACAGGTGTTGATCCCTAACGAACATCCTGGAAGCCAAACTTTTTCAGCATCAGCTACGGAAGGACCCACCCTGAGACATACAGCAAGGGGAAAGGGTAGCATTCCAGTGACATTCCAGTGACAAGACTGCACCCGTCACTAGCTAAATCTACGAGGAAAGGTCATAAAGCCTTGTTGCTTGCTGCTATTTCTAAGATCTTTGGTTGATGATCACAACTTCCAACTCCTGGTACAGTAGTCAGGATTACAAAATTATACTAGAAGTTATCCACTCACATACAGCATTTAAAAATATTTTTAGACTGCACAGTCACTACTTCGCCTTTAGAATATTTATTATAATCTTACCGGAGAACTCAAGACAGTAATTTCTTGGTGGTAACTTGAATCATCTAATCCTGACTGTGGTGGGACTCTTGAGCAGTTCTGAGAGTTAAGCATTTAGGTGTTAATCATCCAAGATCCAAATAAATAGCTCCAGCTCTAAAGGAAAACAAAATACAAGATTTACACATAAGATATGTTTCTGAGTACATTTGTATTGCTCATATCCATCTTTACTTCTGAACAAATTATATAGCAGAATCACTTACTGCTGCTAGTTACCTTCTTTCAATAATGTTATATTGTATTTTTTCTAAATCCGTATTATGAAAAAATTCAAACTAATGCAAAATTATTGAGAATAGTATAATGACCCCCACCCTTACGAACTCCTAGCAAACCATATTTCATTGATATCTCCACCCACCCCTTAACCCCTAAGCCCACCACTCTGGATTATCCTGAAGCAAATTCCTGACATCGTACCACTTCATCTGTAGATAATTCTACATGCCATGTCTTTTAAGATACAAATTTACTTTTTAAACATAAGCCAATATCATGATAATATCTACAATTAACTAATAATTTATAACATCAAATACCAATCAGTGCTCAAATTTCCCCAACTGTATCAGAGTATTTTTTTTTTTTAAGTTTGTTCTAATCCAGATTTAAACAAAATCCATATAGGCAATTGTTACTGGGTCTCTTAAATCCCTTTTAATCTACAGTTTCCTCCCTTCCTTTCTTCTCTTTGCAGTGACAAGTAATGCTTTTACCAGCCAATGCTTGAACTAACATGTCAATACTTTCATTATGCAATAGTACATTTAAGACATTTTTATTTTATTCATGAAAATAAACAGATTTGCAAAGTAGTTCATATACCCACGAGGCCCAGTATTTACTTCATTTACAGAAAAGTTATGGGATACATATTTTTCAAAGTCCAATTATATTAACTGATGGAGTCACGGGTTATAAATTATTATACCACATCTAAAACAACTGGATGGTTACTAAGAATGAAACCAATGAACACAGGGAGTTATCCTTTTACTATATATAAGAACTCATGTAATTGTACACATTCTATGTTTTTATTACCATTAAAAGTCGTGGCATTTTTCAATAGCTAAATAGGCCACATTTTAAATCTGGCATTGAAAATTCAAATTAACTTCATTTAAAATCATAACTGGTTTCTTACTACTTTTTTCCGTTTAATGAATTTAATCCCCAACCCTAGAGAAAGGACTAACTACTCTCTGAAATATTAATTTTGTACTTAACCTTCTTAATTTAAAATTCCCTTAGCCAAGTTAGAAAAATATGATATTCCATTTGCTGACAGGCATAACTGATTAAATCATGATAAAACCAAATCTTCGAAGCCAAAGAACTTATAAATATGACTATTGTGACTGCCCCGCCAAATATTTCTGAATCTGTAAACAAAACGATATCTATAATTCTGCCATAATTCTTGATACTGTTTTATCATCTTAGGTTCATGGAATCATTTCTCCCTCAAAGCAAAGAAAGCTTATATGACAAACAGCCTATCCTTTCTGTCCATAGTGGGTAGTACAGTCACAGAATAGTCTGTATTTAATGAAATTTAAACTTTCACTTCCTCTTCTATGACAAATCACAAAACCAATTACTCCTAGAGTACAAAGCAGCTTTAGGAATACTACAACTTCAAAGAAGACCGATTTGTACCTGCATGCCCAGGTCTCTCATTTGGCTTCACTTCTGATTTTCCTGTTCAGACACAGCAAAAGCTAATGCCATGCTTTTTATAAAAATGTGTTTTCTCTTCTTGTAACCACATTGTCAGAGCACTGTGTCATTTCAAGACTTCCCAATGTTTGTCTAGAATTTTCAATACCTCCTTAATAGATCTACAACCTCACTATTTCCAACTTTCACTTTTGATAAGACAAACATAGGTCTTTGGTTACCTTGGGAAATAGTTGGTTTATACCTCTCTGGCCTTCATTATGGGTTATGGTCATTTTTAGCAGGGTTGGGTTTTATTGTTTTTGTTTTGGTTTGGGGTTTCTTTCTGCATGTGAATTGTTTTTTCCATTTTGTGTCCATATATATTACATAACACGGGGCTCATTTTAACTCTCCTTTCACTTGATTAATTTGGAAAATATTTTATCTACAAAAAGAGTAATTTCTATTACTACTTTGATAATACTACTTTTGACATGGTTACGGTTGTAACTGTAGTCATAGTGTACATGTAATCAATGCTATAGTTTCTTATTTTAAGAAAAAGGTCATATAAACGAGAGTGACATGCAGAGGTGAGTTGGTATTGGACAACACTGAAGAAACTGTAAATAAGAAACTGTAAATAAGAAATAGCACAAGCTTTGAAGGAGCAAGGCTTTAAACCTGCACCAAGAAAAATGGTCTAGAAGCTTCCATGTGCAATAAATAAAGAGAACAGTGGCCCAGCTCTGGTGCTTGGGAGGATCCCAGGTCAAATGAGGTCCTCCAAGGACAGCCTTGTTTCACTTCAGTCCAAAAGTAAAAGAGAAAGTTGAATGGGTGTTCAGATAGCACGTTAACCTCATTTCCTTTCTGAAGAGAATTACTAGAATTATAAAGAACAGAAATCTACAAATTTAATGTATCTTAACTGTAGTAAGACACTTGAAGTATATGTCTTTGATAAAAATAATCTCAGGCAAACAGCAAAAATTAAGAGTAAATGAATCTCAGGGATGTTCATTATAATATTCTTAATACTTGTCTGTATACTTTATAATTTGAAACGGAGAACAAGGCAGTTATGATGTCTAGCACAAAGTAGATATGAACTCAACATAAAGAAAATTATTACGTAACTGATGAGAAGGCTGCTTCATAAAGAAATGGAAATCCCTGCTTACTGTGTTTTTAAGGAAAAGGCTGTTGGAAAATGCCATAGAAATGGTAATCCCACTGGGTAAAAAGATTAACTTCAAAGATTCCAACTCAAAACTCTAAATTTGACTTCTGGACGTATTTGATACTTGCACGGTTGACCCTGAACAACATGGGGGTTAAGGGTGCTGACTTCTGCAGAGTCAAAAATCTGCTTATGCTTTGACTCCCCAAAAACTTAACTACTAAGAGCCAACCATTGATAGGAAGCCTTACCAATGACAAACAGTTGATTAACAAGTATTTTGTAAGTTATATGTATTATATACTGTATTCTTACAATAAGGAGAAAAATGTTCAGAAAATAAGAAAAAATACACCTACAGTACTGTACTGCATTTATTCACAAATATCCATGTCTAAGTAGACAGGCACACTTGCAAACCTGTGACGTTCAAAGGTTAACTGTGCTTGAATACTAAAATATGTAGTGACTAGAAACTCATTATATTTCAACTAAAAAAAGAAACCAGATTGCGGGATATGTAATCTACGAGGGCAAATTCCTGCCCTTCTATTAAAATTATTCTGGGAATCTCACAAGGCCTCTTAAAATGATGCAAAAGACCAAAATGATTCAAATGTTCTGACAGCCTTTTAGAATAAGGATGTGATCGTTTTCAAATAAATTTAGAATAATCACAGCTCCTATTCACAGTAGCAAAATAATTTGGAAAAACATAAAATCCAGTAATTTTTTTAATCTGCCAAAAATTTTATAAAGTATGAAAAATCTACTCACATATAATCAAGTACAGGCAGCAAACAATTATTCAAATATCTTTTATGTCTGACTGGTAAAAATTGTTAACATAAAAAACTTATCATCACCCCTTTAATTAACAAAGAAAACTGATGATTCATTAAATCTACAGCTTCCATCACAGTTCAATTTTTAGAAATTTACTTTTTCTCTTATTTTAGAAATGCTATCGTTTTTATAATTTTTAAAGTGCGCTTGCATTTTACCCTTCTGTCATTCTTTTTAACCTTCTCCCAAATTTCAATTTTAAAGAGTACAGAAACTTATTACACTGACTAAGGTAATCACGGATTATGCTATATTACCTGCTAAAAATGCTGTACTGAGCTAAAATATAAAATAGGGCTTCACTGCAAAAAAAAAAAAAAAAAAACTAAACTAAATTTCTCGCTGATGAAGCAACGTTCTCTGCAGGTAAATTTGTCAACATTTTGTTGATTTTACATTTTTAACCAGAATAGCAGTTGTCACCATACTACTAGATCTAATGAAAACAACTGGCAAAATTTTCCATTCAAAAATTTAAGGGGAAGTTTTGTACAAAGGTTTCATTCATTGAATCAAACGAAAACAGCACCAGAGCACATTTTCTAATATACTGATGAATATGTATGGTTTAGAATAATTTTCCTATTACATTTCCATACTGGCATGGAAAAAAAAAAGGAATTCAATCACAAAAGTATACAAATGTTCTACCTACTGATCTGGATTTAAACACCAAGAGAAAAATTTTATTTTTTGTATTTATTTTTTTTTAAGATTTTATTTATTTATTTGACAGAGAGGGAGAGAGTACAAGCAGGGGGAGCAGCAGGCAGAGGGAGAGAGAGAAGCAGGCTTCCCACTGAGCAGGGAAAGCCGACACAGGGCTCGATCCCAGGACCTTGGGTCATGACCTGACCCGAAGGCAGACACTTAACCAACTGAGCCACCCAGGTGCCCCAAGAGAAAAATTTTATTTATTTATTTTTTTAAGATTTTATTTATTTAGGGGCGCCTGGGTGGCTCAGTGGGTTAAAGCCTCTGCCTTCGGCTCGGGTCATGGTCTCAGGGTCCTGGGATCGAGCCCCACATCGGGCTCTCTGCTCAGCAGAGAGCCTGCTTCCCCCTCTCTCTCTGTGTCAAATAAACAAATAAAATCTTTTTTTTTTAAAGATTTTATTTATTTATTTGACAGAGAGAGAGAGATCACAAATAGGCAGAGAGAGGGGGAAGCAGGCTCCCCACCAAGCAGAGAGCCCGATGTGGGGCTC
>CM052899.1:141323016-141379028 GCA_028534135.1 Potos flavus | reverse complement strand
TCAAATAAACAAATAAAATCTTTTTTTTTTAAAGATTTTATTTATTTATTTGACAGAGAGAGAGAGATCACAAATAGGCAGAGAGAGGGGGAAGCAGGCTCCCCACCAAGCAGAGAGCCCGATGTGGGGCTCGATCCCAGGACCCTAAAGATCATGACCTGAGCTGAAGGCAGAGGCTTTAATCCACTCAGTCACCCAGGCGCCCCTAAGAGAAAAATTTTAAATAAATGTAGAAGCAGACCAGTAAGACATCAACCTCACTAAATCTGGAATGTATCCCAATCTCTAACTTCTACAAATCTATTACTATAACTATGCCGTATATAAATGTACAGAAATCATACATTCAACAAAGACTTATTAAGCAGACCTACATTCCAGGAACCAGGCACAGAGAAGTGAATAAAACAGACAAAAATCCCTGACCTCACGAGGTGTACGCTCTAACAGGAGCTTCAGTTTTTTGGAGTCATTCCTTTAAGAATCTGAAAAAACTGCTGAAGGCCTCTCCTTCCAAAATGCACATATATACCTAATTTTGCAATGTATGAACCTTTCTAATCCAATCATTAATCATGGGTTAAGAGCCCCTGAAAAAAATCCTCCTCATGTTTATTTTCTATCTCTGCCGTTTATAGCAGTTTCATAATTTTACTATTCATAGTAAAAAAATAATACTTTTTCTCCATTAAAATACTTGCGGCCTTCAAATTTCAATGTAATGTTTTCTATTTATTCAAACTGTACCTCTCACAAATTTCTAGGCTGTCAGATTACCTTTTATCAATATTGGTCTTTCTAGAAAACTCGATCCTAACGTCTTTGGTAGCTTCACAGGGAACTTTTCTGATTTCATTAATTATTCTCTGGACCCCCTTGAGTTAAAATCCTACTCCCACCGCCCAAATCTTCTGTTAGTCTTTGAAGCAAGGTCGCCTACAGAATGTCTGGAAGAAGATATGCTCAAGAGAAATCACAATAAAACCTTAATCATTTAACAGAAACTATCAACTAATTAACCAAAAATTTTTCTGTTTTTGCTTGTCACAAAAAGAGTGACTCCTTAGGAAAAAAACAAACAAAAAACGGGGAAGGTCTTTTTTATTTAAAAATGTAACATCTAAAATACCTTCTGGGGTCACTACAGTCTCTAATCAAGGTGCCGTACCTATCATAATTTTTAAAATTATACAATGGAAGTCACAACTAAGTAAGTCCCTGAGGTCCTATCAGGTAAAACATCAAAGAAATTGCATGCAAATATGATATGAATATTTTGTACATTTTTATAAAACAATTTCCAATAAAAAGGTTGCTGGGCTAATTCAAGTTTTAAGGTTTTCGGAAAAATGAAAAAGTAAATGGCCGCAAGGTCATAAAAGTAAATGGCCACCATATAAATTTCAAAGTCTGTCTCTCCTCTTTTCCTCTGTTTATGGTCTCCAGCAGGCTTAGAGAAGCCTGACTTTTATAAGAGCAACTATGAAAGCACAAATTCCCCTTGATGTTTAGATGATCTATTTCTCCCAAATTTTTTTTTCTCCCAAATTTATAACCCCCAAGCAACTTAAGTCTAAGGAGGAATGATCATTTGTTATCTGCAATCTCACAATTTGTATCAAAAGCTTTTAAAATGTTTTTTATTCTTTGATCTAATAATTCTACTTGTAAGACCTTTTTTCTAGGAAGATAATCAGAAGTACACATACAGATTTATTTGCAAAGATGTTCACTGTACCATTATTCCGATGAGCAGAAAGCTGCAGAGGCGGCAGAGAACAAAGACAAAGCACCAGGTGGAAATGACCACGGTATATTCAGGAAATAAAGTGTTATCCATCAGTTAAAGAACACTTTTTACTAATATGTCACAATAGTCACCATATGTCTTAAGGTAAGAAAAAGAATAACGGAACAGTATTTAGAGTATCTTTCCCATTGTTGGGGAGTTAAAACTACATTTAGAGGCAAAGAATACAGGAGCCTGGTTGGCTCAGTCAGAAAAGTGTGAGACTCTTAATCTCAGGGTTGTGAGTTCAAGCCCCTTGAACTCTACCCTTGGGTGTAGAGATTACTAGAAAAAATAAACTGAAAAAAAAAAAAAGGAAACAATAAAAACAGAATCGATAGAATCAAATTGTCAAAGCACTCAATCTCTGTGTCCCCTTTGCCTCATCTATAAAATAAGGATAATAAAACCTCTTACGGCTATTATGAGAATTAAGTGTAAAAGATGAAAAATGTTTAGTGATTGACACACAGTAAGTACTGAATAAATGTTTACTGTTTATTAATTTATATCACATATTCTGACAGACTGATGTGCAACACTTTCAAAAAAATGTAATGAAATAAGATTCAGTCATAATTCTAACACCTAGAGAGAGCTGCTACTAATTCATAGTAATATCTGGGTTAATTTCTTTCAGGTTTTTCAATATGTACTAGGTGTTCTGTTACATTGTATCATTTCTAGCAATTACAAAATATAATATTTTATAAATATATTATGTGCACTTAATCATTTCACTATTATTGAGTGAGGTTCAATTCTTCACTGTTATAAATAATATTGCAGTAAATATCTTAACTGGCAGTCTTTGTATGCATCTTTTAAATTCCTTCAAGAAAGAATCTAGAAACAGAATTTCTATCTCAAGTGGTCTGAAATACACTTGGCTTCATTCCTCTGCTGACCTGTATGGAATGCAGACACACACTAGGTGTTCAAAAATGCTGATTTCTCCTTTTTCTCCAAGGGCACTTAAAAGATATTAATTTGCTCTCTCACTGTAACTTTTCTATTGTTTTTTGGCACAACTGCTTATCAGGTATTTCACTTTTTCCATTTAGCCCATTTAAGGATCTCACTTTCCCTTTATGTCACTCTAACATCCCCAACACAATTTGAGTATTCAGAACTTCAGCACCTTCCCCAAAACGTGAAAATTCTACTTTATAGGTCTAGAAATGAAGTCCTGGTCTTTCAGAAACACATCCTGAAATATTTATGGATGATGTTTCATGACCAAGGCACTGCATCGAAGTACCTGGGAACTGGAGAAAGGGAGTGGGTAGAGGTAACAAAGAGCTGATGAATGAAGCAAGCTGGGGATGGTAACATGAACATTCATTCTACTAGTCTCTGTTTAATTATATTGTTTAATTATCTTTGGTGGGAGACATTGTTTTTAAATCTTTAAAAGATATAATTATTAAAATCTATAAAACGATGATAAGTTTAGCTTGCACCATAGGTCTTACAGAGTAATTCAATGATCATTAAAAAAAAAACCAAGACCAAAGATATTTAAGCCAAATTCGAAAACAAAGTAAACAACCACAGTATTTAGAATCTCTCAATTATACTTGCCAGTAATTCCCACAGATAAAAACATACTACAATGCCTTTTTCCAAACCATGGCTTCAGCATACCATGCTGATTCTCCAAAACAATATTAGTATTTATATTGTGCATTACAAGAATACAATTATGCCTCTGTATGTGCCCACATGAATATTTGATAAGTAGTTTTATTATGTACTAGTATTAAATAATCCAAATTCTCTTGGTGCTTAAATCATCTTGGTACCAAGTTAGGTACATCGTAAACAACACTTACAGATTAACAGATCCACCGAAGTGTTTTTTGTACCCAGAGGCAGTGTAATGAAAACAAAAAAGAAACTACCTCACTGCATGTCTTTTATTCAGATGAACTGGGGTAAAATATCGCCTGTGTATATTTCTACCTGTATAGAAAAGTTTACCTTGATGTCAGCTCATGATAGCAAGAGAGCATTACAAAAAGAAGTCACATATCTAGGGATAAGTGTATCAATGGCTGCTCCCCAGGTTTAAAACAAGGGTGAAATGGACGGATTAGAGAGATGTTTCCAAACTCTTCACTGCAGTAAAGAAATATATTGTATATAAATGTACTTATAATACACATTTTAAATAACAACCCAGTATATATATGTGTGTGTGTGTTATGTATACATACACACACCCACATGATACGCTTGAAATAATAATCCGCAATACATTTTGATAAGTCTCCAATCTATTTTTAAAAAGTGTTATATTCTAATCACTACCCACTAAAACAATTTCTTGAGTTCATAGTTTTAAATCCCTAGACTTAAAAAAAACGGTCCACGATTCCTCCTGCTTACTAACAAAGGAGATGAAGAGAGTACTTGACAAGCTACACATTTCACGCCAGCCAATCATCTGCCTGCTTGAACTCTCTCCCCTGCACAGAAAATGACATTATTACATGTCTGGGAGGATGGGGAAGTGGGGGACAGAAGACAATGAAGTGGGTTGGAATCAGAAGACTGCTGCTTAGACACACATACACACACACATCCAAGAGAAGATAATCTCTTACATTTCTTCCTGTTCTAAAATTCTGTGGTTCTAAGAATTGGCTCTGAGAATATGAATCCCTAAAGGGTAAGAAATTCATCGCTGCATCTCCCACAGTGCCTAGCAAAATGGCTTTCATAAAAATAATAAGGCACTAAATAAAAATTAAATCCAACTAACAATATGCAAACTAAGCATATTTTTTATTTACACAACTAAGCATATTTATATATTATTTATTATTATATATTTACATAAAAATGTAAAGGTTTTCATCATTAAATGTATGCTGTCTACACACTATTAAATGTAAAAAAATATCAATGCTATTGCATATTATTTGAAAGCTCATAAGCATAAAAATGTTAAAATATATACTGTGTATGTCTACATATGTATCAATATATATAATATCTATGTCACAAAGCAAATACTATTTTTGTTACATTGTCCATAAAGGTATAAAACAATTCCCTGTAAAATTATTCTAAAACTCAGAATTAAACATTAACTTTTAGTTTCAATCATACTTTTCCCTCTACCTGCTTAATGATATTATTAATTAGTAAAGAAATTAGCAAAACATAGGCCCTGTACAAACAAAAAAATAATAGAAGACAACTGGGCAATATAAAACTTTCATAATTCAACCATGATTTATAGTACTCCGAAGCTCACCAGTTCTTGGTTCAAATGATCTCCTCTGCTTTTGTCTTAGAAGGAGTAGTCTTCTCCAAAACAAAAATCTCAATGACATAAAAGTTTTTGCCTATATATATTAACTTTTCAATAAATGATTACAGTTTAATTGAAGCAGGTTGGCGGGGAGGAGCCTACATAAAGGACTTTCGATTTTAAATCCTAATAAAACTTTTTATAGGGGTTCCTGGGTAGTTCAATTGGCCAGGTGGCCAACTCTTGATTTTGGCTCAGGTCATGATCTCAGAGTCCTGGGATCAAGCTTCTCATGGCTCCATGCTCAGTCTGGAGTCTGCTTGGGATTCTCGCTCTCCTTCTCCCTTTGCCCTTCCCCCTGCTCTCTCGCTCTCTCTAAAATAAATAATCTTTAAAAAAAAAAAAAACCTTTTATAAACAAGGACAATAAAGCCAATCCTTATACCTTTTATAAGATACTATAAAATGCCAAGTGATGCAACAAAAGACCCCTTTTTCATGACAACCTGAAAATTATAACACAATTTTCACCTTCTTTCCATAAGATCTACCTAAAATTCCTATTACTTTGAGGTCTTGAATTACTTAGAAAAAAATAAAAAATTTAACATAATTAACATAATTTCTGATTTTTAAATGAGGAAAATGTTTACAAATGTTTTCACTACTAAAAGGATAATGTATTTTTAAAAGATTCATTTATTTATTTGGGGCAGAGAGAGAGCACGAGCAGGAGGGACGGAGGGAGAGAGAATCTCAAGCAGACTCTGCGCTAAGCGTGGAGGCTGACCTCATGGCCCTGAGATCATGACCTGCACCAAAACCAAGAGTTGGACACTCAACCTACTGCATCACCCAGGCACCCCTAAAAGAATAATGTATTTTAATGAGCAATTCCAAATTTCCACTTCTGTTTAACATTTCTCACCTCTTCCCGGATTTCTAAATTTTAAATACTACTAACCAAAATTAAACATAACTTGAAAAAGCTTCATGGAGAAGGACTTGAAATGTCCCTTGAAAGAAATAAAGGAAATAGGGAATTTGCACTGGCAGAAGAGAAAGAAATAAGAATGGGTATGATGGGGGTGGTAGAGGATACAGGATGGGATTAGTTTCTCTTGAGGTCTTTCATTAAAGAATTGTTAGAGATAACATCCAACGATATTATTGGACTGGTTAATGAGGAGTCTCCACAAGCCCCAGGGAGGCATGCACTTAACAATGACTACTGGTCACCCTGGGTTCCCAGGATCTGCACTAAGTGGTACCTACAGAGACACAACCCCCACCACCCAGGAGCTTACAGACCAGCCAGAAGAGAGACATGTGTGATGACAGTTTCAGGTGCTTTGACAAAAGTTACCCAAATACGTTCAAGCTACAATCAGGTACAAACAAGGGAGACAATCATCAATTTAAGTGGAAGAAGGGACAGGAAAGACCTCTGCGAGTAAGTGGGGCTCACTGTCTCTGCGGCCAGAAGACTCACTGTATCGACGATCTGCAACTCTACGAACAGCTTTTTGCCTCTCTTTGAGGAGATGGCTAGCTGTTGATTAAAAAAACAAAAACTGAGACGCCTGGGTGGCTCGGTGAGTTAGGTGTCTGCCTTCAGCTCAGGTCACGATCCCAGGGTCCTCAGATCGAGTCCCACATCGGGCTCCTTGCTCAGCAGGAAGCCTGGTTCTCCCTCTGCCTGCTGCTCCCCCTGCTTATGCTTGCTTGCTCTCTCTCTCTCTCTCCGACAAATAAATAAAATCTTTAAAAAATTTTTAAAACACAAAATGAAATAATAAAAAATAAAATAACAAAAAAACCCCAACCATTTAAGTAACCTATTAAGGTTAAAAAAAAACATGATTGCAGGCCTGTGAGCCACAGCTTCCCTGTGTGACGAGCTCCGAAGTTGGGTGCTATCCCATACCATCCTTGTTACACAATGGTGCCTGGCTTTATCCCAGAAATGGTGATCTTGGGGACGCCTCCTCCCCATGTTTATGAAAAGAAGTATTGTGTAGGGTAAGGTTTACACGGACTGACAGGTCCTCTCACTCTAGAAATGTATAAAAGATAATAAGCAATTTCTTCAGATCAAAATCCTCTGTATGGAAAATAACACATTTCAAAGTTAGTAACAAAACAACATTCCAAATGAGTTTGGTCACTATGGATGACCATATAGAACATGCCACAAAGCTTCATCCTTCACATTCCAGCACACACAGTAACTCTAAAAGGACTGCACACAAAAGTCCAAAAACCCCACCCTACTCCACCAATAGGCTTTATTCTTCACAGCGGTTAAGTCAGTCTAAGCAAATTACAAATACAGGAGGGTAGAATTCAGAACTGTTTCACTGTACCCAAAGAAATGGTACCCTAGAAATCCAAATTAATTAAGTAGCCAATGAGAATAACAAAAACAGCCGCTAATTACTGAGGGCCTACTATGCATAAGGAACTAGGTTAGGTGCTTTACACACATCACTTCATTTGAACCCAAACAAACCCGTAACTTCTGTAAACGTTCAACTTTGCAGCTACGGAAACTGATGAAGCTCCTAAACGAACTAAGAATACTGCTCAACTGGATTCTTTCATCTTTCATCTTTTAAAAGAATCAGCTGTTATATGGAGTTCTACACAATAAAGTTCTCAACCTAAAGTGTAATTATGATTTCAGTGATTTTATATTGATTCTGAACCTCAAACAAAAGCTAGAGATCTCTCAAAAAAAGATTTAAGCATAGTTAGGTAAACTATGCCAATTATTAATTAATTAATTAACACATATTAATTAATGTGTGTTAATGATTTCATAAAGAATAAATGTGCCTTATCTAAAGTAAAAAAATGGGGGGGAGTAGAAGCCTGCTGTGGTAGGAGGGGCCATTAGGAAGAGAAATCTGGTGTTCCTTGAGATGGCCTGATAGAAACGAGTCATGCTTCCAGCCAACCTGTGCCCCCAGAGCTGCCTTGTGGCTGCTTTGTCCTTCAAGTGCAGGAACCATGTGAAATATCAGGAATGGAAGCCAATGTGACCATCCCGATGTGGCAAGATAAGCCACATGGGGCTCCTCGCAATTTAGTGAGAAGAACTGGGACCAACCTGTCCCCAAAGCCAGATCCCTGGGCACCCCTCGAGACCCTGCCCAACATGTCTAACCTGTGTCCCTACTCTGGCTGACACCACCTGGATAGCTGCAGATGAAGAAGAGACATGTGCCCGGGTCAGGAGTGACACACAGCCCCCGAGGCATACCTGGCAGTCGAGCCCTCAGATTGTCATGCAGTGCAATGCCTCAGTGCCCAGCCTGCAGGGGTCGGAGGAGAGGCTCCTGAAGTCAGCCCTGCCAGTGCCCTAAGCCACACCACAGAAGTGCAAGATGAGCTGAGCCACCTGCACAGCCAGATTGCTAAGACAGTGGCAGCTGATACAGCTTTGAGTTCATTAACAACAGGTGTCTTATCTCCAGGAAGTTTAAATGTCTCTTCTCCCTTACCTTGTTTTAGGATCCTCCACTCACTGTACAACTTCCCTTGTCATTAGTGACATCCCCAAGGAGACCAAGATAGAGGTCCCTGAGCTTCCATCAGTCCCCCTGCTTTGTTCTGCCAGCGCTGAATGTTGCAAACCAGAACACAGGGCTCCCTGCAGCTCGTCTGAAGAGGGTGACTGTGTCTCTCTGTCCAAGGCCAGCAGCTCTGCAGATATGATGGGGATCCTGAAAAACTTTTGCCAGATGGAACAGAGCCAAGATCTAGCTCTAATAAAAACCTCAGAAAAAAACACCCTTAATGACAACAGAGATAAGTAATCCACCTGATAAAGAGTTCCAACTTATGGTCATAAAGATGCTCACCAAACTGGGGAGAAGAATGGATGAACGCAGAACGCCAAAAAAGATGGAAAACATATGGAAGTACTAAACAGAAGTCCCAGAGCTGATGAACACTATAACTCAATTGGAAAATATAAGAGAGGGGTTCACTAGCAGACTAGATGAAACAGAAGAAAGGATAAGTGAACTCAAAGAAAAGGCAGGAGAACTCCCCGAATCAGAGCAGCAAGTAGGGGAAAAAAAAGTGAAGACAGCTTAAGGGACTTGTGGGACAACATCAAATTGACTAACATTCTCATTACAGGGCTCCCAGAAGAAAAGAAAAAAGGGACAGAAATCTCATTTGAAAAAAGAATGGCTGAAAACATCCCTAACCTGGGAGTGGAAACAGATATGCGAATCCAGGAGGCCCAAAGAGTTCCAAATCAGAAGAACCCAAAGAGACCCTAAAAGCAGCAAGAGAAAAATAACTTGTTTTGTAAAAGGAAATCCCTATAAGACTATCAACACATTTTTCAGCAGACAGTTCGCAGGCCAAAAGGGAGTGACATAATAAATTTAAAATGCTGAAAAGAAGAAAACTTCCAATCAAGCAAAGTTATCATTCAGAACTGGAGAGAGATTTCCAGGTGGGCAAAAGCCAAAGGAGTTTATCACCATTAAACCAGCCTTACCAGAAATGTTAAAATGACCACTTTAAGCTGAAAAGAAAGAGCACTAATCAGTCAAAGAACACCTATCAAAGAATAAATCTCACTAGAAAGATAAATAATAAAAATAATGCCCTTCATCACCTATTGTTAACCTTAAAAAGACAAAAGTAGTAAAAATAACTATGAGTACGATAATTAGTTAAGGGATATGCAAGATAAAAAGATGTAGGTTCTCTAAGCACATGACCATCCACTGCCATGGGTTGCTTTCCACTGCTTTGGTGCCTCGTCCAGAGCCAGGGACTTAGGCTTGGCCTCCTATGGGGCACACAGCACCCGGTTTCCAGATGCCAAGAGAAGGAGCTCTTTGACAAGGCCATCAAACACCGCTTCTTACACAGCCTGGCCCTGCTGGGGGTGCCCCATTTACTGCTAGCCCCTGGAACCACCTTATTCCGCCCCAGCTTTTACTACCGGGCTCTGCGGGGAGACCCCAGTGCCCAGACTTTGGCCCCTGTGGGAGGGAGCCTGCTAATGCTGGGCTGGCTTACCTTGGCTCTTTGAGCTTCCTCACATTTAATCTCTGAGTACTTTTTTGAGAGTTGGAGAAGGGAGAGAATTAAAAGAAAAAGGGGGGAAAAAAAGATGTAAAATGTGACATCAAAAACATGCGGGGGAGGAGTAAAAATGTTGAGCAAACGAAATCAAACTTAAGTTGGCAACTATTTTATCAACCTAAAATAGACTGTTATAGATATAAGCATATATAAGTTGTTACAGTTAAGGCTAACCTTAACTACAAAACAAAACCTACAGTAAATATACAAAAGAGAAAGAAAAAGGAATATAAGCATACCACTAAAGAATGTCATCAAACCACAAAGAGAGCAAGAAAAGAAAGGAACAGAGAAGAACTACAAAAACAGCCAAAAAACAATGAACCAAATGGCAGTAAGTACATACCTATCAATAACTATACTTTAAATATAAATGGACTAAATACTACAATCAAAAGACAGAGTGGCTAAATGGATTAAAAAACAAAACCTACATGCTGCCCACTAGAGACTCCCTTAGATGTAAGAACATATACAGACCGAAAGTGAAGGGATAGGAAAAGATATTACGGGGGCCCCAGGCTGGCTCAGTTGGTTGAGCATCCAGACTATTGATTTCAGTTCAGATCATGATCCCAGGGTCCTGGGATCAAGCCCCGCATCAGGTTCTGAGCTGGGCATGGAGCCTGCTTAAGATTTTCTTTTTTCCTCTCCCTCCTTCTCTGCACCCCGCCTCCCCGCCCCGCATGCAAGCACACACTCTCTCTCTAAAAAAAAAAAAAGCAAGCAAGCAAGCAAGCAAGCTGGGGTAGCTATACTTATTTCAGAAAAAATAGACTTCAAAACAAAGATTGTAAGAAGAGAAGAAGAGACAAAGGGCATTATATAATGATAAAGGGGTCAATCCAACAGGAGGATATAATATTTATAAATACTTATGAACCTAATATAGGAGGGTGTGAATATATAAAGCAAACATTAACAGATATGAATGGAGAAATAGCCATTCTATAACAGTTTGAATACCCCACTTACATCAATGGATAGGTGATCCAGAGAGATGATAAGAAAACATCAACCTTAAATGACATGTTAGACCAGACAGACTTAACAAACATATATACAGAACATCCCATCCAAAAGCAACAGAACATACCTTCTCAAGTACACAGGGAACATCCTCTAGACTAGATCATATGGTAAGCCACAAAGCAAGTCTGAATAAAGTTAAGAGGACTGAAATCATATCAAGCATCTTTTCTAACCACAGTGATATGAAACTAGAAATCGATTTTTTTTAAGTTTAAAAAAGAGGGAGAAAGGACAAATTATATTATGGCCAACAAATCACAGAGCTTTGTTGCTTATTTTAAGACTAAATTCAATCTTCTTCTGTTAATGTCTTACTATTAATTTAAAAGTCCTAGAACAACTTTATAAAGGAAAGTGACATTCCTCTGTTTTACCCAGAGTCCTTAAAAATAATCTTTAACCTAAAATGTTTCCCAAAGATGGATGCTCAGTTTAACCACTGGTGATAATGCAATCAGCTGCAAAATTCAGTTAGCAGTCCCTACATTTATAGGGAAAACCTGACAAAGTATACAAGTATCAATTGCCACATCAGTGGTTTAAAATGAAATTTTTCCCCGCTATACTTAAATTATTCTTTTTCTCCTAGTCCCTGGTATGCCCCTTTTCCTTTATTCCTGGTTTATGTTGAGACAACAGCTGGTCCCTGGCTCAGTTTAGTGGAGAGTTCAGGATCATCAGAATAATACCCTTGGAACGTTGTCTCTGCACCAGCTTCCCAATTTAGATTATGCTCTTCTTAAGCATCTTGATATACACCCAAATCATACTAAGGCTAGATACTAACTGGAAGAATTATTAGAATAAAGCAAAAAAGGAAAGAAAAAAATTTTAAGCTTTCTAGAAACCTAATACCAGGTAGAGTGTAATAAATAAAAATAGACATAATTCGGCTACCTTTGCTGAGCCTGATGGTTTATCAAGCTAGGTAGTGAAGGACACGAACAGTGAATAAGAGAGATCTATGACCTTATGGAATCTGAGATTCATCCAGTTCTAGGACCATTTCTCTTCAACTGTCCTACAAGGAGAGTGTTATAGAAAGTTCCACTATGGTACAACTGGGACTCATTACAAAATAATAAATGCTTATCTTGGGGTGCCTGGGTGGCTCAGTGGGTTAAAGCCTCTGCCTTCGGCTCAGGTCATGATCTCAGAGTCCTGGGATCGAGCCCCCCGCATCGGGCTCTCTGCTCAGTGGGGAGCCTGCTTCCCCCTCCCTCTCTGCCTGCCTCTCTGCCTACTTGTGATCTCTCTCTCTCTGTCAAATAAAATAAAATAAAATAAAATAAAATAAAATAAAATAAAATAAAAAACAACAACAACAACAAAAAACCAAATGCGTATCTTTAAATAGATTGGGCTTCTGGATTAAGGTTGCAAGTGTACTGGAAGCTGGAATTCTCATGGAAGATTGGAAGGAGAGAGGAAATAGAAGTGCAGAGTGCAAAACAAGGAACTGACTCACTCTCCCACCTCACCAGGTTTTTCACGTCGCTACTGGTTACATAAATCCTATATGGAATGCAATATTTCACTTAGGACAATTTTATCACTTAAGCCTTTCATAAACCTATCAAACCATGAGGTACAGGAAACATTCTTTGTTTTATAGATTCTCAGTTTTAAAAATAAAAACTTTCACCACTCCAAACCAAATGCGATGATTGAAGATCACAGTATCAAATGATGATCTGATTCTTACCTATAACCACCTTCCCCAGTTAAGGTTTCAAAGCCATTTTTTTAAAAAATCATATTGCAGAAACTAAGACTTAATGTCCTAATTTTATCTTAAGCAAGCTCACTAAAAGTTTCCATGAAGATATTTTTACCTTCAAATAATATAACCAAAACACTTCTCTTTAGTTACTATTGCTGAAACCCCAAAAATGTGAAACGTGACTTTAGGAAATTAACTTTTAAAATAGGTTTCAAAGGTTTAGTCCCCACTGCATTTCCAAAGACAAAAACAAATCCTATTCAGGATGGAATTATTAAAATTACTATAATCTCCCAACCATTTTATTGCTTCAATATGTAAGAAGACATAAAATAGTCATTTATTTTAAAAGGTGATCCAAACAGACTAAAATGTATATTAATATCTAAAA
Organism: Potos flavus; assembly: GCA_028534135.1. Taxonomy (NCBI): domain Eukaryota; kingdom Metazoa; phylum Chordata; class Mammalia; order Carnivora; family Procyonidae; genus Potos; species Potos flavus. The sequence goes on along the minus strand of CM052899.1, from coordinate 141,365,716 downwards.
AGTCCCATGTAAAAAAATCTATATAAACCCCATTTCCATTATAATTACAGAAAAATGACCTCAGATGAGAAGGCAGCATGCTGTATGTAGTACAGTTACACAATACTAGGCTATATTAACAAAGTGACTTAACCTCATTTATAGGAGGAAAGGGAGAGAGGGAGAGGAAAGGAAAAATAAGAAGATCTGTAAGAATTTAAAAAAAAAAAAAAAGAGCACCCAAAATCGTTTTTGCAAGCTGTAAATGGTAGTACTCTTCACAAAAGAAACATGCTGGCCAGCCCCGATATACAAACAAAATCACATATGAGAATCAAGTATACTAGTATTTGTCAACATGCAGACTAGTGCATTCAACCTAGCAAGACACCTGATTAAAAAATTAGTCAAGTAGATTAGTCCCCAAGATACCTGAGGTAAAAGAAGAGATTCAGATATGCTACATAGTCATGATTTTCTTGGCCATTCTCCACCACGGTGGAAATCAAATACTGAATGCTCTAAATACACCATTTTCCTCCCTCTCCCCTGGAAGTCATAAGAGCTCTCTGATATTGACATATAAACATATATTTGTCAAACTAGTATAGACAGTTTAAGTAATACTTGGTGTTCACTGAAAGGTTTAATACAAGATATTTTTTTAAATTGTACTTGAGACTTGTCTCTTTCACGAGAGATTTTGATAAGTGATCTACCACACTGAATGCTCCCAAATTTCATACAATTCAAATATTTATTGAGTTATCAGTTACAAAAATGAAAAACACACACTTCTTTGCACTCCAAATAAATAATGTGAATATTTCTAATACAACAGACACTGTGACAAATTTTAGAATTGACATATCAAAAAGGAAAATAGGGTATGTGGCTTAAAAGTCAACCTGACTGAGGAGATTTAAGGGGAACTGGGGAATAGTTAGGATCTGAGGAGAACCTTTAGGGAAAAAAGAGAGAGAGAGAAGATAGGGTTCCAGAAGCTGAGATGTCATGACAGAAGATGAACATGAGCTAAAGAAAAGAAGTAGAAACATATCAGTTTGGTTGTCTAAAGAAAAGTAGTCTCCGAGTAGCACACTTGGAAGCTTAAAGAAAATGACAGAGCCTTCCATTTCTGGTGGGATTTCATTTTTCCACAGTGAGGGAGTGTATTAGTCAGGGTTCAGAGACTACAGAGAAACAGAACCGACAGTATATATAGAGAGAGATATAAGAGATTTACTGTTGGAATTAGTTCACGTGATTACGGAGAAGTCCCATGATGTGCCATCTGCCAACTGGAGAACCATGAAAGCCAGTGGTATAATTCAGCAGTAGTCCCATGGGGAATTGAGACCCAGAGGGGTCAATGGCGTAATTCTCGTTACGCCCACTCAGGCCAGAGTGGGGGGCGTCTCAGGTGGGGGAGGGGGTTGCTTTGTGTGTAAGTCCTAGACTCTAAAGGCCCAAGAACCTAAAGCTTAAATGTCTGAGGGCAGCAGAAGATGGAAGTCCCAGCACGAGGAGCACTAACAAATTCGCCTTTTCACTGCCTTTTTGTTCTGTTTGGATCCTGGGAGGACTGGTGATGGCCACCCACAGCGCTGGGGGTGGACCTTCTTTACTGAGTCTTCTGACTTAAATGCTAATGTCTTCTGGAAACACCCTCACAGACACACCCAGAAATCATGTTTACCGGCTCACTGGGCATCCTTTAGGCCAGTCAAGTTGACCCACAAAATTAACCAACACAGAGAGCCGCCATGAGTTTTTGAGAATGGAAGTGATATGAACAGACCTGTGATTTCTAAAAGTTACCTTCTGAAGCAGATAGAAAGAAAGACTGAAAGAGCAGAACCAGTTTGTAAAAACCTACAAGAGAGAACTTTCTGAACAAAGGCTGTGGGAGGCATAGACAAAGAACTGAAGTAGAACTCAAAGAATTTCCCAACTGAGCGAATGGGAGACCAACACTTTTCACAAATACTACTACAGCCACCTAACCAACTTGCATTTACCCCCTCCCATGCATTCCCCCCACCCCGGCCAGAGTGATTTTTTTTATAAGTAAACCACATTGCATCTCAAGGCCCTCCACCCCTCCTCCCTACATGCCAGTCAAGAGGGCCTTTTCATTTCCTAGAAGTTCAACTTCTTCCCACCTCAGGATCCTTCACACACTGTTTCCTATATCCAGAAACTGGCACCCCGGTGTTTTCCACCAAGTGAACCCTAACTAGCCTTCAAATCGCAGTTTAAATGTCTCTCAAAGAGACATTAACCTCTCTAATCTGGTCATAAGTCCCAACCTTTAAATTCTCGCTTGAAATACATACCACAAATTTAGACATGGGTTTGGGTATATATTGGATTAACACCCCCACACATACTAGATTATTCCCTGAGAGGTAGGACTATGACCCTTTGTTCCCTGGCGTCTGTACCAGTAGCTGGCAGGGGCTTAACGAACACTTGCTGAATGATAAATAAACCACACAAGATCACTTCAGGTGCTCTACTGGGAAAACGGTAATGCCATTACCTAATAAAGGGAACACAGGAATATCAAGTTTGGGGATAAAGTGGAATTCTCTCTGGGGAATGTTAAGTTGAAGACACAGTGGATTGGGTCTGAGCTGCATTATGTGGAATACCAAAGGGTGAAGAATAAATGTAAACATTATTGGAAAAGGAGAAGCAAAATAAAGCAAGCAGATCAGAAAAACTTCTGTATAACTGCCAGGAAGAAGAAAACAGACAAAGAGACTGATATTCCGAATATGTAAAGGGCTTATAAAGTAGAAAATATCAACAAACCTAGAGAAAATGGGGCCAAAAAAAAAAAAAAAAAAAAATGGACCGTTAACAGAAAAATGCACATGCATCCTAACCATATAAAAATATATTCAGCCCAATGTATACCTCAATGTAAATTTGGTGTAATAGTATCTTTAAAAATTCATTGTTAATTTAAGTGATTCTAAAATGTCCACAGATAAAGAAATTTTAAAAGTTAAAAAAAGATATTCAGGGGCGCTTGTGTGGCTCAGTTGGTTAAGCGTCTGCCTTCGGCTCAGGGCATGATCCCAGGGTCCTGGGATTGAGGCCTTCCCCACCAAATCTCCCTCTGCCTGCTGCTCCCCCTGCTTGTGATCTCCATCAAATAAATAATATATTTTAAAAAAGAAACATATTCAATTTCACTCATAATGAGATGGAAATTAACATGACAAGGATACTCTAGGAAAAAAAAAAAAAATCTGACAACATATTCTGTGTCCGAAGTTATGTATAGACAAATAGGCGCTCTCACACATTACTGATGGGAACATAGAGAGAGACACGAGGATAAATCTGGCAATATCTAGTAAGACTGCATACTCATTTACACCTTGACCCTGCAATTCCACATCTAGGAATCTGTCCCAAATACACAATGGCAAAATATAAAAAGACATATATATGCACAAGGCTATTCATAGCAGTACTATCAACAAGAAATTAGAAACAATTCAAATGCCCACCAATTAGGAACCGGCTAAATGAACTACGGTCTATTCACTCAATGTAGCTGTAAAAAGGAATAAGTAATTTACTACTACGAAGGGATCACCGGGATATAGTAAGTGAAAAAATTAAGGCATACAGTATTCTATATGAGAAAGGAAGAATATGAATATATATTTTGCTTATATTAAAAAAAAAAAAAAAAACAGAATGGAAGATCAAGTTTTTAGAATGCAATTACTCAGAAAGGAAAGTAGAGAAACCTGAGATGGAAATTAGACTCCTTTGAATAAATCTTGTTTTGCAGATTTTACTTTGGAACCATGAAACTGTTATACATGATTATAAAACAAAATTACATTTTAGAACAATTATTAAGTATCGAAATTAAAATACATAAACTTAAACGTAAATCCAGTTGGTGGCATAGCTGTACAGAGAACAATTATTAAGACTGACTTAAACAGTATGGTAGGCAGCCTCTGAGAGGGGCCCCATGATCCCCACACTTCCTGGTATTCACACCCTTATGTAATTACCTCCTCTTTAGTAAGGACTGTATTTAGAGACTTGCTTCTAAGAATAGAATGCAGCAGAACATCCATGTTCCAGGCAGCTTTTATTCACAATAGCCCAAAGGAGGAAACAAATGTCAACCAATAAATGCCTGGATAAATAAAACACGGTATATACATACAATGGAATGGTATTCAGCCTAAAAGAAGGAATGAAATTCTGACCCGTGCATACAGATCCTTGAAGACATGCTACTCAGCTGAAATAAGTCACAAACGGACCAATACTATGTGATTCCGCTCATGAAGGACCCAGAATCGTCAAATTCAGAGACAGAAAGTAGAATAGTGGTTGCCAGGGGTTGAGGCAAGGGGGAAGTGGGGCATTAGTAATATTTAATGGGTCTAGAGTTTTGGTTTGGAAAGACATAAAGTTCTGGAGATGGATGGTGGTGGTGATATACTTAATGCAAATAAACAATACACTCAAAAATGGGTAACATGGTATATTTCATGTTATATATTATATTTGACACATATATATTTTTTTAACACAGTAACTTTTTGAAAAGAATGCAGCGTGACAGGTTGTCACTCTAAGAACAGGTTTTGAAAGGGCCATGGCTTCCATTTTGAACACCCTTTCTGCCTTGCTCCAACCTAACAACCAGCTGCCATCAGTGCCCTGAGGGGAAGCCCAAGGAACTAGTTTCTGGCCAATTGCTAGAAAGGATTTGAGACCTGCCGATAATCACCTGACTGTGCTTGAAAGCACCCCCAAGGACTCCTTTGTGTCCCCTCCAACTGAGCCTTGGGATGAATGAAGACCCAGCTGACACTGAGATTGCAGCTTTATGAGAAACCCTGAGCGAGGGACACCCAGTTATGCTGCACCCCACAGAAAATGACCCACAGCAACTGAGATACGGTTCACCCGCGTCAAGCCACTAAGATTTCTGGTGATTTGTTACACAGCAATAGATAACCAACACACATAGTACTTTGACTAAACATTCCTAAGGGAACATGCCCCATATCAAAAAAGAATTACAAATTCCATTGCTGGATTCCAGGGAAAAAAGCACCTCTGTCCGCCAAAAGACATGTACAAGAATGTCACAGCAACCTTATTCATAATTACCCCAAACTAGAAGCAACTAAAATATCCATCAACTGGAGAATAGATAGATAAATAGTGGCATGTCACACAATGGAATACTACACAGCTATGAAAAAGACAAACTACTATTTCGCACAACATGGGTAAATCGCACAGATAAAATGTTGGCAAAAGAAGGCAGAGACAAAGCTTTAACACTGGTACTGCTTATTCCTGAGACTGTTGTGTGTCTAACACACAGGGGTACTCAAAATGAGGAATTATGGAGTGTTCTAATTGTATTATCCCTAGTGTCATTGAAAACCAGGATTCTTCGCGGAGAAAAAGATAGATGTAAAATAAAAAAAAGATTGAGCAAAAATCTTACAGAGCTGAAACAGAATTGGAAGTATCAGTATACACTCACGAGGTTCTCTAACTTAAAAAAAATTTTCCCCTAATTTTGACTTTTGAAAATACCTAGAAACAATGATCAACCTAGTAGAAATGAGAACCTGTAGAGCCCAGATTATAGTCTTTTTTTTTTTTTTTTCCAGATTATAGTCTTGAAATCCTATTCCCCAGTAAACAAATCAGGGGTCCCTTGGGTTCAGGGATACCAGGTGTAGGGAGGAAATGTACATGATGTGTCTGGAACTCCTTGTCATACCAGATAATCAAGAAGCTATCAAAAACTACTAGAGTCACGTCAAAATAACTCAGTAAGCAAATAACTCAGTAAATAACTAAGTAAGCCTTTAAAAGGCTCCCACTAACCAAAGTTTAAATAATTTAAGCATCAATAAAAATAATCCATTATGTTTAAATCTAAGAGTCCATAATGAGTCTAGGGGAGAAGGGGCAACCCTGACTGATCACTGTTGGAGAAGGCTAATATAACCAATTCATTGTTTTGAAATCGGTAAGCCAGGGGAAACTACCAAGCTTTTCTCCAACTTTTCCTATACAAATTATACAACTAGGTAACAAATAGTACATGAGGAACAGTTTCTCTTTATAGAAGATTTCACTTGATAAATGAACAGTAAAGCTATAGTATTAACATATCACTATCTTGCAACCTCTAATTATTTAATAGACCTAAAACAAGGAGTCCATCACCTGTTTTTGTAAACAAAGTTTTATTAGAACACAGCTACACCCATTCATTTACATTCTGTCTATGGCTGCTTTCCCATTTCAAGGGCAAAGTCAGTAGTTGCATCAGAGGAAACCAGATGGCCCACAGTGCCTAAAATATACACTATCGGGCCCCTTACAGGGAAAGTTAGCCATCCCCTGATCTAAAGCATTGAGCACAAATGGCAACTAATCAACATTAAAAGAGGGAGAACTATAAAAGCTGTGTGCACCAGACAGACATTTGTCAAAACACACAGACTTGCCAAAAGAAAGAATCTGAGCAAGTCTCTAGATCCAACTATCAATTAACAAGAAATACAAAGGACAAGAGTATGTTCAATCACTTCACAGGAATGTAATCAGGAACATTCACATCTACAGGACAAAGACCCAATTTGTTCAACAAATAAATTTTAAGGACAAGGGGGTGGGGGAACCTTAAGAGAAAAATTAACAAATTGCAATGAAGGGAGGGCTTATCTAGATGCTGATTGAATCAAGCCACCTGCTTTAAAACTGTATGAAACAATCAAAATTACCACCAACTGGATATTTTATTACACTTGGATTGTTGCTGGGTTTTTTTTTAAAGGTGATAATGGTATTGTAGTTGCATTTTTTAAAAGAAGGTCTGCTACTTTAAGAATATATACTGAAACACAAATAAATTATATGATGTCCAGCTAGGATTTGCTTTAAAATGATACAGCAGTGGCAGAGAAGTTGGTGGGAGATAGACAAACAATTTGACCATGACTTGATAATTATTAAATCTGAGTGATGAATACAAAGGGGTTCATTATACTAGTCCATTCGCTTTTATATAAATTTTAAATTTTCCATAATAAAAATTAAAAATAAAGCAAAACATTTCTTATTCAGACACAGAAAAAAATCTGACACAAAAAAGAAGAATAGGTCAGGGAAGTATGCTAGATCACCCCAAAAAGGCAACTGGACTGTGACAAGATACGAATCTTTCAAAGGAATGATAAGAAGCAAACTCTGAAAAGAACCAGATCGGAGATCAAGTCAATGATTGCTGAGTAGGTCCAAACTTAGTCATGTGTCCTTTTCCAACTATATCAAGCATCCAGAACTAGGAGGAAAAGGATATATATGGCAAAGGAACTTGGGTTTGAGATTTGGTAAAGCAGGTGCTCAGAATTTTAAAAAGGCAAGAGAATATAAGATGCAAGAATGATCATGGAGTTTGGGTAAGAGGAAAGCTAATGAGGCTAGGAAATAGCTCACTTGGTTAGAAAAACAAAAAAAATGCCAAGAAACTGCAAGTCATAATAAAGACTAAGAACAGATTTGAGAAGTGGGATGTGACAGAGGGTAATGATCATGACAGGAAACTTTCCAAAACCCCAGAAATAGAAGCGTTCCAGGTGACGGTGAGGCCTAAGGTAAGAAGGGGTGGGGTGTGTGCAGTATGCAGAACTTTGGGGCTCCAGTCCAGGCGAACTAATGCTGGTTAACTAACTGGTTTCAGCTACCTGCCAAAGAATCATACCCTTCTACCAAGCTTATTTCAAAAGGTATGTGTAAGGGGCCCACGACTGGAAGCTCTGGTCTAAGATGTAGTGATCTTGGAAAATTAGTAAAGTGAAAATGATGGAGGCTAGACAGATCAAAGAAGCACAATGAGAGCCACCAACACAATACAAGAGACAGAAAGGGAATATCGGAGTCAAATAATGGAAAATTCTAGAGGTCAAGAGAAGAATAAAAACGTGGAGAGAAATAAAACATCAACTTCAAAACAAAATGATTAACTGAAAAATGTTCTGTTAGTGGAAGGCTTATTGTAACCCCATGATTCAAAGAATACAGTCTAAAAATGTCTCTATCAAAAGGGTTACAGAAGAAAGGTATCCTTAAAAAACCAGCAATCTACCAATCTTTTCATTACAATCATAAAAGTGTTAGATGTATGAGAGCAGCAAAACATCTTATAAATCATTTAGTTTAATTCACTCATTTCATAGATGAGAATACTGAGGTCTACTGAGGCTGATTAACTTGTACTCAAGAACACTATGCAATTAATGATTAGAACTAGGGCTGGGGCGCCTGGGTGGCTCAGTGAGTTAAAGCCTCTGCCTTCGGCTCAGGTCATGATCTCGGGGTCCTGGGATCGAGCCCCGCATCGGGCTCTCTGCTTAGCAGGGAGCCTGCTTCCCCCTGTCTCTCTGCCTGCCTCTCTGCTTGCTTGTGATCTCTCTCTGTGTCAAATGAATAAATAAAATCTTTAAAAAAAGAAAAAAATAAAAAATAAATAAAAAAAAGAACTAGGGCTAAAATGTACCCCATTCTTCACTCAACCTCCCTACCTTGCATCCTCATCTAACATCATGGTTCCATTTGGTGACTGACTTCTCTACAATGCTAAGTATCATTACATATTCCCATGAACCAAGAGCAGGCATTTGGTAAATATTTGTTGACTAACACTCAAAATGAGCCTACTTCAATAATTCTCTCTTAAACGTCTCCTATAGCAGCAACCCCTGCTCAATTTTATGCCTCTGCCCTGCTCCACCCCCACCCCTACCCTGGCCAAAAATGTATTGAGTAGATCTCAGGGATGTTCAAAAAACGTGTTGGCTAACTAGCATCTATGCTTCCAAAAACTGTTAGAATACGAAAAGGCACACATAGTGCCAGGCTAAAAAAAGAAGAGTTGGCATCACACACCTCTCTTACCATCTCCATAAATTTGTAACTACATAACATACATCAATGGGAAGTAAGACAATGTTCTTGACCCAATGGACCCAACATACCGGAATAGATAGGAAAAGACAGTAACAGGATGAACGACCTCAACCTTCCAATAAGGGATTAATGGAGTACATATAGAGTACATAATGTACACACACGGTTGTTTACATATTTTTATATTTACTCTTTATAAATATCTGATATTATACTGGACCTAGAATCTCACATGGAAAGAACGTTTTGAAGCCTCCAAAAATCTGATGTTACTGCTATTCTTAGATGTGATTTTTTAAAATTAGCCAAAAAAAAAAAAAAAAGTGCAGGTATTACTCATCTATAAGGAGAGAAGGCATAATAAAGGGCAAGGCAATCCAAAAAAAATTTCTTTTTACAAATTTCTATTATTCTGTTAAAAAGTACATATCCTTGGGGTGCCTGGGTGGCTCAGTCCGTTGAGTGTCTGGCTCTTGGTTTCAGCTCGGGTCATGATCTCAGGGTCCAGGGGATGGAGTCAGGCTCCGAGCTCAGTGGGGAGTCTGCCCTGCCCTCCCCCTCGCCCTCCCCTCCCCCTCATGCTCTCTCTCTCAAATAAATAAAATCTTTTTTTAAAAAATAACAAAATAAATAGAAGAAATAAAAAGTACATATCCTTACCACTTAGAACAGGTTGTTGAGGCACAGAGTTTGTAGGAAAGACACCAATTTTGGAAAGGATCCATCTAGAAGCTTTTTCAATCTGGAGCTTGTACTTTACAGGCACGCAAGTGGGCACACTGGTGCGAAGCAGTAGTGATTCACCATGTACAAAGCAGAATATGGAATGTTAAAGGCTGGAAGATGAAAAAATGAAAGAAAAGAAAGAAATATGATGGTTATTAGTAACACCCATGTTTAAACCAGAATTGTAACATTTTAGCGGTTTCCATAGAACAAATATCATCATTGAAATTAGTTTTTATAATTGAGAATCTAGACAGGAACTTCTTATATAAAAATCTCAACTACAGAGGGAAAGAAGAGAAAAAAAAATGAGAATTAGTCTTTCGAAGGTTGTAAATTAAAGATTTTTTTGCCACCCATAACATCTTTCTCAAATGTATTATAAATTTCCTTACCATCTAAACATAATGAACTGTTTCTTAATGACACAAGAGAGATCATCGTTAAGAGTGCTTCCCTAGTGCCTGAGGACTTATACCTTATGGGACTTGGGGTAATGACCCTAGAACTGCCTTTATTTCAAAAGGTACACCCGCTGGGGCACCTGGGTGGCTAAGTTGGTTAAGCAACTGCCTTCAGCTCAGGTCATGATCTCAGGGTCTTGGGATCAAGCCCCACGTTGGGCTCCTTGCTCGGCAGGGAGCCTGCTTCTCCCTCTCCCTCTGCCTGCTACTTCACCTGCTTGTGCTCTCTCTTGCTCTCTTTCTGTCAGATAAATAAATAAAAATAAAAATAAAATATAAAAAAAAGGTACACCCCCAAGTACCCTAAGAAATAAGCACTTTCTGTTGCTGGTGGTAATGTCAGTATCTACAAAATTAAGAATGAATTTATCCTTTGACCCAACAATCCTCTTTCTGGGACATTCTCCTACAGATATACTTGTACACTCACAAATCAAGTATACAGCAGGACTGTTGTGGGATTATTTGTAAAAGTGAAATACTGAAAACAACCCAAGTTCCACATGACCCGGCAATTTCCACTCCTGGGTATATACCAAGAGAAATGATAAAATACATCCATGCAAAAATATGGATATAAATGTTCACAGGAGGGTTATTTGTAATAACCAAAAGGCAGAAACAACACAAATGTCATCAACTGATGGACAAATAAAATGTGGTATATCCCATCCAATGGAATATTTCTGCCACGAAAAGGAATAAAGTACTGATACACGCTATGAAATAGATGAATCTTAAAAACATTATGCTGGGGTGCCTGGGTGGCTCAGTGGGTTGGGCAGCTGCCTTCAGCTCAGGTCATGATCCCAGGGTCCTGGGATCGAGTCCCGCATTGGGCTCCCTGCTCAGTGGAGAGCCTGCTTCTCCCTCTCCCTCTGCCTGCTGCTCTGCCTGCTTGTGCTCTCTCTCTGTCAAATAAATAAATAAAATATTAAAAAAAAAAGTTATGCTTATCGAAAAAAACTAATCACAAAAGGCCACATAGGCCGCATATTACATGAGTCTATTTAAACGAAGTGCCTAGAATAGACAAATCTACATACAGAGAAAACAGATGAGAGGTTGACTAGGGTGGGGGTGGGGGAAGATAAGGAGGGACCCCTAATGGGTCCAGTGTTTCTTTTGGGGATGATAAACACGTTCTAAAATCAATTGTGGTGATGGCTGCACAATTTTGTGAATACTGTATACTTCGGTGATTTGCATAGTACGTGAATTATATCTTAATGAAGCTGCTATATTAAAAATATATACATATAGTCTGTAACTTCTTCACCACAAACCAATATTTCTCATATTATTCCTTATCACCTTGCAACACTATATTATGGGGAAGGCACTGGATTCAAGATAGTAGAGCACTCTTGCTAATTCTAAACCGTAAATGAACCAGAACTTTCAAGTTTCAGTTTCCTCTTGGGGGAAGCAGGGAATCCTCTGTTGTCACACCATCTTTTTTTTTTTTTCCTAATAATTGAGATGCATGCTTACCAGAGGAAACTATATTTGTCCCAAAATCCATTTATGTCAATTGTATTTGTAGTAATTATGTAATTTAATTAAATATTACATCAAAAATATGAGTGCAAAAAAATGCTTTGTCTCTGAAAACTAAGCTGTAGGATTTGAAAAAGTCTCTTTAAAAATATCCTAAAGAGAAGGCCTGAGTTATACAAATGATTGATGAGGTATAAGCATTTTATACTTTTTAATTATGAAATATTTAAGGTCTGTATCTTTATGATTCCTCACTTTATTTTTTTTAATTTAATTTTTTCAGTGTTCCAAGATTCATTGTTCATGCACCACACCCGGTGCTCCATGCAATACCTGCCCTCCTCAATATCCACCACCAGGCTCACCCAACCCCCTTACCCTCTAAAACCTTCAGTTTGTTTCTCAGAGTCCAGTCTCTCATGTTTCGTCTCCCCCTCTGATTTCCCCCAATTCACCCTTCCTTTCCTTCTCACAATGTCCTCCATGTTTTTCCTTATGCTCCACACGTAAGTGAAACCATATGATAATTGACTCTCTCTGCTTGACTTATTTCACTCAGCATAATCTCTTCCAGTCCCATCCATGTTGATACAAAAGTTAGGTATTCATCCTTTCTGAGGGAGGCATAATATTCCATTGTATATATGGACCATATCTTCTTTATCCATTTGTCTGTTGAAGGGCATCTTGGCTCTTTCCACGGTTTGGCAATTGTGGCCGTTGAACAATTGGGGTATGTTCAATACCCAGTAGTGCAATTGCAGGGTCATAGGGTAGCTCTATTTTTACTTTCTTAAGGAATATGATTCCTCACTTTAAACAAATTTTCCGTGTAACCAACCCAATACTGGTTGATTATACATTCTCCCATTGTATGAGAGAGAAAGTCTACTCTATGTAAGTAGTTTGTATAAAGGACTGACAAAGTACACCACTATTCCCACCATTCATGCTCTAAAGAGTGATGGTTGACCCTACTGAGTTCTTAGAGACGCTGAAACTTTTCTACACTTTATGCTCCCAGGCCCCACCATACTTCTGAAATCTACAGATGACTTGTCTCTTAAACTGAAAGAGGATGCCCAATGTAAACTCTTCAAATTCAATTCAAGGGTGCTGAAATCCCTCTCCCATCCTTTAAAGTTCTCCAAATCCTCCCTTTTCAAAGTTACACCTAACATCTGACCTGTACAGTCAGATGACCATTAAGCAAAAAAAAAAAAAAAATTGTTTCACTTACATTCATGCACCATACACTCCTCTTGATTTCCTCTTAGCACACATTTCTGCCTTTCCTTTCTCACCTATCAACTTACCCTCCATTTCCAGTCACTTGCACTCTGACCCCAAAACTAAATACTAAATAAAATACTCTTCCTAATGACTTCAAAAGAGTTCTAGTGCCCGTTCGGACTTGTATCTGACCTCCCCTCTCTCACTAGACCTCAGACATGGCTGCCAAGTGAACAACTGTGGTCACAAAATTCTCTGGCTTGGTCATATACAGTGGTACTCCTAATTCCTGCATAACAGAGTCCAGAAATTCCTTAGCCTCAAAATCAAGATCCTAATGGCAGAAAGTAAACTGCTAGCACATCTCCCTAATACTCTCTACAGTCAGGCTGAACTTGACTGTGCAAACGTATCCCATTCCTACACCCACATCTTGTTTCCATCTGGAATGTCCACTCTTTGTTTCTATGCACTGAAATTCCTCTAAAATCATTTTTAAAGTAGAAAATCACTTATCCACCCAAGCACTGGATTTCTCAACTGTCACACCTTCAAGGACTATTTCATAAAGATCATCAAGTGCTACAAGTATTGTAGGTATTATGAAGCATAAACTAAGAGCCGGCATATATCATTCAACAAATGCCATTACTGTTATTCACCCAACAGAATAAGTACTCTATAAATATTTTTTAAATTGACATACAAAACAAAAAATTCTATTTTCCAGCCATACTACACTCTTTGCCCTAAAAGCAACAGTTTAAGGTTTGATACCTCTGAAAGTTAAGATGATGAAAATTTCTGATAATCAACAGTTTTCAATGGATGGGAATCTCATACAGACTCGTGATGTAAGAACAGTAACCCACTACTTCATTATTTAGTCAAGAGCAACTTGATTCATAATCATCTCACAATATATGTCGAGTCATTATGCTATATGCCTTAAACTTATATAGTGTTGTATGTCAATTATATCTCAATAAAAACGGAGGGGACGACTTGATTCAGTAATATCCACCAAAAATAGGAAAGGAAGGCCAGGGTTACCAAAAACAGTAGTTTCATCATTTATGTTTTAAAAAATTGTGGTAAAATACACATAACATATAATTTCCCATCTTAACCATTTTTAAGTGTACAGTTCAGTAACATTAAGTACATTCACACTGTTGCACAAACATCACCACCATTCATCCATCTCCAGAACTCTTTCCATCTTGCAAAACTGAAACTATGTGACCATTAAACACTAACTCCTCATTACCACCCACTAACTCCCCATTACCACCCGCCTTCTCCCAACCTCTGGGAAAAAGCATTCTATCTTCTCGGTCTAGGAGTCTGACTACTCTGGGGACCTCACTCGAGGGGGATCACACACGATTTGTCCTTGGTAATGGGCTTATTTCACTAAGCATGGTATCCTCAAAGTTCATTCATCTTCTTGTTTACCTTTTCAACAAGAACTTCAAAACCACACAAAGGACATGGTTTAAACACATTCTAGTTTAAACTCATGGTTTACACATACTCTGTACCCTGGAGATTTAGAAGACTCAAGCTACAAAAAGAAAGGGAAAAGGGAAATAACACGTAGTGGATAATCTGGTGTGATACCAGGCATTCCGCTAGGTGCATTTCACAGACAATTAAGTCCACGTGACCCTGAGGAGGTAGGTTTATTATTATTCCCAATCAATAAAAGAAAAAGAAGGTTCAAGGGACCACGTAGTATTAGGTAGGCCTCTTATGTTACTTTCCTACTTCCACTTTGTTTTTATCATAGAAGTTACCACTATCTGACCTGTACCCACATATACATTTATCTCCGTATGTGCAAATTATATGTAGACCAAATAAAGTTGGAAATCATTACACTAGTGCAAGGGTCACAGTTATATAAAAAAGTTTTGTCTATTATACAACATAGTTTAAAATCTAAACATCTTACAATCTCTGGCTTTTCTGAGATGCTCTTCCATAGATACATTTCTTAGATACTCAGAATTTAGGAGACTTTATTATTCCCAAAGATACATTTAGAGAGATTTCTGGCCCGCAGGGAGGGAGGTGGGAGGCAAGGGAGGGCAGGGGTAGAGGATAAAATTCCAACTGAAAAGTCCAAGGAGGCTTATCTTCGATGACCCCAAATCTAGTATAACATCCCCATGTTCTATAAATTTGGTTGTTTCTATCAAACTTTACCTGAGAACTTTTCTACTAAGCATGGGTTTACAACAGATGGGGAGATACAAGGTTATGATGTATAGTCTACTTACAGCTTAAATATATTCTCACCATAATATTAGCTATATTTATAGTAATTTGATTTCCTTCTGCTTCAGAACCAAAGTAAATATTCCCGCTATCCTGTATTGCTATATTTTCTCCCTCAAGTTAGTTAAAACTTTTATTACATTTCAAGAAATTAAGAATTAAATAGCTAACATTTAAGCTGCTTAAACTGTATTTTTTCATAATTTAAATTACAGCAAAGAACCCCACAATTAGAAGAATTTAAAACATTATGAAGCAAAATCTGATTGTTTAAGGGCTCTCTCTAAATAAATTCCTACTTGTAACAAAGCTACAATTCCCATTAACTTACTGTTTTCATAAAATAATTCCTTTTGAGCACAGTATGAAAAATGTTACTCATAAAAGAAGTACTGTGCTCACAAAATAATTTTATCTTCACTGATGTAATACGAAGTCAGTGGTTTCCTTTTTGTGGTAAACAATGGGCCTTAGGAAACACATTCCCCGCCAAATGTCTTTTACATTTTTTTAATACACAATTGGTTCAATTTCCTAATAATCACTATTTACCAGAAATGCAAAAGATAAAAATCTATCGAGATACACAATAAGATTAAGCAAGCCAAAAAGAGAAAAATAAAATTATAAAGGTTCCCTAAAGAGGGTGGGGGAGAGAAAACCCAACCCAACACCAACCATCTCCAAGCCATTATTAAAACAGAATATTGGTTTCAAGCTGACAAAAATCCACATCTTTTTTCTCCCTTCCCAAAGGACCATACCCATCAGTATACATTCTATAATGATCCCCATCCCAAGAGAAGGAAAAAAAGAGCCCTCCGATGACATTGTGATTTGTAACAAGAAATATATATTTGGTCTTTGTCCCATTTCTGGCACAGAACTCCTAAAACCCTTACAATTTCCTAAGTGATGACAGCCTTAAAGGTGTCTTTTGTAGTTAATGAGGTGACTTTTGGACCACACCCAAGGATCAGAACCAGGAGAACCAACCATGTGATTAGAGGGTTGGAACTTTCCTCATCACCTCCCCCCCACCACGTGGTGTCAGTGGGGAGGCTGGAGGTTGAATCAATCGCCAATGGCCAAAGATATAATCATCATGCCAGTGTAATGATACCTCCATAAAAACACAAAAGGATGGGGTCTGTCTGGAGAGCTTCTGTGCTGCGTACACACAGATGTGGGGGAAGTGGCAGCTCAGGGCATGAAAGCTCTGCGCCCTTCCCCCATACCTTGCCCTGTGCATCTCTTCCACCCGGCTGTTCCTGAGTTTTATAATAAATTGGTAACCTAGTGAGTAAAAGGTTTCCTCGAGTTCTGTGATCTACTCTAGCAAATGAACTGAACCTGAGGAGGAATTTGCTAGAACCCCTAATCTATAGCCGATAGGTCCAGGAGCACAAGTCGACAACCCAGACAGGCATCTGAAGTGTGTCGGGGGGGGGGGGTGGGGGTGGAGATGGTCTTATAGGACTCAGCCCTTAAAAATGTAGGATCTGATGATATCTCCAGGTAGTGTCAGAATTGAGATGAATTATAGGACCCCCAGCGGGTGTCTAAGAATTGCTTGGTCATGTGGGAAAATCCCATATACACACATACTGGAATTGATGACCAGATCATTTACCTCCTGTGACCACAAATCCCCTGTCAGTGACTACAGCAGCTCTCTGCTCCCTTTCATAATAAAAGGCACCCACGTAGTTGCCTCTAAGCAGTATTTCACTCACTTCCCTTCTTTGTCCTATTTTCTCTTCTATCCACTCCATGGCTCTCCAGTTTCCACTCCATAGGACTGCTTGTCTATGTCACTAATGACCTCCACACCTCATGAAATCTAAAGGTCAATAACAGGCCTCATCTGACTTGCCTCTACAGCAACATTTCTCTCCCTCCTTTTTGAAAGACCTTCACTTGGATTGCAAAATGCCACACTGTTGGTTTTCTTCTTCTTCCTTATGAGCTGCAATTCCTCTGCCTCTTTCCCACCTCAGAACACTGAAGAACACAGGGTCAGTCCTTGCCCTCTTGTCCACTGACATTTACCTCTAAGTGACCTTACTTATCCAGGCTCAAGGCCTTACATTCGAATTTGGGATTTGTGAGCATATAGATGGTAACTCTAGCCCCATTCTCTCTCCCGAGCATGAACCTCAAAAATTTAACTATCCATTTGGACACCAACTAGGACTTCAAACCCAGCTCTTAATACATTCCCCTAAATCCTCACCACCCCCAGCATTGCACCTCAGCAACTAATACTTCTAGAAGTTACCACTTCATCCTAACAAAAAGTGAAAAGATGAACTGGAAAAGCAAAACTCTTCTTAGATGCATGAAAAAAGTGAGATCATAGGGCAAATCACTACTCCCAGAATTGAAGAAACAGATAGACAAATACAGAGAATCACAACTTACTGGAATAGAAACTTCCATGGAGATCAGTGCCAGGGTGAGAAAACCTGAACTTTTAAGATTTTTTTTTTTTTTTTTAAGTAATCTCTACATCCTACAGGAGGCTCGAACTTAAAACCCTGAAATCAAGAGTTGCGTGCTCTTGACACGCAACTGAGCCAGCTAGGCCTCCAAGAAGTCTGTTTAAGACTCTCTCCCTCTCCTTCTGCCCCTCCCCCTGCGCATGTGCTTGCGAGCTCTCTCGCTCTCTCAAATAAATAAATCTTAAAAAAAAAAAAAAAAGAAAGAAAACTGAAAAGAAAAAAGACTGGAAAAAAATTGAATATCTTAGAAATGTAGGACACTACAAAATAGGTCACATATACATAATAGGAATACTAGAAGAAAGAAGAAATATTTGGAACAATAATGGCTGAGAATTTTTCCAAATTAATGTCAGACACCAAACTACAGATCTAGGAAACTCAGAGACCACCAAGCAGGATAAATGCCAAAAAAAAACCCACTTCAACCAGGCATATCACACTCGAAATGCAGAAAATCAAAAATAAAAAGTCCTGAAAGAAGCCAGAGGGGGAAGAAAAAACCCTATCTATGGAGAAGCAAAGATAAGAATTACATTTGATGTCTCAGAAACCATGCAAGCAGGAAGAGAGTGAAGTAAAGTATTTAATATGTTGACAGAAAAAAAAAAATCTAGAATTCTATACCCTGCAAAAGCATCCTTTAGAAATGAAGGAGAAATAAAGACTTCCTCAAACAAAAACCAAGGTACTTTGTTGCCAACAGACCTCTTAATGTACATAAAGAAAGGAGGAGCATCAAAAAAGGAGTAAGAGAAGGTAAAATTAAAACTTTTTCTTACTCTTAATTGAGCTAACAACAGTTTGTTCAAAGTACTAGCAACATGTATTCGATTATATATGCTTATATAAATGAAATGGAATGAAAAACAGCAATGATACAAGAAAAGGGAGGTGAGAAAAATTAGGATTATTTTATTATAAGGTAATTGCACTACCCATGAAATAGTATAGTCTTACTTGAAAGTGGATTTGGATTCGTTGTAAATGTATATTGCGAACTCTAAGGCAATGACTAAAAACAATTTTTTGAAGTACAATATGCTAAGAAAGGAGAAAAACAGAATCATATAAAATGTTCAAATTAAAGCCATAAAAGGCAGAAGAAGATTAGAATCCAAAAGAGAGAACAAAAAACAAGGCCACAATTACGCAACAGTAACAAATATGATAGTTATGAATTTAACTATTAAAATAATCAATTTGAACATCAATTGTCTAAATGTACCAGTTAAAAGAAAGACACTGTCACAGTAGATCAAAAAGCAAGGCAGATTACAAGAAACCCACTTTAAATGTAAAGACACATTTGGATTAAAAGTAACTTCATGGAGGAGCTCCTGGCTGGCTCAGTCAGTAGAGTACTTGACTCCAGATCTCAGGGTCATGAGTTCAAGCCCCACATTGGGCTTGGAGTCTACTTAAAAAAAAAAAAAAAAAGCAACTTCATGGAGAAAGACATACCATGCTAACACTAATCAAAATAAAAATGGAACAGCTATATTACTTTCACACAGAGCAGATTTATTTATTTTTTTTTAAAGATTTTATTTATTTATTTGACAGATCACAAGTAGGCAGAGAGGCAGGCAGAGAAAGAGGGGGAAGCAGGCTCCCTACTGAGCAGAGAGCCCAATGTGGGGCTAGATCCCAGGACCCTGAGATCATGACCTGAGCTGAAGGCAGAGGCTTTAACCCACTGAGTCACCCAGGTGCCCAGAGAGCAGATTTAAAAGCAAGGAAAGTTGTCAAGGATAAAGAGGACCAATACATAATGACAAATGGGTCAATTCTCCAAGACCTAACAATCCTCAATGTGTATATGCCTAACAATTGAACATCAAAATACATGAGGCAAAATCTGATAAAACTGCAAAGAGGAATAAATGAATCTTCTATTATGGTTGAAGACATCCAACACTCCTCTTTCAGAAATGAACAGATTCAGTAGGCAGAAAATCAATATGGACATAGCTTAACTCTGCAACACCATCAATCAGTTGGATATAATTGACATCCCTAGACTACTTCATTCAGCAAGAGCAGAATACACATTTTCCCAAGCTCATATGGAACATTCACCAAAACAGACCACATTCTGGCCCACAAAATATAACTTAACGAACTTAAAAGAACAGAAATCCTGCAGTGCCTACTCTCAGTTCACAGTGGAATTCAACCAGAAATCAATGAAGGAAAGATAACTGGAGGGGCGCCTGGGTGGCTCAGTCAGTTAGCGGCTGCCTTCAGCTCAGGTCATGATTCTGGGGTCCAGGGATGCAGCCCCACTTATGGCTCCCGGCTAAGCAGTGAGACTGCTTTTTCCTCTGCCCCTGACCCTCCTCTGCTCCTGCTCATGCTCCCTCTCTCAAATAAATAAATAAAGTCTTGGGGGGGAAAAAAAAGAAAGAAAGAAAGGCTAACTGGAAAATCACTAAATATTTGGGAGATTAAAGAATACACTTCTAAATAATACATGGTCAAAGAAGAAATCTCAAAAAATTTTTTTAAATATTTTAAACCAAATGAAAATGAATATACTTAAAATTTGTGGGATGCAGCAAAAGCAGTGCTTAGATGGAAATTTATAGTAGTAAATGTGTGTATTAGAAAAGAAGATCTAAAATCAGCAATCTAAGTTTCCACTTTAGGAAACTAGAAAAAGAAGAGCAAATTAAATTCAAAGTAATCAGAAGGAAAGAAATAATAAGAATTAGAGCAGAAATCAATGAAACTGAAAACATAAAATCAAGACAGAAAAATCAATGAAGCTAAAAGCTGGCTACAAAAAGCAGGAGAGAGGACACAAATTACTAATACCAAAAATGAAAGCAGAGACATCACTACAGATTCCATGAATATTAAATGAATAAAGAAATACTATGGACAAGTATATACCCACAAATTTAATAACCTAGATGAAATGGACTAATTCTTTGAAAATATAATCTAAATGGCCCTTTCAAAATTTAATCAATCATTAATTTAACTATTATTCTGAAACTGAAAACACTAGGCCCAGATGTGTTCACTGGTGATTTCTCCCAAACATTTATGGAAGAACTATAATAACTCTCTACAATAACTATCAGAGATTAGAAGCAGAGGGAATACTTCCTAACTAACTCATTCTATGAGGCCAGAAGTACCAAAAGACATTTGAAAATCAATTAATGTAATCTATCACATTAACAGGCTATAAAAGAAAAATCACGTGACCATATCAATGGATGCAAGAAAAGCATCTGACAAAATCCAACACCCATTCATGATAAAAACTCTCATTATAATGGAATAGAGGGCAACTTCTTCAACTTGAGAATGATTATCTACAAAAAAACTACAGCAAATATCATACCTAACAGTGAAAAACTGTAAGTTTCTCCAGTAAGATCAGGAACAAGGCAAGATGTCCATTTTCACCACTGCTTTTCAACATTATACTGGAAGTCCTAGCTATGCAATAAGAAAATTATATACAGATTGGGAAGGAAAAATAAAACTGCCTTTGTTTGCAGATAACATGGTTGATCACCAAACAGAAAAGCCAAAAGAATACACCACACACACACACACACACACACACACACACACACACACACACCTGGAACTAATAAGCAATTATAGCAAGGCTGGAGGATATGAGGTTAATATATAAAAGCCAACTGTGTTCCTATATACCAGCAGTGAACAAACAGAATTTGAAATTTAAAACACAATACCATTTACATTAGCATCCCTAAAAATGAAATATTTAGGTATAAGTATAAATTTATCATAATGTGTACAAGATCTATATGAGGAAAACTACAAAATTCTGGTGAACAGAATCACAGAACTAAATAAATGGAGAGATATTCCATGTTCATGGACAAGAACACTCAATATTGTCAAGATGTCAGTTCTTCCCAATTTAATCTACAGATTCAATGTAATCCCAATCAAAATCCCAGTATGTTATTTTGTAGATATCAACAAACTGATTGTAAAGTTTATAAAGAGAGGCAAAAGACTCAGAATAGCCAACATAACATCGAAGGAAAAGAACAAAGTTGGAAGACTGACAGTATCCGACTTCAAGACCTAAAATAAACCTAGGATAATCAAGACAGTATAATGTTGGGGAAGATCAATGGAGCAGAATGGAGAACCTAGAAACGGACCCACAGAAACGGCCAAGCTGATCTTTAACAAAGGAACAAAAGCAATACAATGGAGCAAAGATGGTCTTTTCTACAAATGGGCTGAAACAACTGGACATCCACATGAAAAAAAAAAAAAAAAAGAATCTAGACACAGACCTTTCACCCTTCACAAAAATTAACTGAAAATGGATCATGGTCCTGAATGTGAAATGCAAAACTATAAAACTAGAGAATAATAAAAGAGAAAACCTAGATGACCTGGGGTATGGCAATGACTTTTTAAATACCAAAGGCACAATCCATGAAAGAAATAATTGATAACTAACAATTAAAATGAAAAATCTACTGTGCAAAAGACAATGTCAAGTGAATGAGAAGACAAGCCACAGACTGGGGAAAAAATATTTACAAAACACACACACACACACCCCTAATAAAATATTGTTAACTAAAATACACAAAGAAATCTTAAAACTGAATAGGAAAACAATCTGATTTAAAGATGGGCCAAAGGGGCACCTGGTTGGCTCAGTCCATTAAGCACTGGACCCTTGGTTTTGACTTAGGTCATGATCTCAGGGTCAAGAAAGCCAGCCCCACAGAGATTCTCTCTCCCTCTCCCTCCCCACCCGCTCTGCACAGGCACACACACGTGTGTACTCTCTCTCACTCAAATAAATAAGTGAATAAATGGGCCAAAGACCTTAACAAACACCTAACCGAAAATATGCATACTGCAAATAAGCTTATGAAAAGACGCTCCAAAACATTTGTCAACAGGAAATGCTAATTAAAATGAGATGTTGGGGTGCCTGAGTGGCTCAGTGGGTTAAAGCCTCTGCCTTCAGGTCAGGTCATGATCTCAGGGTCCTGGGATCGAGCCCCGCATCAGGCTCTCTGCTCAGAAGAGAGCCTGCTTCCCCTCTCTCTCTGCCTGCCTCTCTGCCTACTTGTGATCTCTCTCTCTCTCTCTGTCAAATAAATAAATAAATAATCTAAATAAATAAATGAATGAATGAATGAATAAATAAATAAATAAATAAATAAATAAAGTGAGATGTTGCCAGACCTCTATTAGAATGGCCAAAATCTGCCAACAATTGACAACAAATACTGGAAAGGATGTCAAGAGACAAGGACTCTCTCTCATTGCAGGTGGGAATGCAAAATGAAACTACTACTTTGGAAGACAGTTTGGAGGTTTCTCAGAAAATGAAACATACTCTTACCATATGACCCGGCAATTGTGCTCCTTGGTATTTACAGGACTTGAAAACGTGTCCACACAAAAACCTGCACACAGGGGCGCCTGGGTGGCTTAGTCAGTTGGGAGACTGACTTCGGCTCAGGTCATGATCTCAGGGTCCTGGGATCGAGCCCCCGTCAGCTCTCCCTGCTCGGCTGGGGGTCTGCTTCTCCCTCTCTCCCTCTGCTCGCACTCTCTCTCTCTCTCTCTCAAATAAATAAATAAATAAAATCTAAACAAAAAACAAAAAACCTGCACACAGATGTTTAAGGCAGCTTTATTCACAACTGCCAAAACTTGGAAGCCACTAAGATGTTCTTGAGTAGGTGAATGGATAACCCGTGGGACATCCAGACAGTGGAATATCATTCAGCACTAAAAAGAAATAAGCTATCAAGCTAGGAAATTAGGAGCCTTAAATACATAATGCTAAGTGAGAGAAGCAAATCTGAAAAAGCTCCACGCCGTAGGATTTCAACTGTAGGACACTCCAGAGAAGGTAAAACTATAGAGGCAGTAAAAAGATCACTGGTTGCCAGGGATTTAAGGAAGAAGAATGAACAGGCAGGGCACAGAGGTCTTTAAGGCAATGAAATATTCTGCATGACTTAAGGATGGACACATATCATTAAACATTTATCCAAACCCACAGAATACACAACACCAAAAGTGAACCTTAATGTAAACTGGGGACTCGGGGTCATTATGATGTGACAATGTGGGCTCATCGATTATAACAAATGTACTACTCTCATGGGGGACGTTGATAATGAGGGAGAGGATGCATGAATAGGAGTAGTGAGTACACAGGAAATCTCTGTACTTTCGATTTTTATTTGACAGAGAGAGACAGAGAGCGAGCACAAGTACGGGTAGTGGCAAAACAGAGGCAGAGAGAGGGGGGGAAGCAGGCTCCCCGCCAAGCAGGGAGCCCAATGCGGGGCTCGATCCCAGGACCCTGGGATCATGACCTGAGCCGAAGGCAGATGCTTAACGACTGAGCCACCCAGGCGCCCCTGTTTGGAAATTTTTTAAAATAACATATGTATAGCTATATCAGAGAAAATGCCAGAATTTCAACTTATCATAAACTGGTCTTTCCATTAAAATTAACTTTTGAAAATAAAGTTTATCAATAATTTGGATTTTTTTTTCCTGGATGTAGCAAGTAATTTTACACAAAACAAGATCAAAATCTTTGCAAAGATGGGTTTTCTGTGGCCTGTGATAAATCAATTTACAATACAATAAGTTGCATGGAAAATGTAAAGTATGGGTTTATAAACTTTTCCTAGCAAGAGATCCAGAGTTAAGAGATTCTCAAAGCGGGCCATAATCCAGATAAGATTGACAATGGCGAGTTCTTAGGTATAAGTTAAACGAAGACACTCACCCACTATTTAGTACTGAGGGTTCTACTACCATTATTTACGAAAACTTCCTTGACTTCCATCCTGTGTATGTACCTCCTTTCCATAAGCATATAAAGAAAACAATTTATTGTCACCTAAGTATTTAGAAAAGTACTAGGGATCATAGAGTTCATTATTAGATAAAAGAGGACAACTGGAAGTCAATTAAGTCACCTCAAGCCCTTCTTTTTTTAACGATACATTCCCATATGGTTGACAAGATCCTGGAAAATAATTGGGCCACATGTGTCAAGACTACTAAAATGTTCATAACCTCTAACCCAAAGGGGAATTTACCAAATAATCCAAAAGCAGGTTAAAAATTCTGGATGCAAGGAGGCGCCTGTGTGGCTTAGTCCATTGGGAGTCTGACTTTGGCTGAGGTCATGATCCCAGGGTCCGGGATTCGAGCCCAGCATCTGGCTCGCTGCTCAGCTCTCCCACTCCCCCTGCTTGTGTTCCTTCTCTCACTGTTTCTCTGTCAAATAAATAAATAAAATCTTAGACAAAACAAACAAAAAAGATTCTGTTTCTGTATGCACGGGTGCCTGGGTGGCTCAGTCGGTTAAGCATCTGCCTTTGGCTCAGGTCATGATCCCGGGGTGCTGGGATGGAGTCCCGAACTGGGCTCCTGGCTTAGCGGAGAGTCTGCTTCTCCCTCTGCCTGCCGCTCCCCCTGCTTGTGTGCGCGCTCTAACAAATAAATAAAAGTGGTTAAGAAAAAAGATACATGAAAAATAAAATTAATAACCATCGATTCTGCGTTAGGCATTGTCCTAAGCAGCTGGGATAGGTCAATGAAGACTATGTCAATGAAGAATGCTGCCCTCCTACAGCTTACACACTAACAGCAGGAGACGATGAACAACACATATCATTATGGAGAAGGAAAAGGCGAAAGAAGCTATAAAAAAAAAAAAAGGATCATGGAATGTCAAGCGCTCAGCGTGGTAGGAGTTGCAATTTTGAAATGGAATATGGCATACTGAAAAAGTGACATGTGAACAAAGAACTGAAGAGTCAGCCAGGTGGAGACCAGCCACAGGGAAGGGCCTCGCAAAAGCCCTAAGGCAGAAACGTGCCCAGCACATCAGGGCGAGAACAAAGGTGATGACGGCAAATGAGCAAGGGTTAGAGGTCGTAGGAAAAAAAACGATCGTAAAGGTAAGAAGGGACTAACCCAAGGAAGGCCTACAGATAAATGTGTTGTGAGCTGGGGAATCACCATGGAGTCTGCAGGAAAGGGACACGATCGTCATACGTTTGAAAAGGAGCACTCTGGCCACTGTGCCGAGAAAGCGCAGGGGGAGAACCCCAGACATGGGGGACCTCACGGTGGCAGGCGATTTGTGACTGAAGTGTTGGAAAAACCCTTGTCTTCCGGCAGGAGAGATTGCTCTTGGATTCAGTTAACTTTCGAGCTCTGTTCCCCAGGAAACCATGAATGTCAGAAACCACAGAATGTCAGCTGTGTTACTAGGCAACATGGCTTATGGTAAAAATGACCCATTGGTAAATTGCTTGGGACTGAGAGGGACTATAAATACCTGGAGAGTGGCTGTAACTTTGGGCTGCTCTTAATGTGGGGACTCCTGCAATGGGGCGTGTACCTTGTAGGAATCCTAGAAGCTATGCTCATGGGTGGTTATCCAAGGTCATGGCTTTGGTGGAACATGGTGCTCTTTGGGTTAGCTACATACCCACTCATGTGAGCCTAATTACTCACACACAAGCTTCACCTGGAAGCAGAAGCACAGAAAATAGTTTTGGCTATTTCTCTTTTTTTCTTCTTTATATACATATTTTTTTAGTTTTAAAATCAGTTCCAGGCCCCATGTAGGACTTGAACTCACAACCCTGGGATCAAGAGTCACAGGCTCTACCAACTGAGCCAGCCAGGTACCCCTGGCTATTCTCTTTCTGCATTGCTACAAGGATACCACCCCCAAAAGAACATTCATCCTTCTCTGCTGGTAAGCTGTTTTTCCTGTCCCTCCTCTCCTGTATCCTACGTGAATGGGATGTTAAATATGGATTGCCAAGGGCACAGGTCTGGTTGAACCCTAGTTAAATTCCCTGGGTAGGTACTGCTCCATTGCAATAACCCAGGCAAGAAACAGTAGTAGCATGGACCAGGATGGACGTAGGGCAAATACGAAAAAGCTGTAAAATTATAATTTGAAGGAGGAGCTCGTAGGATCTTCCAATAAATAAAATGTGGGATGTAAAAGGGTAAGTTAGGGATAATGCCAACATTTTTGGCCTTAGCAACTGGAAAGATGGAGTGGGAAAATGGGATGGGGGAAGGACTGGAGATCGGGAGTTCAATTGTAGATAATTCTGAGGTAACGGTCATTCCCAACTCACTCTCTTCAACCCAAGATGGCTCCAGTAGCTCCAAGTATCACGAGCCCATATAACAACATCCAAAGGTAGGGCTATACCTTCGTATGTTAAAGGAAACCAGACTCCCCACAGACTTCCTGACCTGCTACTAGCCCGAAACCAATCATGAGCAAGGAGAATGGAACTAACACAGTTGGCTTTAGGCTGAGCCACATTCACAAACTGCCTCCTTTGGAATGGGGGCAGGGGGAAGCCAATGAAACACATGAGCGCTAAATATCCGAACAAAACTGGGCTTCCATTAGCAAGGAAAGAGACTGTGTCTGTCCAAAGTAGCAGATGAACCATCCACATCAGTGGTGAAGTCGCCCACAAGGAAAGATTAGTAATAAAGGACACTTAACAAAATAAGATAGGAGCCAGGTGACAAATGAGAGGAAGTGACCTACCTTCTGGCCCATGAAAACACATCTAGGCAAATCTTGTGAAATTATACAACCACCAAGAAAAGAGTCTGAAGGATGTGAGGAAAAAGGACTAAAATGAAGAATCTGACTCAAATCAGGAACTCTCAATTACCAAAGACAGAGCAATGCCTCAGAAATTTCAAAAGTGAAATAATTTTGACCCAGATTTTTATATCCAAACGATCCATCAAGTAAGAAAGCAGAATAAAGACACTTCCAGACATGTAAGGACATTACTTGAGGGTATTCTCTAGCAACAAGGATGAAAACCAATAAAGTAGATGTGAGAACACAAGAAACAGTGGAAATGATCCAAGAGTGAAATGAAAAAGACATCCCAGGATGGCAGCTGTGCGGCAGGACTAGAGGATAATTCATCCTATTAAAACAGAAAATTAGTGAACTCCATGAAAGGAAGAAAGGAGTGGATTCCATTCAAAAGACAGAATAACTAAGAAGCTGGGTTAATGACAGGAATGCATGTGTTTCTCTTCTCAATAGAAAAAAAATTATGCAACAGAAAATTCCCACAGAATGTTGCTAATTGTCTACCCAGTTTTCCTCCCTTCCTCCTTGCTAAAGAAACCTACATTTTTTCTTTCTCTTTTTTGAGTTATCAGGCGAGAAACACATGATTAGAAAAGGCAGCCTCTCCCCCAGGCCCATGGGATGAAGTCACGACAGGTCTAAACGAAGCCTGGAAATCCCATTCTCCTTTGCCAGCAACTGGCCCAAGCAACCTCTCCTGTCCCACTGTGGAGAAGTGATTCATTTCAGGCCAACAAGACATACAGGAAAAGTCACCTGGGGAGCTTCTTGAAAGATTTTCCAAGATGAAAAGAGATCTGATGGGGAGGAAATCTGCTATAAAGGGTGTTATTGGGCAATTGGTGGATTTGAACATAGACTGTATATTAGGTAATAGTATTGTATCATGGTAGACGTGGAAATGTACCACCCACAGCCAAAGACTCACCACCAGATGTGAGGAGTATCATTAAGCTATTACCTTCATCAGAGTTGGCTTCAGCTGTCAAGGGGAGGTCTCGATAATCTCTGAACAGCTCAAGCTCATAACTGAAAAAGGCAAGGTACAAGCCAAGCAATTTCTAGCCAACACAGAACTCTTCTGATGGGCAATCCTGACACCAGATCGGCTTCTTTGGCTGGCAGACAGGCCATCATCACAATCTGACAGCTCCACTTGTCCTCTCCTGCTTTCTTCTTTTAGGAATCCTACCCCTGGCCTCGGCATCTGCTTCCCGGTGAACTCAAATGTTAAATTTCCTGAATTTAATCCTGGGTTAAGTGGCTGCCTTTGGCTCAGGTCATGATCCCAGGGTCCTGGGATCGAGCCCCACATCGGGCACACTGCTCAGCGGAGAGCCTGCTTCTCCCTCTCCCTCTATCTGCCGCTCTGCCTACTTGTGCTCACTCTCTATCTCTCTGTCAAATAAATAAATAAAATCTTTATTAAAAAAAGAATAAAGAGTCATGATCTCTGCAGTTTTCTCTTAAAAGATTCCCCAAAAAACTACAGATATATAGACAAAGATAAAGGAGAAAGCAAATATAGCAAAATGTTTATAACTGATCAATCAAGGTAAAAGTTAGACAAGAGTTCACATTACTATTCTCACAATTTTCTAAGTGTTTAAACTTTTCAAAACTAGGGCTTTTTTTAAAAAGGGGGGGAAGATCACGATGAATCAATGCCAATCCTATCCCCTTCTTCCCACCTTCTAGTGAGAAAAAGATGCTGGGAGCAACAGGAACCACCAACAATAAAAGAAAGATCGAGAACCAAGTCCCCTGTGGTTAGACAGTCTGCAAAATGTTGCCAAAAGAACCAAAGTGATACACCAAGAAAAAAAAAAAGAAAAGAAAAACTATTCAATAAAGTCATGGTTCTGGGGCACCTGGGTGGCTCCTGATCTCAGGGTCATGAGTTTGAGCCGTACGTTGGGCACAGAGATTAATTAAGAAAAATTAAAAATAATTTTAAAAAAGGAAGTCATGGTTCAAGTGTGGAAAAATGTGACATGATTTTGAGCAGCTGATAGATTACAGGAAGAGACTCTATTTGCCTTTGAAGCTAGGAACAGCAGCCTTCTATGGGCATGGAGTCATGATACTGGCATATAGAAAAGGAAATGTCACCATAATTTCTCTGCTCTGCAATGAGTATTTGCACAATAATTAAAAGACATCGGACCAACAAAAAAACAAAGCACCAAAGACTTCATTAAGGTTACAGAACAGAATGTAAATGTTCTTGAACTTGTCAGTTTAAAAGGCACAGCTGACAGAAGTTGGAAGCCAGAGTGCAGGAAGGCAAAAGCGAAAAGGAGAAGCAATGGAAAAAGCCGGGATTTTAATTTTGAAGCCCTTAAGACTAGAAATCTCTAAACATATTCCACTTGACTCATTTTTTAACCGTTTTATTGAGATATAATTCACATACCATAAAATATACCAGTTTATTCACTATTTTTAGTTAGGTTATCTTATTATTTCTGAGTCGCCAGAGTTCTTTATAGACCTTAGATACAAGTTCCTTATTTGATAGAAATTGCAAATATTTTTCTCGGATTTTGTGGGTTGTCTTTTCACTTTCTTAATGGTATCCTTTGAGGCACAAAAGTTTTTAATTTTGATAAAGTTCAATTTACTGATTTTATTCTCTGTTGCTTGTGCTTTCAGTGCCCTGAGGTAGCTTTGCCTAGCCAAGGTCATTAAGATTTATTCATATTTTCTTCTAAGAATCTTATCACTCCTGCTGTACATTTAGGTCTATGATCTATTTTTAGTTAATTTGTGTGCATGATGGGAGGAGGAAGCAGTTCAAATTCCTTCTTTTGCATATAAATCTCAAATTTCCGGGTGTCTCAGCACAATCTGCTGAAAAGACTATTCTTTCCCTATTGAATTTTCTTGGCACATTTGTTAAAAAAAAAAAAAAAAAAAACTATTGATCATAGAGTTTATTTCTGGATTCTCAATACTCTCCAGTTAATTTCTACATACTGACACTCTAAGATGAAATCCAGATAGTATAAGTAACCATTTTAAAGTGGACAGCTCAATATCACATAGGACATTCACAATGTTTTGCAACTAACACTTCTATCTAGTTCCAAAACATTTTACCATCCCAAGAAGAAACCCACATTCATCAAGCAGTCACTCCTCATTCCCTGTGACCCCGGCAACCACGAATCTGTTTTCCATTTGTGTGCATTTAACTGTCCGGGATATTTCATATGAAATATAATGAAATCATAATGTAGGATATTCTGTTTCCAGCTTCTTTCACTTAGCATAATGTTTTCGAGGTTCATGTCCTCTGTAGCACTTATCAGTACTCCATCGTTAGGGTTGAATAATATTTCATTCTATGGATATGCCACGGTTTGGTGATCCATTCATTAGTTGATGTACATTTGGGTTGTTTCTACGTTTTAGTTAATGTGAACTGCTAGGTAAGTACAGAACTACTATAAATATTCATGTACAACTGTCTGAATACCTGTTTTCACCTCTTTTGGGTACATACGTAGGAGTGGGATATCTGGTTCATATCCTAATTCTAGATTCAACTGTTTGAATAACCACCAAACTGTTTTCCACAGCAGCTGTACCCTTCTACATTTTTACCAGCAACGTACAAGGGTAACAATTTCTCCAGATCCTCACCAACACGGTTGATTTCCTGTTTTCTGATTCATTGTCAAAGGTGACATCCAGAACTCAACACGACACTCCAGGTGTCGTCTGGACAGTCCAGAACAGAGTAAGACTACCACCTTTCCTCTTTGGAACCTCCTCCTCCTGTGAGTCCAGACTATTGGTCTATGCAGCCTTCCTCATAGTCACATTACACTTTATATCCATATTGAGTTCACTACAGTCATTAAAATACCTAACTTGTTTGTATTCCACCACATCTCTCGCCCCTATGATTATGCAGCCATCTTCTCAACCCATATACAGGATGTCGTACGAAGCTCCATTAAGTTACCATGTTAGCCCTGGCCCACCATTTCAGTCAGGAAGATTTTCCAAAAGTTAACCCTAAAAAATTCATTTCACCCAAAAATTTGAAAAGCGTAGTATCAATTTTTTCTTTCTTTCTTCCTTCCTCCCTCCCTCCCTCTCTCTCTTTCTTTCTTCTTAAGGTTTTATTTATTTGAGAGAGAGCCACCAAGAGAGAGCACGAGCAGAGGGAGGGGCAGAGCAGACTCCGTGCTCAGGGAGCCCAACACAGGGCTGGATCCCAGAACCCCGCAATCATGACCTGAGCAGAAGACAGTTGCGTTTTAACCAACTGAGTCACCTAGGCGTCCCAGTATCAATGTTCTTATTCACACTACAAAAACATGAACAGTAACCTTCAGCAAGAGAAATTTTTCTCCAGTTGGCATCAATTCACTATTCACTAATGTTTAGAGTTGCTACTCAAGCAATCACATTTTCACCTAATTTTATGGTCATCCAGCCCACATTCTCCCACTTGTCAAAAGAGAGAAATGTTACAGAATGCCTGGCAGAAATTCATTTATACTGTTATCCTCTACATTCTCCTGATCCACAGCCTAATAACCCTACCTAAAAAGTAAGGTTAGTCTAACATACTGTCTCTAGTGAGCCCATGTAATACTTTCCTTTAAAAATGTAATTGCAATGTTTTTAGTGCATAAAACACAATGAACCCAGATTGGGTCATACTATGTTTCAAATCATATTTTGAGATTTATATAACAACGACGAATATAAATACAATGAAAAAAGCAATATGTATCATGGCAACCGAGGAAATACAGATCTCAGGTGTTCTACTTGAGTATCAAGACAAACGTGTTGTCAATTTACTGTAATTTAGGGTTATACATCTTTAAAATTCTACAAGAGTCTCTCAACCAGAAAAATTCAATAAGAAAAAAATATTTTCCACATATGTTCACAAAAAATAAATGAGCAAATTTTAGGAAGTTTTGTGTTTCTAATAATAAAGATTGTTTTATTGAAACCAATTTCCCCAATTCCTTTAAGAGCATATTCCTCACTCAAGAATCTCTTCTATAAATCCTTCTGGGGTGCCTGGATGGCTCAGCCAGGTAAGCGTCTGCCTTAAGCTCAGGTCATGATCCCAGCGTCCTGGGATTGAGCCCCAGGTCGGGCTTCCTGCTTGATGGGGAACCTCCTTCTTCCTCTCCCTCTGCCTAATGCTCCTCCTGCTTGTGCTCGCACTCTGTCAAGTACGTAAACAAAATCTTATAAAACCTTCAGAGGCTGTTGCAATCTACAACAGCCTCTCCCTACTTTGCCCTCTAATGATACTACTACTGTCCTTACCACTCATTTTGACACCTGATGCTTGGTATTGACTGCTTGCGAACTGTTTGTTGATTTACTTATTGCCTGCAACAGAATCCCGTGAAGAACTGACGCTTTCTCATTCTTTCCTAACCTCATCACGACCAACATAGTATAAAGCTTATGAAAAGGTAAGCACTGAAATTCTTATATGAATTTATATCGCCTATAATAGTTATAAACCTATACAGAATGAAAATTAAACAGCAAATTATCTCATAAAAATTGAAGACATTTTAAGTTCTTGTGTTTCTTTGGGGGTGATTGCAGGGTAGTAACTAACAGGGAAAGCAACGTCGAGCAGGGGCTTCTCCAAGACGAAATAGCTCTGTGTGTATTTATTTCAAGGTAGCGGGCAAAGAGACAGGAAAAAAATGAAGATAAAGGAAGGGACAGAAAACGTGGAAGGAATGAGATTCTGAGGCTCAAGTGAAAAGAAGATAAAGGACATTTTTCTTTCTGAAAAGGGAAACCTAGGTACAGGAATATGTTGAAATGGACAAGGGTTAAATTCAGCAGGTGGTTTCTTTTTCTTTAAGATTTTGTTTATTTGACAGAGAGATGAAGAGAGAGCACAAGTAGGCAGAGCAGCAGGCAGAGAGAGAAGGAGGCTCTCCGCTGAGCAGAGACTGTGACGGGGGGCTCGATCCCAGGACCCTAGAATCATGAGCCAAAGCAGCTGAGCCACCCAGGCGCCCCATCAGCAGGTGGTTTTAAGAGAGAAAGAGAAGGTTTATTTAGCTCCTAATATTTATTAAGAAAGCACTATATCAGTTTCCTGCAGTACAATCAATTGCTGCAGCGACAAATTATCACAAACCTAGGGGCTTAAAATAACACAAATTCATTATCTTACAGTTCCGGAAGTCAGAAGTCCAAAATAGCCCAGGTCTCACTGGGCTACAACCAAAGTGTCGGCAGAGCTCGGTTCCTTTCTGGAAGCTTTAAGGAGATTCCATTTTCTTGCCTTTACTGGTTTATGGAGGCTGCCCACCTCACTTGGCTCCAGCCCCCTTTTATCTTCAGAGCCACCAACAGACATTGGACTCCTTCTCATGACGCCAGCTCTCTGGTCCTGACTTTTCTGCCTCCCGCTTCTTTTAAAGATTACATTAGGTCCAACCTAATGTAATAACCCAGGATACTCTATTAAAATTAGCTGATTAGCAACCTTAATTGCACCCGAAACCTGAATTCCCTTCAGCTGTGTAATATAACTCACACAGGTTCCAGGGATGAAGACGTGGAGGGACGCCATTATTCTGCCTGCCACAAGCACTCGGCTATGTGCTTCATTTGTATCTTCTAATTTAATCCCCACAACCACTCTATGAGGGAAATCATGTTTTACTCATTTTATACATGAGGAATAGGAGATTACCCCTAACACTTTTTGAGAGGCTTTAAATAACAACCCAAACAGGCTTATAAGAAATACTATCATAATAATGTTTGTGGAGCTGAACCACTGGAACCAGGATTCAGATAACACAACCTCCACTGGCCTGTTTCTAAAGCCCTCACTACACTCTCAGTATGCGTGCATGCGCCTGCGTGCGTGTGTGTGTGTGTTGTAGGGTGAAGGGAAAAAGGCTTTTCTTGCCCCTTTAACTAAAACCATCTCTCCTTTCATCATTAGAAATCTCTGTGCACGATTTTGTTTAAGAAGTGTTTAAATCTCTGCACACCATGCTACATATGTTCCGTTTAGGCTTTGGTCTATGAGAAGAGGTCATATGATAGTATGTTAAGAAACAAGGCTAAAATTACGTGATTTGTAGATTTCTTCCTAAATTGTATAATTTTAGGCTCCAGATTTGAAGATATAAATTATTTTTATAACTATTTCAAGAATTCAGATAGATTCCCTAAGGCGTAATATATTGGATTAGAGATTATCAACGTTTTAAGATGTCTTGACACATATAACCCATTATTTTTCAGGATCCCATCAACCATATAGGAATGGATCCTTTTTGACAAAAATGATTACTGGGGCAGTATAATTGACCTCCAGCTATCCCACCTCATTTAATAATGAACTCATGGTATTCTCTCCCCTAAACACTTGGGTAACAATAATTTTCTTTATATGTCCTTAAAAAAGGCTACAGACACAGGAGGGAGATCAGGGAAAGGGTCCGTGATTGATGGCAAAAGACTTGGGTGTTAAATTGTCGGCAAATGTCTTGATTGAACTTTTACCTCTAGAGCAGCCATTTTTAATCTTCTCAGGATCATGGCCTCTGCTTTTGAAATCTGATAAACCTATGGACCTCTCACTAGAAAAATGCACATGAACACATACTCAAAATTTTTCATACAACTTATTTTATTGCATTTTAAATCTGTTGCCATCACAGACCGTAGCAAACTAGTCTTTGCAAAGATATCTGTATGTCTCACTTTTGGTTTTGTGCCAAAATTTGCTACACCCAGGAATAAAAATCTAAAGTATGCAATAAAACAAACCAAACTTTAATTATTTTTGACAAATAGATACCAAAGTAATGATGACAGTTGGCTGTAGGGCCTCTGGCACCAAAGCACAGTTCTAAGAACAAACCCACCTCTTGTACATTATTCTCCAAGGACAGCTGGGAAAATATGGGTGTTAGAGAGAAGGCTCAGGTCCCAACAGTACAGAAAAATATGAGGGTTTCCCAAAACAATAACATTTTATACTTGTATATATTTATAAAATGGAAAGACATGGGGTTTTTTGTTTGTTTTAAAGTACGCTCTATGCCTAGTGTAGGGCTTGAACTCACCACCCTGAGATCAAGAGTCTCATGTTCTACTGATTGAGTTGCCAGATGCCCCTAGGATAGATA
Organism: Potos flavus; assembly: GCA_028534135.1. NCBI lineage: Eukaryota > Metazoa > Chordata > Mammalia > Carnivora > Procyonidae > Potos > Potos flavus. The sequence goes on along the minus strand of CM052899.1, from coordinate 141,330,210 downwards.
CGGTTTTAGAAACTGGAGAATATTCCGATAAATTTAAATATCTGAGAAAAAAAGCATACCAGACCTACTCTGTTCCCACTACTTAGAGATCCAGAAGGTATTAAGGTCAAAGTGGGGTACGTGTATCCACAGAGGCAGGGTGATCATGGCACTGGTGTGAAAAGAAAATACTATAAGACCGAACATATGAGCGTTATCTTAAACTTGAAACTCACATTTACTCATATTCAATGTGTGAAACCAACACCACCACCCTCCCTAGTCCTGCATCAGCCTTGCCATCCCGGCGCTTTCGTGAAGAATGTTCATCACACAGATTGGCTCACTTGACCTCCCATCTACCTAGAGGTGACTGGCAAGGCACCATTTTTAGCAGTGTGGGGGGCAAGCAGAGTCGTGGACATACAAGACCTCGCCACAGCATCATTCCAGGGTCCATTCTCCAGCTTCCTGGACGGTGAGAGGCAGTGTGCCAGACCACCAGCAGCTTCTTACTCTGCCCTGCTAGTTCTGACTTCAGCTCTCGGCATGTCCAGCAGTTTCCGGGGCATTTAAAGCAGCGGCTGCTGAGGTGGCCCAAGCTCTAGGTCCCAGTTCAGGGGCAGGGGTGCCCTCTGAGCTCCCCTTATGGGTTCCCTCTGTATCGCCACACCAGAGCAACTGTTAGGCCCCTCTAACAACTCTGTAAGCACCTCATCTCCTGATGAAATCTCTTCTCTTGTTTGTGGCACTGAATACACACCTTGTATTCTAGTAGGTAAAAGTCTCCTAAAGGAAAGGCAGCCGTTCCACAGCCTGGAGGAGCTGTTTGTAATGCCCTCACCTGTGGGTTCACTTTTTTTTTTTAAGATTTATGTATTTATTTGATAGAGAGAGGGAGAAAGAGCACAACCAGAGGGAGCTGGAGAGGGAGAAGCAGGCTCCCTGCTGAGCGAAGAGCCCGATGCAGGGCTCGATCCCAGGACCCTGAGATCATGACCTGAGCCGCAGGCAGAGGCTTTAACCCACTGAGCCACCCAGATGCCCCACGTGGGCTCACTTTTACCAAATTCCAACATCCTGCAGCTTCCTCGGGCCCAATTAAGTACCTTTGCAGATCTCGGTAGAATTATGATGTCACTCACGAATGGGTTTTAAAAGATTTTTGTAAACAAACAAAGGAAAAGAGAGAGAGACAAACCAAAAAACAGACTCTTAGCTATAGAGAACAAACTGGTGCTTGCCGGGGATGGGGGGGGGGGCGGTGAACCAGGTGACGGGGATTAAAGAATACACTTGTCTTGATGAATACTGAATAAGATATGGAAGTGTTGAATCATCTATTGTACACTTGAAATGAATATTAACACTGGACAGCCGCTACACTGGAATTAAAATGTTTAAAATTAAAAAAAATAAAAACTGTCCGAATTGGATACTTAGCTATACCTGTATTAAATAAGAAAGGGTTTTTGCAAAGAACGGCAGATTAAACATAATAAAGCAAAATACGAGCACACAACAAATGAAGGAACTGCCAAATGCTAGTTGCCAATACCAGTGCTTTATCAAAACTGTAAGGTAAAAGAGTGATTATCTTGTAAACTATAAACCTACACAACTTTTAGAAGAAAATATAGGGGAAAAAAATCTTTGAGACCTAGGACTGGATAAAGAGTCCACAGACATGACACGAAAAGCACAATTCATAAAAGAGAAAAAAGTGATTGGATGCGCTACATGAAAATTTCAAACTTTTTTGCTCTATAAGATACCCAGTTAAGAGGATGAAAAGACAAGCTTGGATGGGAAGAAAATTTTGCCAATCACATATATGACAAAGGGTTTATATCTAGACACTGGAAAGAACTCTCAAAGCTCAACAATGAAAAACAATCCAATTTGCTCATTAGGGAAACAATTTGCCCATTAGGGAAAGGCAAATTAAAACCACAATGAGCTACCACTACACAACTATTTAGAATGACTAACGTAAGAAAAAAGTGAAAATACCAAATTCTGACAAGTATATGGAGAAAACTGGATCTTTCATACACGGCTAGTGAGAAAATATAGCCACTCTGGTAAATAGTCTGGCAGTTTCTTATAAAATTAATCATACACTTAGAATATTACCCAGCAATTGCACTCTAGGGCATTTATCCCAGAGAAATGAAAACTTACGTTCACATAAAAACCTATACATGAATGTTCGCAGCAGCTTTATTCATAACAGCCAAAAACTGGAAACAACTCGTGTGTTCTTCTACAGGTGAATAGTCAAACTGCGTACACAATGAATGCTATTGAGCAACCAAAAGAAATGAACTACTGCTACACTGGATAACTTGGAAGGTTCTCTGGGGCATTGTGCTCAGTGAAAAAAAGTCGATCTTGAAAAGATACAGTAGGATTCCATTTATGTAACATTCTCCAAATGACACAATTAGAGAGAGAGAACAAATAGTGATTGCCAGTAAACAGGGACGGGGGGAGTGGAGGGGACCTTGAGCTGCATGACGGAGTTTCTTGGCAGTGATGGAACAGTACTGTATCTTGATTGTGGTGGTGGTGAAATGAATCTAGATATGAAATGTTATTGCACAAAACTACACACACATACACATGAATGAGTGCACTAAAAACCATGAAAACTGAATAAGGCTACTTAACAGTATTGTACCAATGCCAGTTTCCTGATTAAACATGGTTATTAATGTTATGTAAGATATCACACTGGGGTAGCTGAACGAAAGTTACACACGACTCCCACGACTCCCTGCACTATTTTCACAATTTCCCACGAGTCTATAATTATTTTAAAATAAAGTTTTTTTAAGTGATGACATTCAACCATACTTATTTTTAAAATTACTAATATTTTAAGCAGAATCAAAAACATGAAAACAATACATTTTAAATTGTTCTACAGTGTTTTTCATCTTTATCTCACTTTTTATGAATGTCTTACTATGTAGAGTACAGGTAGTATATAGTTGACAACAAACATACATATGGGGAATGCAGACACAGTTCCTTTTTTTTTTTTTTTTTTTTTAGATTTTATTTATTTATTTGACAGAGAGAGAACAGGTAGGCAGAGAGGCAGGCAGAGAGAGAGGGAGAAGCAGGCTCCTTGCTGAGCAGAGAGCCCGATGCAGGGCTCGATCCCAGGACCCTGAGATCATGACCTGAGCCGAAGGCAGAGGCCTTAACCCACTGAGCCACGCAGGCGCCCCACAGATACAGTTCTTTACACCCCTGGAGTATGACCAAAAAAATGTGCAGACCTCTGTTACAGAAGCTACAAAAGTCTGAGATTCTATCTATCCCTTCAAATTTTTCTTAGGGAAGCACACACATGAACAGGACACCAGACTGAGAATCAAAAAGAACTCTATTCTACCCACACTTTAAACAAGTCACAATCTCATTGTCATCCGCAAATGTAAAGAATTTTATTAGCTCATCCCCAAGACATTCCAGCTCTGAAAACACTGAAACTCCATGAGTTCTACAACAAGAAAAAGTGCAGCAACTGTTAAGAAATGTATGACTAAACTCTAACCAGTATTTACTGAAAGGATACCATTTCATGATTGCCAGGAATATTAAATACAAGACATAGTCCAAGTTATCATTAACGCAAACATAGAAAACAGCACCTACACAGACAATTTTACCTCAAACAAAACAGATTACCAGAAGATCCAGTTGAAATATAAATATCCAGATACTAGGCAAAGGCGGCTATTTTGCATGCAGCCTCCCTGTAGTTGAAGGCTTCTAACTGCTGCTCGTGGAACTGTATGAGGCTCTGTATTGCAACAACACAGGAGTGCATTCAAGTATTCTGGTGTACAAGCTTGGGGATTGCAGATGTAAAATATCAAGACATCTGGGACGCCTGGGTGGCTCAGTCGGTTAAGCATCTGCCTTCGGCTCAGATCTCAGGGTCCTGGGATCGAGCCCCACGTCGGGCTCCCTGCTCAGTGGGGAGTCTGCCTCTCCCTCTCCCTCTGCCCCTCCCCTACTTCGTGCTCTCTCTCAAATAAATAAAATCTTTAAAAAAAAAAAAATCAAGACATCCAAGAAAGAACTCTTTTCCTTTTTCCCATCCACTTAATCATTCGCCATCCACTTGAGTTAGACTGAGTAAGACAGAATTTTAAGAGGTCTATTCAGTGGGAGCTAAACATCTACAAGGTAATTATGTACCACCCTGTTATTCCACCTGCTATCCAGAAACATCACCTACCTGAAGCATCCAAAACCAGGAAGAAACAAGAGTCCTCTAAGCCGTGAAAATCAATATAACAAGGTCCTAGCACTAAAGCCCCATGCCTCTTTGGCTCCCTATTCAGAACCTTCTATCATTTTTATCCACCATTCCACAAGTGTGGTTATGAGTTCTACTCATGGCACACTAAAATATCAAATTAGAAAGGCGAGACAGGTACAGGAAGCAGGTATAATGAGAGCAGAGAGATACAGCTAACAGTAAAGTAATACACACACCAATCCCCAAACCAACATGATTTAGAAAGGAAGAGTTTCGCCGACAAGTGAACAAACCATGGTGGTCTGTCGATAGCTGACTGAGGAAACTAACGGCCGGCGCTTTTCTGCAAATAAATCATCATACGCTCACCGGTGCGCAAGACACACGGAAGGAACCACCACAGTGATATCTTTTAACCAGTATTACAGACAGCATAACCCATCTTCTACTTTTAAACAGAGACACAAAACTGAAAATTGTATTAAATGATCTTTCCAGCATTCTTTAGTACTGCACTAAATTACATCACATCTAAATTTTACCATGAAATAGAGACACCCCAAAAACTCCAAACAGAACAAAACAAAACATGGAATCCTGAGAAGTTGAACTATTATGCTGAAATTCACTCAGGCAACAAAGCATACATGTGAATATTTTATGAACTAAAACGAGGCTGCATTACAGTGAGTGGAACTACTATCCTTTCCTCATCAATTCCCAGATGCCCCTTAATAAACAAAACAAACAGAACACAACGCTTCAACCCCTCTGAAGTATAGATGCTCGGAACTATAGATGGATCTTACCATTGCTGTCACCCAACAGCAGGAGGTAGCTGGTGAAAATCTTACCTCCTGAAAGATCAAGAAAGCAGAGGCATCAAAGTATCTTAGGTCTGACCAAAAACGGTCATTCAAAACAATCTTTCCTTTTTTAAGATTTTATTTATTCGACAGAGAGAAAGCACAAGTAGGGGGAGCAGCAGGCAGAGGGAGAGGGAGAAGCAGACTCCCCACTGAGCAGGGAGCCAGAGGTAGGGCTAGATCCCAGGACCCTGGGATCAGACCTGAGCTGAAGGCAGACGCTTAACCAACTGAGCCACCCAGGCACCCCTCATTCAAAAAATCTTAAAAAGACAAAGAAATGATCAGAAACCTATAAAACTATAATCGATGGAGATAATTACAGAAAATTCTCAAAAATAAATTGCATCCTTTTATGTAAAAGATAGTACATTTAAGTACTTATCACAACACTTAGTAAGCACTCAATAAATTTAGCTATTATTATGATTTCAAAATGACAAATAAGGACTAGTAGAGCTAATGAAAATATCTGTGATCATAGTGATCAGGCAATCATTAAGCATTTATTAAGTGTCTTCAAGGTCACCAACACCACGCGGTAGCAATAAAAGTTCATTGCCACGAACCCATGCAACACTAGTTTTGATCAAATAAATGGTAAGTGCCACAACAGGAGTAAAACACTTTGAACCAATAAGGTAAAGCACCACATTACATTCAGCAATGATCGGAACTTACTAAGGGGGCACCTGACTGGCTCAATCAGCAGAGCATGTACCTCAGTCTCAGGGTTGTGAGTTCAAGCCCCACGTTAGGTATAGAGATTACTTAAAAATAAAATCTTTAAAAAAAAAAAAAAGAACTTGCTAAGTATTTTCAACTTATTTTTTTTTTAAGATTCATATATTTATTTTAGAGTGTGAGCAGGGGGAGGAGTAAAGGGATAGAGAGAGAGAGAATCCAAGCAGAGTCCCCGCTAAGCAGGAAGCCTTATGCAGAGCAAAATCCCAGGACCCCAAGATCATGACCTGAGATGAAATCAAGAGTTGGCCGCTTAGCTGACTGAGCCGCCCAGGCACCGCTCAACTTCATTTATAGTACTGTACTTTCTGTAGATCCAGCAGGCAGAAATTTGAGACATAAATTACTTGTTGAGAGCCACCAAATGATTAAATGAATATAAAAAAACTGTCACCAAAATGAATCTCGTGATTTTCAAAGGGGAAAAAATCTCTTTGCCCATTACTCTCCAGGCTTAGGTAGAATAAGGATTGTAAATACCCTGCCTCTTCAAATCCTTCTGAACTTGGAGCTGCACACATGATTGAAGGAATCTCTCCCCTCCCAGGATTTACACACAATGAAAGGGACCAGTTTATACAGAAATGCACATTTATTAAAATGCTATCTTTCATTTAAAGTCAATGTCCAGAAAAGACAAATGTATGGAGATGGAAGGTAGATCAATGGTTACCTAGGGCTGGTGAGGGAGGTGGGGAAAGTGAATGAAAAAGCTCTAAAACTCATTGTAGTGGTGGTTTACAACTCTGGAATACACTAAAAGCCACTGAATTGAACACTTTACTTTTTTTTAAGATTTAATTTATTTATTTGAGAGAGTATGCGCATGGGCATGTGAGCAGGGGAAGAGGCAGAGGGGGAGGGAGAGAAACAAGCAGACTCACACCGAGCAGAAGCCCAATATGGGGTTAGATATCGGGCTAGATCTCACCATTCTGAGGTCATGAGAGCTGAAATCAAGAGTAAGCTGCTTAATGGGGCACCTGGGTGGCTCGGTTGGTTAAGCGACTGCCTTCGGCTCAGGTCTGATCCTGGAGTCCCAGGATCGAGTCCCGTGTTGGGCTCCCTGCTCGGCAAGGAGTCTGCTTCTCCCTCTGACCCTTCCCCCTCTCATATGCTCTCTCTCTCTCCCTCTCTCATTCTGTCTCTCAAATAAATAAAATCTTTAAAAAAAAAAAAAAAAAAAAAAGAGTAAGCTGCTTAATGGACTGAGCCACCCAGGAGCCCTTGAATTGTATACTTTAAATAGGTGAATTGTATGATATGTAAATTACTACATCTCCATAGAGCTCTTAATTTTTTTTAACTTTTTGAAGACTTTTT
>CM052899.1:141303455-141322516 GCA_028534135.1 Potos flavus | reverse complement strand
AAACAAAACTTTTTTCTTTTTTTTTTTTTAAAGATTTTATTTATTTGAGAGAGGGAACATGAAAGAGAGAGTGCACACGCGCCTGAGCAGGGGGAGGGACAGAAGGAGTGGGAGAAGCAGACTCCGGGCTCAGCAAGGAGCCTGACGTGGGCGGGACTCATCCCAGGACCGTGGGATCATGACCTGAGCCAAAGGCAGACACTTAATGGACTGAGTCACCCAGGAGCCCATTAAGATTTTATTTTTAAGCAATTTCCACATCCAATTCGAGGCTCAAACTCACAACCCTGAGACCAACAGTCACATGGTCCACCAAGTGAGCCAGCCAGGTGCCCCTGTTACTTTAAAATTTTAACTCTTCACAAAATTTGACAAATCCTAATTACTGCATTATAGTCAAACTCCATAGGATACAGCCCTCTGTCAGATATTCTTCCTGACCTGGCTGACCTCATCACTGACAGTCCTACACAGTCCCTTTATTAACAATCCAGTTCTTTCCCCACAAATACAAACATCAAGCAGCAGACATGTGGGGAGAGGTGGAGGGCAGTACATTTTATAAAAGTTAAAAACAATTCGCACAGTATTTTTATGTAAGTGGTTTTTCAAATTGGTTATTTTCATAATAAAAAAAAAAATCCTGAAAAAGGCACCTATTTACTATAGCATTCTGATTTTAAAAGAATGTTACTACTCTATCAGCAAACTACCAATTATCTGCTAGCATATAGATGTAGTCTCATAATGGCGGTCTTTGAAATGGATGACCCTTGTAGGGTGTGAGGAAAGACACATTTATGTTTGTAGAATTTCAAAAATATTCCGCCCCACAAGAAGAACAAGGTTTAAATTAAAAAAAAAAAAATTCTAGAGCTCACAGATTTATTTAAGAGTATCCCCTACCCACCTCGGATGGAAGACCATGTTTGTTTGCTAGCGTACTTCGGAAGAAGCTAGGCGGAACATTAAAGAAGAGTGAATAATAAATTCACCTAGGTGTGCACTTTTTATACTATTTTTAATCCACATGTACCACTCTGAGCTCACAACTTGTGGTAGAGGCAGACTTAATCTTATCTTCAATGCTAGGCAAGGTACACAAAGTAGGTGCAGTTCTCAATAAAAATTTGCCAAATGAATGGAGATTTCTCAGCTGATTAAGCCAACTGGCAGCTTACAACTGGGTTTTCTATTTAGGAACCTTTGGAAAACCTTTTTTCCCCCATGCTAGCTTAAAGAAGCACCAGGAACAATAGAATCTTATCACCCACATCATCGGCCCAAATTGGAGCTCCCTTTTTATAATGAGCAACAGAAGGTTTGAGTAAAACCTCTGTATGTGATTTGATCATGAAGAAATGTCTTCCCACATTCCTCCTTGGGCTACTATGAGGAGTGCCTGTTGGCAGTCTCCAAACAATTTTTAAAGCTCTCTAGAGATTAAAAGAATCAAGAAATGAGAAGAGATTAAGCTTAGGAGTGTGTACTCCAAAAATATGTTAGGGTAAAGGCAGGTGAACTGTTCAGGGACACAGGTTTTGACCAGTTTTTGAAATGTTTTGAACACAAACATACAGTGGTAGCCTGATACTCAGGAGCATGCAAATGCTCTTAAAATGAGCATGCAAAGCTCTGGTGATAAGGGGAAAAATGGTTTACCTCTAAGCATACACACACACTTTCCCCAAGTAAAACAATTTGAACTTCATACAGCTTACGGTTTTTCAGAATACTGGTGGGATAACAAAAGTGCTCCAGCACTTTAGGCAACAGAAATAAATAAATAAATACATAAATACATAAATAAATAAAATAAAGGAGTACCTTCAACTTTTGTTAATGGTTTAGCAAAGTCTACAATCGAATGAAGAAAATAAAAACATAACCATAGTGTAAGTCAGAACATGGTCTGTGCTGTAAAGGGGTTTTATAAGAGCAAGAAGAAAGAGCAATCACTTTTGGGTAGAATAGAAGAAGAGCTTGCAGACAGTGACATTTGAGCTGGGTAAGATGGATGATCTCTCTAGTGAGGTAACAACAGTTGAAATTCAGAAAACATGCTCTGCCCCAAAAAAAATATTTTATAGATAAAAATAGTTCAAATAGAGAACATAGACCCAGCCAACCCCCAAACATACTTTATCTTTCAAAATTTCTTTTAAAATGTAAAACCTACTATATAAAGCAATGGGAACTTTCCCACCTCACCTAGATTTCTTCTATTATTCCACTATTCCTTTACCATTTGGGCATGAATCCTGTGTCACTGTCACTTTGCACTTGTTACTGTGCTGAGATATACACTGTCTTTTTCCTTTGGATGATAATTTTGCATCTTCCCATTAAACTGTTACACCTTTGAGAGCAATAACTGTAATCCATTTCTGTTTTATCTTTCCGTAATACTTCTTAAATAAATACATAGGTTAAACCTAGTTCTAATAACTGTGACAATAAGCTATCACTAACACAAAAGATGTCTGTGGAACAGATATTAGAAACAATTAAATCACATTTTTGCAAAGAGAACAAAAAGCATCTAGACTAGTAATATCTACCCCTAGACATTGAACTAGTTGTTCTGCTTTAGTGTACTTGTTCAGAAAGGGTGCTTGTTTAAAAAAAAAAAAAAAAAAGTTAAATCTCTCAAGCAGCCTTTATAGAACATTATCTTTCTTTGTCACAAAGTCCTAAGACAACACATTTATTGTGACACAGTGAATTTGCAGAGAAATGAAGGACAGTGCTAGTTCCCAAGGATCTCAAGGGACAGTTCACAACTCAAGAAATGTCTTGGCAATGTGTATACATAAGACAATGTGTTTAAAACAATATGAAAAGCACAAAGGAAAAATGTTTTCCAGGAAGCATAGGGTAGCTATTTCAAAGATAATTCTTTCTGAACGTGCTCTTTTAAAAGTTCAAAACTTCTCTCCTCTATTGTTTAAGTTGGAAGTAAACAAAGATAGAAATTTGGAAACTTGTTTTAATTTTCTACTTAACTATATTATGAGATGGAAAGGGAGATTATGCCTGCAAGCTTGCCTGACATCCTTATCACAGAAGAGGATCAAAGGGGAGGGAGGAGAGGAATATAGGGGGTAACAATGCCAGATACCACCACCATTACTACAAAAGAACATGTTTTTGTTTGTCTACACTTCCTAAATTCTATGGGAAGAACAGAGTACTTCTCAAACATTATTATCCAAAATTGGCTTTCAGGTTGCCCAATTTCTCCTTTCTTGTTATTGCTGAGCTCCTGAACTGATAATGTTCCACACCACTCAGAAAGTTAGTGAGTTAATCAAGGAACCCTTCAGGATGTTGTTAGTATTGCTTTAAAACAAAACAAAACAAAACAAAACACTGGGCCAGGCATTCCAACAAAATTCACTCTTCCAAAGAAGTAATTTTACAAAAAAACTCAGAAAGAAAGAAAAGGATGGGGTGCTATTTTCGATAATGAGTAGCAAAAACAACAACAAAAAAGACTACACAGTAACACACCCACTGCGACTTTGTTTACAGGCTTGTAAGTTGCACATGCCAGTACTCTACAAAGTATGGCTCAAGAAGAAACTGTCAAAAATGAATGCTTAGGAAAACATTCCTTTTCTAAAACTCTCTAACAAGGGCTGTGCTGTTTCTAAATGATTTCTTTACCAAGTATTGACAGGTATAGCACAGTCAATAATGCTCAGGATGAGAAAAAAAAAATCTCGTTTTATCAATAGTAAAAGTTGTTGTTACTAACTATGATGCCCATGAGCTCAGTTCTAGAAATTAACTGTACGGTAGATATCTGCTGGGCAGAACAGCACTTTACAAAAAACTAAGTTTATTTCCAAAAGAAAATACTTTTTTTCCTAATCCTACAGACCCTAGCAACCTAGTAGGTTGGTTTTGTTGTTGTTGTTTTCCTTCCAAAAGAACTTCCGCCAGTAAGTCGAGGTAACTTTGCAGTTCAAAGGTTAAGGCAAATTCAGCTCTACATAGAATTCCCGCTCCTCATCAACATAGATAGCTCCCTCTTCTCTCTCTCTCTCTCTGTCTCTGTCTCTCTCTCTCTTATATTATCGTGGCCTGAAAGAGGTTAATGCTCCGGTATAATCGCAAATCCATGAGGGAAGCGATTTTAGGTGCCGAGGAATGAAACTGGGATGGGAAGAACGATCGACAGCTATCAAGAACCAGCTCGCCCTAGAAATCACCCTCTCCAGAAAGGAGGAAAAGAGTCTTTGCCTAGAGAACCTGCTGCCCGGAAGCCACAACTTCCATCAATCGGCAAAAAAAAGTTGCAAGAAGAGCTCAGCGCCCAGGCATCCCGCGGCGGTGTGGAGACCGAGGTCGGCAGAGACACTCCTCAGGCCTGGGCGGCCGGTGAGCCCGGGCTGCGGCGTTCGTGGGGCCGACTCCAGCTCCGGTAGGCTCCGGGTCTGGGGGTGCGACCGCGCAGAGCGGGCGGAGAAACGAGAGCGGAGGAAAAGAGGGACAATGCTGGGCCGGGCCGGCGACTCCGCGCGTTCCAAGGGTTCCCCCCCCAGCGCCTCTTCCTGCCCGGGGCCGCCTGCGGCCGCGCCAAGTTTGCTCCTCAGCCCTCCCTTCCCGACCCGGGCGGCGAAGCCGCGGCCGCCCGCCTCCCTCCGCCTGGCAGCCGCCGCCTTCCTCCCGGCGGGGCGGCTCCCGCGAGTCCGCGAGGAGGCGGCGCGCACGAGGGGAGCCGCGCGCGCAAAGGGGCGCCGGGCGCGCGAGGGGCAGGGGGCGCGCGAGCCAGCGGCGCGCGCGAAGGGAGCCGGGCGCGCGGGGGAGCGGGGCGCGCGGCGCTCCCCGAGGACCCGCTGCCGCTCCGGCGGGTTTTCGGTTGAGGCGGGAGCTGCACCGCCGTTTACCGTCCGTTAGGAGTCTTTGCCCGGGCGGCGCAGCCTGCCAGCCACCCGGGCCCGCCTCCCCCTCGACTCCCATCAGGAAGGGCAGCCGGGCGAGGGCCGGCGACCTGGTCTCCTGCCGGGGCTGTCGCCGCCGGTCGGTGGGCATCCCGGCGCCTGCCCCTGGGGCTGGAAGAGAAAGTGAAATGAAGCGTCTTTCCCCAGGCAACACCTACCCGTCCCCAGTCCAAGTGCAGCTGCCTCGCTCCTCGGGCGCCGCCGGTCCCCGCCCTCGGGCCCCGGGCTCCGTTCTCTTGACAATGGCGCGTCCCCTTTAAGGAATAATCCGATCGGAACCGATGTGTGGTTAAACCTCCGACTCTGATTTTAACCGGATTTCTCTCTCTCCCCCTGAGCCCGACGGACACCCGGCGGTGCTGCGAGCTCTTCCCACCCCTTCCCCGCCCCGCCTACTCCCTCGCCTTCCTGATTGGCGAGCAGCGCTACAACAGGAACAGCAATCCTCGCACTCCACTGGCCGGCCCGGCCGCCGCTCACCGCGGTCCCCACCCCCACCCCGCCCCTTTCCCCGGGTTGGTCCTTCCTCTAATCACTCTCTGTCCTCTACTCCATCGTTGCTTCGGAGAACTGGCAGTCAAGGCTCACCCTCCCGCCTCCGGAAAGCGAACTTTATTTTTATTGGTAAAAGGACATCTTCCTGTGCACCTGATTGGGCAAGGAAGGAGTTAGTCTGCACGCCCCTTACCCATTATCGCTCTCCCTTTACGGGTTTGAGAAATACAGCTGCAAAGTCCTCCCTACTTTGCCTTCTTGTAAGAGCCTTTCCCTTTAAATGGTGGTAGGGGTCGTGGACAAACTCACAGCCTGTATTGGGGAAAAGCGGGGAAGGGAGAGGAGAAAAATTCAAAGTCTTCTCCAGTTGGGTAATATATCCGGAGCTGGGGTTCTGCGGAACCCCAAGCATGGTGTTTAGTGAATGGACTGGTGAGAGTGAGAAGACCTGAAATTCTGGTACTAACTCCTCTTGAGACTCGCTCAAGTTTTCACTCACCGCCCACTCTACCCTCGCCGTCGATTCCACTGGCATCTCGCTACCCCGAAGAGCCTTTGTAAAGGTATCTGCAAACCTGAAGGAGTCATCTCGCAAACGTTCATTGAAAAAAACCATTTAAATCATTTCCATTAAAAGGTTCCGCTTAATTCACGTCCTTTGTGTTGTCTCGGCGTTCGTCACGAAAGCTAAGTTTCTCTTCTGAAATTCCTGACTAAGTGGTGCCTCTCATGCCAAGCTCAAAAGTTGAAGACGTCCGTCACGGAGCAGGGGGAGCCCCGGCTGAGCCCACGCGGGCACCAGAAAGCTATTCCTTGAGGGAAAGAGGGAGACTGGCACCGGAAGCTTGACCTTGCAGCAAAACCTCCCCCAGGAGAAGAGAAATTCTTCGACAGCCTGGTGGGTTTCCCCTCAGAGCTCTAAGAACCGAGTTGTCACTACTGCAGTTGGGTACGGTTAGTGCTTTGGTACCCATCTAAGACTGTTAGGGGGAAACGGTTAAGTGTCCCGGCCCTGTTTGCCCATGAACTTTGAGAGTCTTCGGACCTCAGGATATTTAGTGCATTTGCAGTGGTAGCTCTGTGGAACACAGCGGTGCCCAGAAAGTGGCAGCTCTCAGCGGTACCCTAGAAGGGAGTTTAGTAGCAGAGAGGGGGAAATAAACACCGGTAGCTCAAAGGACTTTTCTGCCAGTTCAGCTCAAAAATCTTACGGACATATCCATAAATATCGAAGGGTGAGCAAAGGGAAAGGCTATAGGTCATTTAGGTGTTTCTAGTGGGGGCAAGGGACAAGGAAATACCTGGGTTATATTTGTATGGCCTTCAGAGATGCTTAAATAAATCTCTTGTTAAGTGTCTATAACTAAGCCCCCATTTTCAGCCTATTCCATTTTGTTTTTTGGTTGTTAGCATTTTTTTCTTTTTTTTACTATAGTCAAGATAAAGTAATACCAGGTTTCTTCTGATTTACAACTGTCAAGCTTTGAGACTGCTTCTGGGTCCTGATATTCTATATTAGACTATAAACAGAATAAGAATATTCTATATTATAATTACTAGTATGATCTTCTGGAAATAAAGACATCTACTATTTCAGATGTGTACACAACTACAGGTTTTGTTCAAAGTCTAGGTGATGTTTTCAGGTTCTTTGTAAAACACCTGTTCTATGATGTCCAGATTCTTCTGGTATACTAGCACATTGGGCTCGGTAACTCCAGAAGGCAGTCTGCAGTAACCTCTAAATTCTCTTCCCTACACTTAACCAACCATGCCGAGATCACCATCTCACAAACACAATTTATATTATTTTTTCTCTATTTCACACTTGCCCATAACAGGATTGTTTATCACTTTTTAGCTCATACACCCAGCCTCCTACTACTAATACTACTGTTAGTATTCACATAGAGGAAAATTTTAGAAAATCTGCAAACCTAGAGCTTCCAATTAGCAAGTCATTCTTAAGAATGTTCAGTATTTGAGCACCTGGGTGGTGCAGTCAGTTGAGCATCTGACTCGATTTCAGCTCAGGTCATGATCTCAAGAGTTGTGGGATCAAGCCCCGGGTCTGGCTCTATGTTCGATTAGGATTCTACTTTCTCTCTCATTGCTCCTCCCCCTACTCATACTCTCTTTCTCCCTCAAATAAATAAAATCATTTTTAGAAAATGCAAAAGACTTAAAAACAAAACAAAACAAACAAACAATGTTCAGTGCTATTGAACGAGTCCCTAGAGAAATTTACAATTTGTACTTTCCCCTAAGAGGGATTTTATCCCATACCCTTATTTCTCATCTCTAAGCTAGATCCCCATTCTTTAAAAAGAAATATTTCCAGAGGTGCATAGCTGGCTCACTCAGTCAGCAGAGCATACAACTCCTGATCTTGGGGGTTGTGAATTCAAGCTCCACATTGGATGTAGCGATTATTTTAAACAAATAAAAAAATAAAAAGAAATCTACCAGTGTGCCAGCCTGACTAAAGCTTTTTAACATCCTTGCATACATATCTTTTTAAAACCCTTTTAAAGGGGGAAATACGTTATGATCATTTATTCTTCCTGTTTATACACAAAGGTGAACCACCTCAAAGTACTACCATTGAAGCCAGTAGTTTTCTTTAGAAAAATTGTTACCATTTATATTGCAAATTATTTTCAGTTCACTATACATTTATATAGTAACTATTACGTGTTAAGTAAAGAGTAGGGGGGGGGAAATGAATATGTCTCCATTCTTCAGAGACAGAATCTCCAAATTCCATCCAAAAGTGGCACAACTTTACCCCTCACTTAGCCCTTAGGTGGATAGCATCTATAAACTAGTGATTTTCTATAGTGAAATTAAGAAAAATCCAATTCCTAGAAGCTGTCAGCAAAAATTTCTTCCCCCAGCCCTTTATTAATAGAATGAGACAAATTAAGGGAAATTAAGTTCATAGTAACTTGATTTTATAAAGAAACCTCAAAGAAATATTTCCTGGGTCTCTATAGAGGAGACCCATGTCCTGCACCTTCCATAGTTCAGTGTGTTCCTTTGTAAAATGAGAACCGGTATTCATAGAGAATATCACTGAATGACCTTTAATCATCAGTAAAAGATTCATTTTTATTCAGTATATTCTGTCTACTGAAGCAGAAAGGAGATACTAACACATTTTTAGAAAGATTTCCAATTCTCTCCTGCTCAAAATCCTTCAGAGATTCCCGAGGCACACACTGAATATAGTCCAAACAACTCAGCAAAACATACATCTCCCTTTATAATCTGACTCCAGGCTACCTCTCGGGTTTCTTCTCTGGCCACTCCTTCATTTGACACTTAAAATGGCTCCTCTGTATCAATGATCCTGTTCTTTCAAGCCTCAATGCCTTTGGGCATGTGGTTTCCTTTGTGTAAAATAGCCTTCCCTCCATGCCCACCTGGAGGAGTTTCATATATCTGTCCATCAAAACCCAATAGAAGTATTACCTTCTTTGTGAAGACTTTTCAGATTGCACCCCCTTTCCTGGCATGATTATTTTTCTACCACATACCTACCTCAATTATTCTGATTCCGGGTATCGAATTGAAGACCAGCCTTAAATGTTTCTTTTTCTGTCTCTTGCACCAATCTGAATTGTTTTCCAAGATCAAAGGCCATACTTATGCACTTTGTGTCAGCATGGGCATAACTGATGCCTTCGATAAATGTATTTCAAATTGGGTTGAATGAGCAAGGCTGAAAAGAAAAGGTTAACTTACAATGTGAAAATCTTATTAACCAGAATATTATTCTGAGAATATTTTAATTTCTTAATAGTTTATTGTAAATCTGTCTAGATATTGGAAATGAGTCTAGATCACTGATTTCCATACTTTATTTCATGGACTGGTAAAATTTGCAAGGAATTTTTGGTGACTGACATAGCATTAATAGCTTTTTATTTTGCAAAGTTAAGGTATAAAAGTAAATATATAAATATCTATTCTTCCATTATTTCATAAAATAAAAATATTTTGAAACCAATACTTGAGGGGCGCCTGGATGGCTCAGTCGGTTGGGCATCCAACACTTGATTTTGGTTTGGGTCCTGGTCTCGGGTCCTGGTATCCAGCCCCTCATCGAGATCCATGCTTGGAGTCTGCTTGGGATTCTCTCTCTCTCTCTCCCTCTGCCTCTTCCCATGCTCACACTCTAAATAAATAATAAATAAATAAATAAATAAATAAATAAATAAATAAATAAAATCTTTAAAACAAAACAAAACAATACAAAACTTGGGGGCACCTGGGTGGCTCAGTCAGTTAGACATCTGACTTGATCTCAGCTTAGGTCTTGATCTCAGGGTCATGAGTTCAGGACCCACATTGGGCTCCATGCCCATCATGGAGCCTACTTAAAAACAAAAGAAAAAAAAAAGAAACACCCACCAAAAATTGGGAAGGTGATAACTCCAAAATAAAAGACTTTTGAATAAATTTGACATTATAAAGCACTTGCACAAACCTCCAGTTGAGACTAAAATATTCTTTGCACTTCAAATTACTTGATCTGACGCTTCTTTTCATGTATTTTTAAACAATGGTTTAGAAATGAAAATATTCCTAAGATTTTCTTTTCCTCTATGGTGTCCATACAGGGGGAAAACTATTTGATTTTTTGTTAATTTTCCCTCTACCCACGAATAAAGGTGATAGCATCACACTAATTGCCTTGCTAGCTTCCTGCCAGAATATTTGTAGAGAAGTTCTTATTTATGAAAGTGCTTGCAAAATGCTACTTGATTTCCTTTCTGCATCTACCATGTCATACAGAGTTCCCTTCCTTTTCTTTTGGGAAACTCACCACCCTTTTTTTTTAACTTACCACTTTTTATTTTTATTTTTTAACAGTTTTTAAAAATTTTTTATTTATTTGAGAGAGAGAGGGCAGGGTGAAAGGCAGAGGAAGAAGCAGCCTTCCAGCTGAGCAGGGAGCCTGCCCTGCGGGGTTCCATCCTGGGACCGTAGCATCACGACCTGAGCCAAAGGCTGATGCTTAACTGACTGAGCCATCGTGGCTCCCCAATCCTACCACTTTTTAAAAACCATTGTTTAATCCTTAGAAAGGTCCTCCGTTGCTTATCAATGAATCAAACAATAAAAATTTACGTGCTTTAAAAACTTTTTTACCCATAGAGCACATATATTTTCTGAACTTCCAAAAACTTAAGTGCCTGATAACCATCAGTAAATGCCATGAAGTCTATCCTATGTCAATTATAATAATGATAATATGAGCCATATTAAAACACATGGAGAAATTTTTGTGTTATAGAAATGCGAATATATATATACATATAATTCAAGTATACATAATTATATACAAAAGTGCTCTTTTAAACAGCGCAACCCAATCAGACATAAATTCTTTATGATGGGATAGCTCATAAAGGCTAAGCATCCTATAGAAGAAATCTTCTGGTGCTATGGTTAAGGTCTAGAAATAGCACCTTCTAAACGGGGTCAAATAATTGATTTCTTTTTTTTTCAAATAACTGATTTCTTATTCAGTGGAATACATGATTAATGTATATGAAATCATCTTCCATTAATAAAATATTATATTTTCCATGCATATTTTAGATCATTTAGGAGCTTTATATTTTAATACTTTTTTATTAATTGAGACACCTTTATCAATAAAATCTTAACTTTGTCCAAAATATCTTATTGGTGGTCTGTTTGTATTCTGCCATTTTTCTTCTTTTTCACCGTTACAAAGGGGCTTCCATTCTAAACAGATCCATTGTCTGAAAATGTGAATTTAAAGAAGAGATAAACCAAGGATTAAATCCTGACTTTATAAGTGGATTATTCTGAGGGAATTTTAAAAATATTATTCAACTAGATCTATTTGCACACAACAAACTGCTTTTCAGAAGTAAAAGACATGACTTAAAGACACCTATATTCGGTACAATCCCCCTTGTCTATTTCTCAGTAAAAATATTTTTGAATTCAGCAGCCAAGAGCCTATATAATGGTTACTTTTCAGATCCAATTTTTAAATCAAATTATTTAAAGAAATGAACACATCACCTGTCTCTGTTGAAATGTTTATCTAGTACTCTGGTGAAATCACTTTGAAATTATCTTAAAATCTTGTTCAATGTTAACGTGTATTTAAAGTGTTGCTCTGGTATGAATTTGTACCTGGAAAGGGATACAGTCCCTTTAAAAGAAGACAAAACCGTTTTTAGTCCATTTCCAGTTAGTGAGTTGAAGGGAAAATGGAGGCACACTATTTAAATTCATTGCTACCACTTATCAAACTCATGATCTCATTTGGAAAGAAACTCATGAATTATCCAAAGAACTGGGAAGTCTGATGGTGGGGGACAGTTACATGATCATACCACTAGCAAAGGGGTATGCCGCATGACTAATCTCCGTTGGGGGCTTCTGTCTGCTGATAGAGAAGCAGAAAAACAAAGGACAAAGGAAAGTCTCTTTAATTAATCCTACCAGCCAAGCAAAATAAATAGATCACTTGTTTGAGCGACAGAAGCAAACTGTTAACAATTGAGAAAAGCCACCTGCAGGTGTTTTTGAACACGAGCTGCCCCAGAGCCCAAAATTGCTATTGTTTCACAAGAGGGTCAGCCAACTTTTTCTATGAAGGGCTAGATAGTAAATATTTTTGGCTTTGCGGGCCATCTGGTCTCCGTCAGAACTACTTTGTCACCGTAGCACAAAAGAAGCCATGGAAAATACATAAAGGAACACACAAGGCTGTATTTCAATAAAACTTTATTCATGGGCATGGAAATGGAATTTTAATTTACATGTGTCAAGATATGTTATTCTTCTTTTGATTTTTTCAATCATTTAAAAATTTAAAAAGCATTCTTAGCTTTCAGGCCTGAGAGGTAGTGGGTCAGATTTGCCTAAGGGCTCTCGCATTGACACCTGGTCTAACATAATTCTATTTTTTTTTTTTTGGTTGGGTACCAGTATGTGACAGGTACTAGGCTAGGCCTGAGGACCATAATGGCTGACAAGAGAGACACAGTTCCTGTCCTCATGGAGGGAGCACACAAATATACAATTAGAGACGGTAATACATGGCTAGGAAGGAAGAGTCCAGAAGGCTCTAAATCATGACTTATAATCCAGACAAGGAGATCAGGGAAGGTCTCCCTAAGGAAGCAGTCTTTGACAAGGACTGAAAAATGAGTAAGAATTGACACAGAGAAGTGGCGGGTGGGGAGGAGAAAAATCTTTTGGGTAGAAGGCACAGCATGTGCACCACCTTGATGGCACTAAAAGGCCTCTGTCCCTGAAATGCAAAGTGAAGGGAAAAGGGACAAGCAGTTAAATTGGAGAAACAAGTAAAAGCAAAAGCGTTCAGGGCCTGGTAGGTTTTTATTCAAAATCATAGAAAGTCATGACATGGTCAGATTCGCATTTTTAAAAGATCACTGGCTCTAGTATGGAGAATTAGTAGAGGGCGGCAGTGGTAGGTACTCAGAGGCTTCTTGGCCCCAGACCCTATGCCCTAGAGCCAAATACTACTATTTCACCTGTGCTGGGCACTGTTCTTAATACTTTACCGTAGTAACTCATTGAAATTTCACAACAGCCCCATAAGAAGGCACTACCACCCTCCCTTTATGGAAGAGGAGACTACATCTCCATTCTTCCCTTACCACACCCTCAGTTGTCTCCACTTTGTACAATTATGGGAAGTAGTTGCAGGAGAAAAGTTAAGAGTGAGGAGAAAAGATAGGCAGAAAGAAATGAAGAAGGTGTGTTCTATGGGACCATAGCTGTGCCTCAGACCCAAGTCTCTTTTTTCAAGAAATTATATTGTTTACTGGGCATGAGGCCTGAATTCAAGGAGGTGGCTGCCTTGGGTATCTTGGGAAGCCCATGTGAAGACTATTCATTCTTGGGGCACCTGAGTGGCTCAGTTGGTTAAGTGTCTGCCTTTGGCTCAGGTCATGATCCCAGGGTCCTGGGATCGAGCTCCGAGATGAGCTCCAAATTGGGTTCCTTGCTCAGTGGGGAGCCTACTTCTCCCTCTGCCTGCCACTCCCTCGGCTTGTGTCTCTCTCTCTCTCACTCTGTCTCAAATAAATAAAATCTTTTTTATTTTATTTTTTATTAACATATAATGTATTATTTGTTTCAGGGGTACAGGTCTGTGATTCATCAGTCTTACACAATTCACAGCGCTCACCATAGCACATACCCTCCCCAATGTCCATTACCCAGCCACTCCATCCCTCTCATCCCCCTCCCCTCCAGCAACCCTCAGTTTGTTTCCTGAGATTAAGAGTCTCTCCTTCTCTCGTTTCATCTTGTTTCATTTTTTTCCTCTCTTCCCCCATGATCCTCTGTCTTGTTTCTTAAATTCCATATATCAGTGAGATCGTATGATAATTTTCTTTCTCTGATTGATTTATTTCGGTTAGCATAATACCCTCTAGTTTCATCCACGTCGTTGCAAATGGCAAGATTTCATTTTTTGATGGCTGCATAGTATTTCATCGTATATATATTCCACATCTTCTTTATCCATTCATCTGTTGATGGACATCTAGTCTCTTTCCATAGTTTGGCTATTTACCCCAAAGATGCAAATGTAGTAAATAAAATCTTTAAAAAAATATTCATTCTTTCTCTATAGAAAAGTACTCAATGTAATATTTGGGACATAGTTACACGAAGAAGGTCCCCCCTGTTTATCTCAAACTCAAATCTAACTGGGTGTCCTGTGTTTTATCTGCCAAACCTACACTGTGGAAACAAGCACATTCTCTCCTATAAAACCTAGATGTCAGCTGGAGACACCTGGATCCTTAAGATTTAGAAAATGAGCCTGATGGGGCGCCTGGGTCGCTCAGTTGGTTAAGTGTCTGACTTCAGCTCTGGTGGTGATCTTGGGGTCCTGGGCGGGGCTGGAGACTCTGTGCTCAGCAGGGAGTCTGCTTGTCCTTCTCCCTCTGCCCCTTCCCCAGCTTGTGCTCGCTCTCTCTGTCAAATCAAAGAAGTCTTAAAAAACAAAACAAAACAAAGAAACAAAGAAACAAGCCTGAATACCTTATAAAAATCCAAAGGGCTTCCCAAGGGTTTTTGTGAATTACCCAGGCAAGGGTGTGGAATTGGGGGTTCTGATTTCACCTTTGCTTCCAGGCTCCTTCTTTCTCACTGAAGACTGCCTTCTGAGCTCTTTTAATATCACGAAAGCCAGCAAACCTATGGAAACATCATGAGGGTCGAATTCATGGGAGAGCGGAGTTGAGTGGAGTTGCCCCATCAGTCACAGCCTCGCAAACAGCTCAGAGCAGTATTTTATTATATACTCTGTTGCTCAGATTCCTTTCAGCCACCTAGCACCAATCTTTCTCACGGCCCTGGGCCATGATCCCCGGGTCCTGCTCCCCCTCTTGACATGCCTCTTCCCCTCCTCTGTCTTCTCGACTTTCTCGCAGGATCCAAGGATTTCTCTCCTCCTATAGTGCAAATTCCCAAACTAAGCGGGTTGGACTTCTTTTCTAACGCTCTGTCACCAGCTGATTTCCAAAACCTCAGGATCTCAGTCACTTGTGGAGACATTCTTCCAGAACAGAGGCAGACTGAAATTCTCCCTAAGAATTCTGAAGCTAGCAAATGAGACAATAATTGCTTTTTCTTAAGTTGTTGCAATAATTTTCTGCCAGCATGCAGGAAAAAGAAGGACATCTCTTTTGGTTGTATCTAATGGGGCCTGTTTTTACTGGTTATATGGTCCTTTTTCTTGGGAGAAGTTTAACTGCTTTTTGCCCTGTGACAACATACATCGGAAGTTCAGAAAAAACCGAATCGGCAGCATTTTGGATCCCATTGTGGATTCCAGATAAACCTGTCTTTTTTCTCTGCTTTGAAATCTAATTCAAAATTAAGCCAGTTACTTTTCTCAAGGTAAAGAAAGAACATTTTGGGAAATGCATCACCGTTTGCTATAGCTGGAAACACACCCTGCTCTTTTCGGGGAGAAAAAAAAGAATGAAATATGCTATCACATGAACTCCTCAGGAGGATGAAAGATACGAAACAAATGGGCTCTGTGGAACTATAGCCTTGGCTCACATCCTATTCCATTATCTTTTGCCTATTTTCCAGGTTGTCCTGAGATACTGCAAAACCACGTAGAGACACATAGTATGTACAGAAATCCCACCAGCCAACTAGAATAATAATATCAAGATTTATGAGTGCATGTTCCTGTGAGGTCATCTACAGCAAAATGAAATAGAGTACTTAGTCAATGCTATAGGTACATTTAGAAATAGCTTTGCTACAATTATCTTGATATTTAGCTGTCTGTTGATTAGTGGGATTTTTTTGTTTGTTTGTTTGAACTATCCAAATAAAAGCCTTAATGTTTTCCTGCCTTTCTGCAAGTTTAAATTTGGCCTGAATTTCAGTGTATTCAGTTGATACACGGTTGATATCATATTGATATTATTTATCAATAATCGATGATTGATAAACAGATATATATCTCAGTTTATGTATATCGGATATATATATATATATATATATATATATATATATATATATATATCTCACATATATTAATTATATAAATGACAAGCCGATTAGTAATCTCGTAGCTACCCTGGTCATCAATCACAGAGAAGCACAGGCTCAAGTTCAAGGAGCAGAACAAAATGCAATTAATTTCTCATTTTTTTTCAGAATGTTATCACCTCAGAAATGATCTTCTACATATAATAAAAATACCAACATAGTAAATATTTTTATCAACCAACTGAAAAAATAAAATCCTCTTTCAGTAAACTATTCTATTAACATAGAAAAAAGTCACAACAAATGAACTCTATGTTAAATTATCCTTCAAAGAGACATCTTACCATTAGAGAAATAGGCTCTTTCACTTGGTCAGGAAAACTGTGTAAATCCTTATCTGTGAGGGTTTTTTTCCCCCTCCTCAAGAAACTCCTCAACCTTCCACATCTTGGTATTTTAGCAGGTCACTTTTTCCATAAAAAAAAAAAAAAAAAAAAAAAAGTTTTACAAACCCTATGTAGATATCTGATCGCTGTTGTGAAATCCCACTCAACACAATTTAGTATTTTAGGTCTATTTATAGAAGTCCTGCTATGTGAACATTTTTAGCCTGTACGATGTCAGCCTGGCAATTTTCATGCAAGTAAGAAAACAATTTGTTCCAGCCTCCGAAATGGTACTGACATCAAAAGTGTCCTTCACACTGGAGAGCTTGTGACTGAAGAGCTTCCAGCAAAAGCAGTAAAAATGGTGGCAATAGCATGTCTGAAAGTGGCATTGCTAATGGGAGGGCAGTGGCTCTTCCTGGCCCGCGTGATGGAGGCAGCTGTCATTGTCGAGTAATTGAGAGAGAGAAAGCATCTAGGCTTCAAGTTCATCTCCCCCCACATGGAGATTCTGCCGACCTCAGGGATCGGAGTTGCTGTTGTTTTTAATGGCAATGCCATTACAGACCCCAACCTATTTTTCCAGCTCCAGCTTCCAGATTCCCGGATATTTGGACCAAATTGGTCTATATGCTATTCTCCAGGTTCCTTTATCGCCCTGCCGATAGCACTGAAAAAAGTTCTCAGAAGAGTAGAGTCCAAGGTTAATGGAGAAGTGAAGAGAGTAGTCCTTAATCATAGTGGCATTAGAGCAGCTGAGATAGGGAATCCTGGCTCAAGACCCTATAAACTGCCCTAAGAAATCTGTAAGTGAATCTGAAGAGGGTGAGAATTCAATAGACAACAGAATCATTAACACTGCACACCTTATTCTAGACCCATGAACCGACAAGCCCAGTGGAACATAAATTATTTTCATTGTTTGGAGACTGCATTGAAGTGTCTTTAAGGAATCTGGAAATGAGAGGTGTCTCAAGGACATCTTGGAGGTCATTGTACAACCAGCACAAAATGAATCACAGAGGAGAAATCCCAAGTCACCTAACACTGTAAGACTTGTCTGAAATAGATACAATGGGCCATCATATCTAATAAGACGGGAGTCCAACAGAATGAGGGTAGTTTGCCACGGCGGCAGGGAAGTAGAAGAGTCCCAGAAAACTGCTGACAGCCTTCATCAAGCCCTTATGGAGAGAGAATACCATGAGTGAAGGAGTCAATTTGTCAACCCCAGTGGCAGGAATACCATTATTACCCATGTTCAATATGAGCTAACTTACTGACTTTTTTCTAAAGATTTTATTTTATTTATTTATTTATTTGTTTGTTCGTTTGTTTATTTGAGAACATGGGCAGGGGGAGGGGCAGACAAAGAGGGACAACTAGACTCCCTGTTGAGCAGGGGGCCCAATATGGGCCCACCCTGGGGCTTGATCCCAGGACCTTGAGATCATGACCTGAACCGAAGTCAGATGCTTAACCAATGGAGCCACCCAGGTGCTCCCTAACTTACTGACTTCTTAAAAATATCGTGTAGTACACATAAATTTAAAAAAGGACTAGAATCATATTATCCTCTCAATAGATGCAGAAAAAGCATTTGACAAAGCACAGCGTTCTTTCTTTCTTTCTTTCTTTCTTTCTTTATTTTAAGATTTTATTTTTGTTTATTTGACACAGAGAGAGATCACAAGTAGGCAGAGAGGCAGGCCCCCGCCCTGCCTCTCAAATTCCTCATATCAGAGAGATCATATGATAATCGTCTTTCTCTGATTCACTTATTTCGCTCAGCGTAATACCATCTAGTTCCATCCACGTCATTGCAAATGGCAAGATTTCGTTTCTTTTGATGGCTGCATAGTATTCCATTGTATATATATACACCACTTCTTTTTTTTTTTAGATTTTATTTATTTATTTGACAGAGAGAGAGAGATCACAAGTAGGCAGAGAGGCAGGCAGAGAGAGAGGGAGAAGCAGGCTCCCTGCTGAGGAGAGAGCCTGATGTAGGGCTCTATCCCAGGACCCTGAGATCATGACCTGAGCTGAAGGCAGAGGCTTTAACCCACTGAGCCACCCAGGCACCCCTATACCACATCTTCTTTATCCATTCACCTGTTGATGGACATCTAGGCTCTTTATATAGTTTGGCTATTGTGGACATTGCTGCTATAAACGTTCAGGTGCACATGCCCATTCAGACCACTACATTTGTATTTTTAGGGTAAATACCCAGTAGTGCCATTGCTGGGTCGTAGCGTAGCTCTATTTTCAACTTTTTGAGGAATCTCCATACTGTTTTCCAGAGTGGCTGCACCAGCTTGCATTCCCACCAACAGTGTAGGAGGGTTCCCCTTTCTCCACATCCTCAACAACATCTGTCGTTTCCTGACTTGTTAATTTTAGACATTCTGACTGGTGTGAGGTGGTATCTCACTGCGGTTTTGATTTGTATTTCCCTGATGCCGAGTGATGTTGAGCACTTTTTCATGTGTCTGTTGGCCATCTGGATGTCTTCTTTGCAGAAATGTCTATTCATGTCTTCTGCCCATTTCTTGATTGGATTCTTTGTTCTTTGGGTGTTGAGTTTGATAAGTTCTTTATAGATTTTGGATACTAGCCCTTTATCTGATATGTCATTTGCAAATATCTTCTCCCATTCTGTCGATTGTCTTTCGGTTTTGTT
>CM052899.1:141217462-141303355 GCA_028534135.1 Potos flavus | reverse complement strand
TTTTGCATGTGGCTGTCCAATTTTCCCAATACCATTTGTTGAAGAGACTGTCTTTTTTCCATTGGACATTCTTTCCTGCTTTGTCAAAGATTAGTTGACCGTAGAGTTAGGGGTCCATTTCTGGGTTCTCTATTCTGTTCCATTGATCTGTGTGTCTGTTTTTGTGCCAGTATTATACTGTCTTGATGATTACAGCTTTGTAATAGAGCTTGAAGTCTGGAATTGTGATGCCACCAACTTTGGCTTGCTTTTTCAACATTCCTCTGGCTATTCCAGGTCTTTTCTGGTTCCATTTAAATTTTAGGATTATTTGTTGCATTTCTTTGAAAAAAATTGATAGTATTTTGATAGGGATTGCATTAAATGTGTAGATTGCTTTAAGTAGCATAGACATTTTCACAATATTTGTTCTTCTAATCCATGAGCATGGGATGTTTTTCCATTTCTTTGTGTCTTCCTCAATTTCTTTCATAAGTACTTTATAGTTTTCTGAGTACAAATTCTTTGTCTCTTTGGTTAGGTTTATTCCTGGGTATCTTATGGTTTTGGGTGCAATTGTAAATGGGATCAACTTCTTAATTTCTCTTTCTTCTGTCTTGCTGTTGATGTATAGAAATGCAACTGATTTCTGTGCATTGATTTTATATCCTGACACTTTACTGAATTCTTGTATGAGTTCTAGCAGTTTTGGAGTTGAGTCTTTTCGGTTTTCTACATAAAGTATCGTATCATCTGCAAAGAGTGAGAGTTTGACTTCTTCTTTGCCGATTCGGATGCCTTTAATTTCTTTTTGTTGTCTGATTGCTGAGGCTAGGACTTCTAGTACTATGCTGAATAGCAGTGGTGACAGTGGATAGCCCTGCTGGGTTCCTGACCTTAGGGAAAAACTCTCAGTTTTCCCCCATTGCGAATGATATTCACTGTGGATTTTTCATAGGTGGCTTTGATGATATTGAGGTATGTACCTTCTATCCCTACACTGTGAAGTGTTTTGATCAAGAAAGGATGCTGTACTTTGTCAAATGCTTTTTCAGCATCTATTGAGATTATCATATGTTACAGACCTCTTGTCCCAAGCTGCTTTCAGGATTTTCTATTTGTCACCAAGACTTGTAAGTTTTACTATTAGATGACAGGGTGCGGACACATTTTTTATTTTTAGGGGTGTTCTCCATGCCTTCCTGGATTTTGATGCTTGTTCTCTCTGCCATATGAGATATATTGCTCCAATATACCTTCTGCCTCTCTCTCTCTTTCTTCTTCTTCTGGGATCCCAATTATTCTAATATTGCTTCATCTTATGGTATCACTTATCTCTTGAATTCTCCCCTCGTGGTCCAGTAGTTGTTTGCCTCTCTTTTGCTCAGTTTCTTTCTTCTCCATCATTTGGTCTTCTATATCACCAACTCTCTCTTCTGTCTCATTTATCCTAGCTGTTAGAGCCTCATTTTTTATTGCACCTCATTAATAGCTTCTTTGATTTCAACTTGGTTAGATTTTAGTTCTTTCATTTCTCCAGAAAAGGATTCTCTAATATTTCCATGCTTTTTTCAAGCCCAGCTAGCACCTTGATAATTGTCATTCTGAACTCTAGTTCCCACATATTACTAATGTCCATATTGATTAGGTCCCTAGTCATTGGTACTGCCTCTTGTTCTTTTTTTTTTTTTTTTTTTTGTGGTGAGTTTTTCCACCTTATCATTTTATCCAGATAAGAATAGATGAATGAGAGAACAAAATACTAAAAGGGTGGCAAAGACTCCAGAAAAATATACGCTAACCAAATCAGAAGAGACTCAAAACCGGGGGGAGAAAAAAGGGGGAAAAAATTGAAAAAAAAAAATATATATATATATATATATATTAGACTGGTGAATAGAACAGAGCCACCCACTTGATTTTGATTTTGATTTTGATTTTGGTCTGTTAGAAGAAACTACCTCCCAAAATTTTAAAGAAAGAAAAACTCATATATATACAAAAATATGGGTAAACACGATGAAGGGATTGAATATGACTGTAAAGATGAAAATTTTAAAAGATTCTAAAAAAAAGAATTGATAAGATAAGAAGTTAGTTGGAAAAAGAAAAAAAAAAGAGGAGAGAATGTGATCAGGCTGGGAACTAGAACAAAGCTATGCATTAGATTTAGGATATATTTTGATCTATTAGAAGTAAGTTTATCCCAAAATTTTAAAGGAAAAAACCCTATATGTATACAAAAAATAAGGTTAAATACAATGAAGGGATAAAATATGACTATAACAATGAAAATTTAAAAAGATTTTTTTTAAAAGGTATTGATAAGATAAAATAGTTAAAAAACGTTAAAATAGGAAAGAGGAAAAGTTAAAAAAATAGAATAAGAAAAAAATAAAGTTAAAAAAATTTAACTTTGAAAGACTGAAGGATCATGGGGAAAAAGCCATGAATTCTATATGTTGCTTTCCCCTAGCTCTGGAGTTCCGCAGTTCTAGTTGGTCGGTGAACTTGGTCTTGGTGGACGTTCTTGCTGATCTTCTGGGGGAGGAGCCTGTTGAGTGATTTTCAAAGTCTTTGCCCGAGGCGGAATGGCACCTCCCTTTGCCAGGGGCCAGGCTAAGTAATCTGCTCAGGTTCACTCTTGGGAGCTTTTGTTTCCTGAACGCTTTCCGTACAGCTTTGGAGGACAGGAATAAAAATGGTGGCCTCCCAATCTCCGGCCCTGGAAGGGGCCAAGAGCTCAGGGCCCAACTCCTCAGTGAACCCTCAGAGAAAAGTAGTCAGTCACTCCTGTCTCCCTGGTCTCCAGCTGCACTCCAAGCTCACCAGGCCTGTGACCAAGCATTTCTATCTCTGGCACATGGCCCCGTTTGGAGTCTCCAAACCCAGCAGATTCCTGCAGCGCGCTCCTGCGCCGCTCCTCCCAGAGAAGGAAGGAGGAGGCCTCTCTGGATCTGCCACTTGTGGGGTCCCTGCTCAAAGAACAGTGGCCCAACTGCGCCTTGGATCATGGTTTAAGGTAACCCCAAGCTGGGAGCATACTCCTCAGCTCCATTTCTGTAGCTGGCTTCCCCGCTCCCATACCTGGGAGCTCTGCCACACTTAGACACCCCTGGTCTTTTTGTGACCCTGCGGGTCCTGAGTCCCCACGAGGGCTCCACCCCTTGCTTAGCCTCCGGAGCAACGCCCCTCAGTGGAGCAGACTTCTAGAAGTTCTGATTTTGTGCTCTGCTGCTCTCTCACTTGCCGGGAGCTGGCCCCTCCCACCGCGGTCTATCTTCCTGTCACTTCAGATTCACTTCTCCGCATGGCCTACCTTCCAGAAAGTGGTCGATTTTCTGTTCCTAGAATTGCTGTTCTTCTTCTCTTCTATCTCCTGTTGAGTTTGTAAGTATTCAGAATGGTTTGATAACTACCTAGCTGAACTCCTGGGACCTGATGATAGTTTAGTCTCCTACTCCTCTGCCATTTGCTTCTTCCATTTCCAGTTGCATTTCTATACACTAACAATGAGACAGAAGAAAGAGAAATTAAGGAGTCAATCCCATTTACAACTGCACCCAAAACCATAAGATACTTAGGAATAAACCTAACCAAAGAGGCAAAGGATCTGTACTCAGAAAACTATAGAACACTCATGAAAGAAATTGAGGAAGACACAAGGAAATGGAAAAACGTTCCATGTTCATGAATTGGAAGAACAAATATTGTTAAAATATCTATGCTACCTAGAGCAATCTATACATTCAATGCAATTCCTATCAAAATATCATCAACTTTTTTCACAGAGATGGAACAAATAATCCTGAAATTTGTATGGAACCAGAAAAGACCCTGAGTAGCCAAAGGAATGTTGAAAAAGAAAATCAAAGTTGGTGGCATCACAATTCCAGACTTCAAGCTCTATTACAAAGCTGTAATCATCAAGACGGTATGGTACTGGAACAAAAACACACACACATAGATCAATGGAACAGAATAGAGAACCCAGAAATGGACCCTTAACTCTATGGTCAACTAATCTTTGACAAAGCAGGAAAGAACGTCCAATGGGGAAAAGATAGTCTTTTCAACAAATGGTGTTGGGAAAATTTGACAGCCACATGCAAAAGATTGAAACTGGACCATTTCATTCAATACTACTCAGCCATCAAAAAAAAAAAAAAAAAAGATATATCGAGGCGCCTGGATGGCTCAGTCACTGGGCATCAGCCTTCGGCTTGGGTCATGGTCCCAGGGTGCTGGGATTGAGCCCCGCATTGGGCTCCCTGCTCGGTGGGAGGCCTGCTTCTCCCTCTCCTGCTACCCCTGCTTGTGTTCCCTCTCTTGCTGTGTCTCTTTCTGTCAAATAAATAAATAGAAATCTTTAAAAAAAAATGCTATCTTGCTATTTGCATTGACATGGATAGAACTAGAGGGTATTATGCCAAGCAAAATCAATCAGAGAAAAACAATTATTATATGATCTCACTGATATGTGGAATTTAAGAAACAAGGCAGAGGATCATGGGGGAAGAGAGGAAAAAAATGAAACAAGATGAAACCAGAGAGGGAGAGAAACCATAAGAGACTCTTAATCTCAGGAAACAAACTGAGGGTGCTGGAATGTAGGGGGTTGGAGAGGCGGGCGGGGTGATAGTCATTAAGGAGGGCACATGATATAATGAGCAGTTGGGGTTATATAAGACTGATGAATCACTGGATTCTACCTCTGAAACCAATAATACATCATATGTTAATTAATTGTATTTAAATTTTTAAAAATACCATGTAGTACTATATTGTTCAAGGTTCTGTGTGCAAATGACAGACACCAACCCTAAGGAGCTTAAGCAAGAGGAGCTTTGAGAGAACACAGGGATGTCTCCAGAAAAGGTAAAGATGCTGAGCCTCAGAAGGACTTGGAATAGGGAACTAGTGGGCACTAGTTTCGGCTTCTCTCTGGTGCCTATGGTTCTGATTTCTGGTTCTCTGGGCAAGTCTGCTTCATTCCCCTTCCCCTCTCTCTGCAGACCAGCCTCGATTGGTTCTGGTAGCACACGGACAGGCATCATTGCTCCATAGTTACAGCCTCCAGTCCAAAGTTCGTATCACTTCGTTCAATCAAACAGACCAGACCGGATAGGATCTCTGAGTCTAATTGCAAATGTCTGGGTGAGAGAAACTGATTAGCCCCACCTAAATAAGGAATCCACTCCTCACTCATTTTCCTGTGCCCCGTGGTACCAGGTCACAACATAACATGGATAGTTAAGGCCCACATTTCTGGAAGAAGGAAGGGAGGAGTAAAGGGAAAGTGCTTATTCTTAGAGGAAGTGACCTGTGAAGACATTCCAGGGGCACTTGGGTGGCTCAGTGGGTTAAGTTTCTGCCTTCGGTAGGGGTCATCATCCTAGGGTCCTGGGATCAGGTCACATGTCATTGGGCTCCTGGCTCGGCGGGGAGTCAGGTTCTCCCTCTCACTCTCCCCCTGTAATCTCCCCCTCTCTCTCAAAAATAAATTAATAAAAATCTTAAAAAAAAAAAAAGACATTCCAAAAAGTATCTTCTACAGGTATGGACCATTATTATCCCCATTCGTTTTGAAGATTTTGTTTTTATTTATTTGTCAGGGAGAGCACAAGCAGGGGGAGCGGCAGGCAGAGGGACTCTGGCATCAGGACCTGAGACGAAGGCAGATGCTTAACCAGCTGAGCCACCCAGGTGTCCCTATTTTTTTTCCCCAGGTGTCCCTATTATCCCCATTTTACAGGTGAGAAAATTAAGGCATTTGAGCTTATGTAACCGCCCAAGGTCACAAAGCTAGTCCGTGGCAGTCTCAGGATTTGAAGTCAAGTCTGTCTGAGTCTTAATCACTATGTTGTAATGCATCCCCTATCCTTATTCATCAAGCAACCATTTTATTTAATACACCTTCTTATGAAGGACAACTACAGGCATGTAGTGATTATATAGATTGCATATTTTCTAATTCTCATGATGATTATAGTTCTCATGATAAACTAGTAAGTTGGCATTCTGGTTCATATGTCATTATTATAAATTTGGGTAAGGTCAGTCCAGTCTTAACAAATGGATCTGTTCTTCGTATGTTGATAAAATGGGATTTCAGAGCCTATTAAGCCTGGGACTGCGTTCCTTGACAATGATGTCTGTGATGTTTGTAAATTCCACCATTTGGGTAATGCACGCTCCTGGGAAGTTTCTTCAAGGACAGTTGCTGGCCTTTCTGTCATGGCAATCCTCTTCTTACCGAATGAAACATTGTGATTTCTACAAAGATTGAATCTCTTTCTCCATTACCCTAACAACAACAAGATGCTAGGTTCCTGTTTACAAACTGGGGAATTTTTATTTTCCATTCATCTGTGCATTCCATAGTTATTATTAATGCCAATTATGTGCCAAGAAATGTGCTAGGTATTGTGAATGCAGTGAACAGCAGAAGCGTGGCCTTGCCCTGAGGTTACCTATAACATAGACTAGCTAAGAATTTGAGGCAAGTAAAATATCTGCTAATAGATTTTGAAAGGAGAATGAGAATGACTGGAAAAAGTAGTAAGTGAAGAAGAAATATGTGGGCCTTTTACCACAGGAGAGATGAAGAACAAGGGAGTAGAGAAGAAGTGTCCTGGGTTGATTAAAAAATAACCCAGATTTCATGAGTGTTTATTAATATATTAATCATGAGAACAGCATCTTCCATGTCACATTCCACTGGAAAAGAGAAGTATGCTGTGACACAAATAATCCAAATCAAGGCAGTCTTGGCTAAAGATCAGCTACCATCAGCAACAGTTGAGGAACTATATGACATGATTATGAGCTTTCAGACGTTTCCACAGAGTTCACTACCTCATCAACAATCAATCAACAAATATATACAAGATTGCAAATGCAATTTGATTCAATTGCTAGATCTAACTCTGAGACTAAGCATGCTTAATCAACCACAACACTGCTAAGCTTTTGTCTATCCTAAAAGAAAATTCAGATTCTCTACAAGCCCTATTTCCCCTCTGTGACAGGAACATGTTTGGCACATTCAAAGAAGAGCAGGAAGTCCAAGTTGCCAAATCGGAGTCAAGGAGAGGGAGGGTACAGGGATGAGATCGGAGAGGTGGGCCAGGTCATTAGGGCCTTGTAAACATGGAGAAAGACTGAGTTTGTATTCTTAAATGCAACGCAAAACCATTGTAGGGCTTGACTCTGATGAATGACACGATCTGATTTACCAATTAAAGGATATCATTCTGGATTCTGTGTAATGAATGGTGTAAGGGTAAGAATTGAAGCAGAGAGACCTGTTAGAAGACTATTGCAAAAGATCGGAGGAGAGATTATGCTATTCTGGACTTGAGTGGTAACAACGGAGGTGGTGATATTTCATTAGATCCTGGATATATTATGATGATACAGCTGAAAGGACTTGATGACGGACAGAGCACAATGAAAAGAAAGGTGTTCAGGATGACTTGCAGGTCAGTGGAGTGAAAGGCAAGTGCCAATTATTGAGAAGGGGAACACAGGTTTGGGGAAAGAAATCAAGAGCTGAAGTTGCAAATACCAAGTAGACATACAAGGCAAGTTACCGAGTTAGAGCTGGACCATAAGTCTGAGGCTCAGAGGAGTAATTAGGGCCAAAGGGATAAATTGGGAAGCTTCAGTGTATAGATTATATTCAAGGCCATGGGATTAAGTGAGAGCATCTAGGAAATGAGCACAAAGAGCAGAGATGATTTTTTTTAAAAAGCCAATGACTGAGCCCCGATGTGCCAACCATTAACTGTCTTGGAAGAAGGACTGGCCAGTGAATTAGGAGAAGCAGAAAAGAGATGTGATCTGGAAGCTAAGTGAAGAAATGTTTAAGGTAGGAATAATCATTAAATGAAATGCTGTTAAGAAGCCATGCAAGGTGAGAACTGAGATATGACCACTGGATTTGGCAAGATAGAGGCTATTATTTGATTTTGACAAGAGTGTTCTTAGAGGAATAGTCAGTGCAAATGCCAGAAATGGAATGATTGGAATTGAAAATGCTAGGTGACAAAGTGGAGACAGTAATAATTGACCATTTTAATGGGCTACTGCAATAAAAAAAAGTAGGAAAATGTGACATTAGTTGAAGGGGACAAGAATACTAGAGAGAATTTATATCCTGTTTGTATGTCAATGGGGATGATTAAGAAGAGAAAGAAAAATGGTGGATGCAGAGGGGAGAGGGGATATTACTTGATTGAAAACATTGGTGGGCCAAAAGGGCAGGATCTGATACACATGTGGAGATGTTGTCTTCAGATGGGAGCACTGAAGGTTATGTCCGGTAACAGAAGGAAAGGAGAAGTGCATAGCTACAGATGCTGGTAAATGGATAGATT
Organism: Potos flavus; assembly: GCA_028534135.1. Taxonomy (NCBI): domain Eukaryota; kingdom Metazoa; phylum Chordata; class Mammalia; order Carnivora; family Procyonidae; genus Potos; species Potos flavus. Next base: position 141,294,995 of record CM052899.1, on the reverse strand, counting down.
TAATGAAGAAAAAATTGAGGCAATTTTCTTCCAATTGCTTCTATTTTCTCAGTCAGACTAGAAGAGTGGTCATTATCTAAGAGGGAGAAGTGGAGTGGGGATGTTTGAGGTTTAAAGATGTCTCCTGACTTCGGATGTCAGGAGACACTGAAGTAACTATCCAGGACAGTGGGGAAAACCCAGAGAAATGTAACAAGACTATTGCGCAGGGTAAGACTGACTGGAAAAATGTTGGAAGAGCCATTGACATGGTTGTACATTGTTCTCTAGTGATATTCAGCATATCGGTGTTGATGGGAAGTAAGGAAATAAATAGGGAGCTTTAAAACCTGTTTAAGGCAGCGTTGGGTTTTTCCAATAAGATGGAGAGTGAGAGGGGCAAGGCAGTTGTGTGTCTATGCCATAGACCTGATTACAATGAGTTGCACAAGGAGAAAAGACACAAGTGGAAAAATGGACAGCGACGAAGTGATAGACAAGTAGATGGGCTGCTCCGAAGGGGTTGATTGTGGTGGTGATGGTACAGCTCAAAAGGTTAAGAGATAATTGATCAGAACAGTAGGGAATACCAACAGTCGAGAATTTTTGAAAGTGATAAAGTGATGTGGTAGAAAGTTCTTGGAGGCATATGATCACAACAGCATGTTGCTGAAATGTAGTGGAGGAAAATAATACTGAAGGTGGGAAGATTAAGGAACTCAGAGGCTAGGGAATACGTGGATATGTACGTGGGTACATGGATAATTTTTGTGGATGCGGAAGTCACCCAGCAGAGGAGCATAGTACAGACTAGTGGTGGAGAGAAAGAAGACCAGAATCGCAAGTCTTCATTGGCTAAGGAAGTTAGCAAGAGGCAAGTAGCCGATTCAACATGGAGGTTGGTGGTCTGACAGCATGTGCTTCAGAGACACTTTGAGTTGGTGGTTGTGGTGATGGTAGTTGTTATTGTTGTTCTGGGAGGAAGAATGATAAAAATACCTAAAAGCAGCAACGAGAAACACAGACCTCACCTCTAGGTCCTCTGTGAGTGGGGTGTGAGAGAAAACACCGCTGCCGTGTGAGCCCAGGAGGAGGTAATGTCCTCAAAGGCTAGCCAAGCTTCAGTGAAGGAAAGAGGAACCATGCATTCCAAAGCACAGAGTGGAAGGGTTTGGCTGGTCAGGGAGGAGTGGGAGATTCAGATCAGTGGTTGTACTAAGCTCTGTGAATGATAATCAATGGCCCAGAGGCTTGGACTTCTGTTTGTACAGCTGTGTATATAAGGCATTTGGCATAATGTGATTAATTCTGATGGTGGCTTAAGAGAAAGTGGGTGTCAGTCTTCACTGCAGCCTCTGCTTTGTGCCTGATTTCTTCCTAACTGGTTTTTGTTTGTTCGTTTGTTTTTTAAAGATTTATTTATTTATTTGAGAGAAAGAGAGAGGGTGCAAGTGAGGTGGGGAGAGAGAGAATATCAAGCAGTCTCCTCATTGAGCATGGGCCCCTGATGCGAGACCAACCCCACCACCCTGAAATCATGACCTGAGCCAAAATCAGGAGTCAGATGCTCAACCAACTAAGCCACGCGGGCACCCCTCTCTTACTAACATTTTGCAGGAGAGAGGCAGGTGGTATCATGATCACTAAGAAGTGGCAGCTTTGTAGTCCTTCCTTTGGTCCTACTGAAGGGGGTACGACAGTCGGGAGAGGGCTGATTTTACCAAGGCCAATGAGTTCTCATGGCCATGCCTAAATCCTCTGGGCCTTTCCACAGATAATGGCATTAAGCCATCCAGAACACATTCTCTTGGAAAATTCCTTCCTTTGGTGTCCAAAGGTATATGCTGTGGCTCCCAGGCACATTCATCAACAACTTAATTAGTTCTACTGTAGTCTGTTTACCCTACGAATCCTCCACTGTTGAGAAGAGAAAGCCCTAGGAACAGCATTGGCCTTTCCTAAATCATTCCAGTGAAAACCGATGTGATGGAACAGCTCTATCCCAAAGGACTTAAATCACTAAAAAATATGTCTTATCATGGATGTTGGTTAAATTCCTTAAATTTCATGATAAAAAATAGTATATATGAAAATAATCACTGTTTAAAGTATATGATTTTCTCTTTGACCGTTGCCATCTTACTTTGTATAGTTCACATATTAACCGTTACCATTAGTCTGGATATAGTTTAAAAATACAAAGCAGCTTAGTGCAAAATAAATGAGCAACAGTTTTGAAAAAAAGAAAAAAAAAACAACAAGAGAAAACCTTGAGGCTGCTAGGTGTTTATCCAACAATGAACTGTTCTGGATAAATAGGAGGAAGACAAGAGTTCAAAGAGTGGAAACTCGTGTCCCAACAAGCTAGAAGCTATTAAAAGAGCCTTTCACTCCCACTCCACCACCTCTTAACACAAATTCATGACACAGAATGATGTTTAGAACAATGGGTGTTTTGTTCTAAAATTTCAAATCCAAGGTGTTAATCTTACTACTGAAGTTTGGAATGCCCAGATGGTTGGGCTCAACAACTGATTAAACATGCCCGAGTCTTGTTGGGACACAAACTAAGGTTAACGCAGGGGGTCAAAGCAGACAGTCAATTTTAAAATGCACTGTTGTTATACTGATTGTGAAGAAATTAATGAAAGCTAAATGTAAATTTAGTGGAGAGACAGGTGAAAAATAAGATTTGATTAAAAGGACTTGAAGTTAGAAAGGTTCCCTATAAATTGAAAACGGATGACTCTTGTATGCTCAGACTTTTCCATTTTTACCACTCCACCTATGTCCATTGTAGAGTCATTATGCCCTTTGAGAAATGCCTCCTCTTCAGACTTTTTTCCTCCTCAAGTCTTTTCCCAAAGCTGCTGCCAAAATCAACTTCCTCTGTTGCCATTCTGACAGTGTCACTCCCTTTCTAAAATTCCCTTTAATGGCATGTGCTGGTCTTTGTATGAGCAGCAGACTTCTTTCCCCGACTTTAGGACAAACAAATTATTCCTGCCCAGATTTATTTAAGGCTCCTACCTTGTGGGGTTTTGTGTGTGTGTGTGTGTGTGTGTGTGTGTGTGTGTGTGTGTGTTACAAATCCACATTCCATTTTCCTATGTAGATTGAGTACCTTTCAACTTCTCAGCTTTTTAACATTCATTAATGTTTAGACTGTAAACATTCAATTCAGTTTTGGTTAATAAGAGTTCCTCATTTTAGCTCTACCTTCCCCTAACCCCCACACCAACACAAATACATACACACTAAAAATCTCCAGTGCTATTTGCCTTATTCAAATTTCTCTTGAAATTTGATTATTTTTGCAAGAACTATACAAATAATCATCTGCACTGAAAATTTTTGTCTGGCAAAAACCAAACAACATCAAAAACAAAATGTTCACAAATGATGAAAATAATATTGTGGAATTTCCCTAAGGAGTGAACAGATTTTTCAGAATGAGTCACGGGAAAAAATATCTAATATTATTAACATGGGCAACTTCTAGGAAAAGGCTCTGAAACAACACCAAGGCTATGCTCTTTTTTCTTCTTTCTTTCTTTCTTTCTTTCTTTTTTTAACCTAGAAGACCTAAATTCAAGCCCCATCTTGATTATTTGCAAATTCTGTTATTTTTGTCATTTAATCTTTTTGAGCATCACCTTCTTGTTTGTAAAGTGGAAATAACAGTGTCTATATGACCTTTTCTGACGATTCAATAGCATTTGTAAACATGCTTTGTAAAGTAAAAAGTGCTACACAAATAAAGATATTATTATTACTTCCTTCAAATTATCCCTTTTGACTAAGAACTTACTCAGGATTTCCCCTTTCCTACACATTATTATCTGGAGACAAATCTGATAGTGTAGTTATAGACCTACCTTCTAAATAGGAAACCACTAAATCTCCCAGAGACATTGAATGTTGTTGCTGATAATTTCTTCTATCATTATTATATTTTATAGGAAACTAGATACATTTTTTTCTTTTCTTTTTTAGTACATTCCATGCTCAGTACAGAACCCAACTTGGGTCTTAAACTCACGACCCTGAGATCAAGACCCGAGCAGAAATCAAGAGTTGGAGACTTAATTGACTGAGCCACCCAGGTGCCCCACGTTTTTTCATTATTATAATTTTTCTTTTTTAAGTAGGCTCCATGCCTATTGTGGAGCCCAACACGGGGCTCGAACTCACAACCCTGAGATTAAGACCTGAGCTGAAATTAAGAGTCGGAAGCTTAGCCGACTGAGCCATCCAGGTGCTCCTCATAATTTTTAAAACATAGAAAGTATATAGAAGAAAATAAAATTTATCAGTAAGCTCATATCCAAAAAAAGCAACTATTAAAATTTTGGTGTATTTTTCTCATACGTTTTTCTAATGCATACATATAACTTTTATGGAGTATTTGCTATGGGGCAGATGCTTTACATTAATTATCTAATTTATTCTTCAGAACAACCTTGTGAGGTAGGTACTTTGAGCATCTTCTACATTATCCAGATGAAAAATCAGTTCAGAAAGATAATTTTGCCAAAGGTCATATAACTTACTGTGAAGCACTCCATTATTCTATCTGGAATACTGTGATCTTCCTGTTTCATTTCTGTGCCACCTTTTTTATTTACTATAAAACAGTGACCATCATACTATGTTACTATGTATTCATTAAAAACATGATTTTTTAAAACGAAGTCAGAGAGGGAGACAAACCATAAGAGACTCTTAACTTTAGGAAACACACTGAGGGTTGCTGGAGGGGAGGGGGGTGGGTGGATGGGATAACTGTTTATCCCATTGGTTTAAACTGGGGGATGGGCATTAAGGAGGACAGGTGATATAATGAGCACTGGGTGTTATATGCAACTCATGAATCATTAAATTCTACTCTGAAACTAATAATACACTATATGTTAATTAATTGAATTTTAATTTTAAAAAACATGTTTTTTAATAATAATTTTTGTTTGGATGAGTCATTATTTATTTAATTATCTCCCATCCCCATTGTGGGATACTTATGTTATTTCCAATTTTTCGCTATCATATTTATTTTTAGCAATAAATATATGCTCAGAATCCAAAATTTTGTTAAATAAGGAAATATATCATATAGAAGGTAAAATCCCGTGTGCCATTCATCAAAGAGAAACTCCACCCCTCTTTTTTTTTTTTTTTGAGATAATCACTTCCAACAGTTTTGTATATATTCTTCTGTTCTTCCAGGATTTTTTTTTTTTTCAGGATTGTTTTTCTTATTTAATTTTTGACCAAAAGAATGGAATATTCCTATATGTGATTTGCATCTTGGTTTTTTGAGGGTATTTTTGTTGCTGTTTTTTTGTCTTTGTAGTATCTCATGGGCACATTTCCCTGCCAGTCCAAGTGTTCATCAGGACTCTTTCTGTGGCAAGAATTAGATACCAATTCAAACCAAATTAGATTAAAAGGGATTTCTTTTTTGCTCATGTAAATTGCAAAGTCCAGAGATAGAGCTCTACTTCATGTGCAGCTGGATTCAAGTAGTCTAAAGATAGTATCAACAACCTTCTCTCTCTTTCTCTTCCATTCTGGTTTCTGCCTTCCTCTGTGGTGGCTTCTTTCTCCGGAAGGCACCAGCAGCTTACCAACCCCAGAGAAGGGAGTGTGCCTCTACCCCAATACTTTCAGCCACGGTCCCAAAGTAGATCATCATCAGCCTAGCTTGTGTTGTGTTCCCATGGTTAGAACTGAGGGTACCAGCCTCTGCTTCACCGTACTAACTGAAAGTGAGCAACACGTGGTTTCACAAAGGAAAATCAGGGCACTGCCTGTTTTCAAAAGAAGGAAGAAGGGAGGCCAGCAGTTCCAACAGTAGATGTGTATTATGGCACAAATAGATCTGTTTCACAATGTGTGATACCTTATTCTTTAACGTGGTGATTGGATCATAATTGGTTTAAACCAATTTATCAGTGAGCAGTTCTTATCAAATAGTCTAAACTGATATAGTTTATACCTACATTGTCTGATTTTTAAATTTTAAGTACCTCTAGTGCTTGACTGGTTTCATATTTGGCATATAATGTATCACCATCTTCTCAGTGATTTGGCAGCACTTCACATGGAAATAAACACAGTTTGTGTTATGGCTTGATTTGCATACCCCCCAAAATACGTACAAGTCCCAAGCCCCAGTACCTCTTTTTGGAAATAAGGTCTTTACAGTGGTAATCAAGATAAAATGAGATCATTAAGGTGAACCCCAATCCTGTAGGACTGGTGTCCTTATAGAAAGGGGAAATTCGGACACAGAGAGACACACAGAAGGAGACCAGGTGGAGACACAGGGAGAAGACAGCCGTGTGACTGGAGTCATCTACAAGACAAGAAACACCTAGGATTGCTGGGAAACACTAGTAGCTAGTGGTGACTCTGCTGACAACTTGATCTCAGACTTCTAGCCTCCAAAACTGTGGGACAATAAATTTCTGGTTTTAAGCCCCCCAGTATTTGGCACTTTTTATGGCATCCTTAGGAAGTTAACTCACCATGCTTACCTTTCCTGGAGGACTCTACTGCAAACTGCCGATGAAATGCAAATAAAAATGACAATGAGATCACTACTCCGTATCTAAAAGATGGACAAAAATTAGAAAGCTGGGGAATGCCAAGAGTTGGTGGGGATGTGGTGATAAATACAGGAAATCTCATGTGCTGTATTGGAAGCACAGCTGGGACAGCCATTCTGGGGAGCAATCTGCCAGTGCTCAGTCCAATAAAGACAAGGCATGCCCATTCTCCTGCTGGGTACCTAAGTTCCAAAAAATTTCCACGAAGGTCCATGAGTGGGTGTTCAAGGAGGTCTGCAGTATCGCTCCGTGTGGCCGGGTTTGAGAACCCACTGTACGCAGACTCCACAACATAAAACTAGGAAACACTATCTTCTCAGCATGGATAGCAACAGATAGGCACAATCCACAATCCTTGTCTAGCCAACAGTATGACTTATTTTGGGGTAGCTCTAATAAGCAACATTTATTAAAAGATTTATCAGGAATCTCCCTTGTGTCTTTTACCCAAGTTTGTCTGTATATTCATATCTGTTTAGTTTGCAATTATTTAGAAGACAATGACAACATTTAAACTTAAGTGGTGAGCAGTTTTAGTTTTTTATGACGTGGGCATGTGGATGTGTACATTTATGCTGGTTTTATAGATTAATAATCTCCAGAAAAGATAATATACCTGTCTTCTAAAATTAGAACCACCCATATTTTATTCATTCACAGTTTATTGTTTGGCTTTAGCATTTGTCATGTAAAGTTGGAAAAAATATTTGAAAGAAAATAATCAATGTTTATTGCTTTCATTAGAATATTGTCAACTTTGGACTTTATACTTGGCTGGTTTTTATCCTTTCTAAATTACTTTTATTTATCTTTGCTCAGGAAGACTTTTTTCTTTAGAAATACATTTCAAAAATCATTTTAAATTGTGGCTTTTAAAAAATTAGACCACAGATACAGACCAGAGAATTAGATTGATTTGATTAATCGCACTCTTTGGTTGATGACCTAGGATCATCACTATCACCTCGCCCCTTTTTAAAAAATGAACTTCGGTCACTTTTAGTGCTCCATCCTCACCCCCAGTTTCTTCCCAGCCAGGATCCCACACCCAAAGATTCTGCTTGCATTAGTTTGTGATAGGGGCCTCATTATTTTTTTAAAAATCTATCGAAGTGATTCTAATATGTAACCAAGCTGAGAACCAATGGTGGACCCTTGCTCTTAACTGTGATCCTAAAACCAGCAGCATTAGCTTCACCTGGGAGTTTGTTACATATGCAAATTCTCAGATCCACTCATTCAGAATACATTTTTTAAAACAAATCCCCAGGTGATTCTTAAGCACTTTCAAGTTTGAGAGGCATTGATTTAGAGTATGAGTTAGCTTCAAATCCTGGCTCTATCACTTATTAGCATTGTGACCTTGAGTAAATCACTCAACTTCTTTGTACCTCCAATTCCTTATTTGGAATAATAAATGGAGAATAATAATAATAGGATAGTAAGGTGGGGATAATAATAGTGCCTACCATCTATAGAGTTGTGTGGGTTTCCTCTGATGTTGCCCTAAAATGTTTAGAACAGTGCCTGCCTCACAGTAAGTACACAACAAATGTTAGGTATTAATAATTACCTTTTCTTTTAAGTAATACTTGTTGGACTTCTCTATCCATCATTTTGATCAATGGTTCTCAGTTCCCTTTTTAGCATGCTGCAGGCTAGCCCCAGCAAAATCAACTGGTAGATTTAAAAAATGTATGGCTCCCTCAGTCTCATTTCTGAAGATTCTGACTCAGTAGGTTTAGAGAGGGGTTCCACAAAATCTATATTTTTAAATCTAAATTTTTAAAAAATCTTAAACTTTTAGATCTTGAGGTGATCTAATGCTCAAAATCTTTGCATTGGGAATCACCACTCTAAATGATCCTATTGGCTAGTATTTTGGTGAGAATTTTGCATCCATGTTCATCAGGGATATTGGCCTGTAATTCTCCTTGGTAGTGGTGTCTTTGTCTGATTTTGGAATCAAGGTAATGCTGGCCTTGTAGAATAAGTTTGGAAGTTTTCCTTCCATTTCTATTTTTTGGAACAGTTTGAGAAGAATAGGTATTAACTCTTCTTTAAATGACTGGTAGAGGGGCACCTGGGTGGCCCAGTTGGTTAAGCAACTGCCTTCAGCTCAGGTCACAATCCTGGAGTCCCAGGATTGAGTCCCCAATCAAGTCCCCAGTCGGGCTCCCCAGTCAGGCTCCACACTCAGCAGGGAGTCTGCTTCTCCCTCTGACTCTCCCCCCACCCATGCTCTCTCTCTCTCTCTCCTTCTCTCCTTCTCTCCAATAAATAAAATATTTAAAATAAATAAATACCTGGTAGAATTCCCCTAGGAAGCCATTTGGCCCTGGACTTTTGTTTATTGGGAGATTTTCCATTACTGATTCAATTTCTTGGCGGTTATGGGTCTGTTCAAATTTTCTATTTCTTCCTGTTTCAATTTTGGTTGTTTGTAAGTTTCTAGGAATTTGTCATTTCTTCCAGACTGCCCAGTTTGTTGGCATAGAATTTTTATAGTATTCTCTTATAATTATTTGTATTTCTGTGGTGTTGGTTGTGATCTCTCCTCCTCCACTCATGATTTTATTTATTTGGGTTGTTTCTCTTTTTGAAAAGTCTGGCTAGGGTTTTCATCACTTTCATCAATTCTTTTGAAGAACCACCTCTTAGTTTCACTGATCTGTTTTTTCTTTGTTTGTTCGTTTGTTTGTATATGATTTATTTCTGTAGAGCATGCAACTCTTGATCTTTGGGTTGTGAGTTCATGCCCCACACTAGGTGTAGAAATTACTAAAAAAAAAAAGTAAAGAAAAAAGAAAAAAAATAATAACATCTAACTAATGAAATAAATAATGTAATAAAAATACATTTTATTATTTCCAAAATCTTTTTTCCTGTTTTTGTCACCCCTTCAACCATCCTAGTTCAGGCCTTCATCTTTTCTTCCTAAAACTATCAAAAGAGCTTCAATTAATGTAGGTGCTCTTCCTGCCTATAATTTAATCTGTTACCTACACAGCTGATAGTGTTTTTTTCTGAAATTCAAATCTCATCTTATTTCCATTCCTTTGTTTAAAATTCATCTATGCCTTCCTTATTGCCTTCAAGATAAAAATGCAAAATCCTTACTATGACATACAAGACCCTTCATGGTATGACCTCTGTATACCCCATTTAGCCCTTTCTGTCTACCACTTTCCTCTCTAGCTATAACTAATATTATTTTTTGGATGCCCAAAGCACCCCACTTTCCAAATGTTGGTGCAGTAGGCTGCACTTTCTGCCTTATGCACCGATTCCCTTGTATTTCCTCCCACTAACTCATTTGTTTTTCAAAATCACCTCTCCTAGAAACCCTGCCTTGCTTTGTTTTCCTATAATGCCCTAGGTTTCCCTTAATTACAGTAGTGAGTTTCTTGTATTATAAATTGCATACTTACTTAGTTAAGCATATGGATTCCAGAGTCAGACTGTATAGATCTGGATGCTGGTATCAGTGGTTATTTGCTTCATGATATTGAGCGTGCTACTTAATTTCCATGCTTGGGTCTCCTCTTTGTGAAAAGATTATTTTAGCAAGATTCACCTCTTATTTTGTTTTGAGGATTAAATGCTATGACATGTAAAATTCTTAGAACAGTGCCTGGCACAAAGTTAAGTGCTTGACAAACATTAGGTAGGATCACTATCTCTGCTGATGAACTTAGCTTCTTAGCAATGGAGGCTGTGTTTATATTTGTGTTTTGTTGTTAAACCTCTGCATTCTTTATCCAGTCTCTGGCATATGGTACTCATTGGTGACTGTAATTCTTTTACCAATTAAGTCTTTTAACAAATTTTAGTTGAGCACCCATCAGGCACTTCTAGGCACTAGGGATATATCAGTGAAAAATTAAAATCTTGCCCTCATAATGTTTTCCTAGAGGAAAAAAAAAGGATTAAGTAAAACAATGGGTAAGTAGTAGTGATATGGAAGGGGAAAAAATGGGCAAGGGGCTGGAGGGGGGGATAGGAAATGCTAGTGATGGGCGGGCGTTGAGGATAAGAGAAAAGGCAGAGAGGGGTTGCAATTTTTAAACAGGATAATCAAGAAAGGCCTGTGGAGAGAATGACATTTCAGCAAAGATCTGAAGTAGATGAGAGATTGAATTATGCAGATATGCAAGGGAACTCGGATGTCTCTCCCAGAGGAGAAAATAATTACACAGATCCTGAGATGGGCTCCTTCTTGGGATGTTTGAGAAAATGCAAGAGCAGTGTTGCTGATATGTAGTAAGTAAGAGAAAGAGTAGGAGATTATGACTTCTGGAAGGGAGGTTGAGAAAGGCCACAGGGTCTTGTTTGTCATTGTAAGGACTTTGTCCTTTGTTGGAGAACAATGAGAAGCCATTGGAGGGTTCTGAGAAGTAAATATCTGAATTAGGCTTTAACAAGATCACTATGGCTGCAATGTTGAGATTAAAATGAAGCAAGGTAGGGAGAGCAGTTAGAAGACTCATGCAAGAATTTAGGCAAGAGATGATGGTGATGTGGTCAAGGGTGGTAATGGTGGGTCTAGGGAGAAGGGATCAGATTAGAGAAATGATTTGAAGATATAACCAATAGAATTTACCAAGAGATTGTATATAGTGTGTGAATCAAAGAAGAATTAAGAATGTCTCCAAATACTTTAGCTTAATAAACTGGAGAGATGGCTTCCAAGTGAGAAGGAGAAGACCAAAAATAAGAGGTTCTTTTTTCCTGTTGGAGAGTTGGAGACCAGGATTTGGTTTGAGGATGTAAAGTTTGAGATGCCAAGTAGATATACGTACACAGATATATGAGTCTAGAGTTCCAGAGGAAGAGGTCTGTACTAGAAATCTAAAGTTGGAAGTTATCCAAGTATAGATGGTGTTTAAAACCTTGAAACTGAATGAGATTACCAAGGAAGTGACCATTGAGATGTCCAAGATCTGAATCCAAGGGCACCCCAAAATTTAGAAGACACAGAGATGAGGAGGAACCAGCGACATAGACTGAGAAAGAGAGTTCCCCAAGTTAGAAAAAAAATGTAAAAGATATTTTGAAACCAGGTGAAGAAAATATTTAAATAAGTGATCAACTGGGTCAATTGCTTTAGGTCAACTAATACAAGGATTGAGAAGTGAAAAATCAGTTTAGTAACACGGAGGTCATAGGGTGTTTATAAGGCCATTTACCATGGAAAGGTAATGGTAAAAGCATGCTTGAGGCAGGTCTGAGAGAGACTGGGAGAACAGGAATCGGAGACAGAAATATAGACAGTTCTTTAGGAGTTTTGCCATAAATGAGTCAATAAATGGGGATATGAGGGTCAAGAGATGTTTTACAGGGTCTGTTGTTGTTAAAAGTATTAGAATTATAGCTCATTTATAAACTGATAGGAACTCTTTCAACAATGAAGGGAAACAAAGGATGTGGGAAAGAGTGGGTAGAACTGCTGAGGAGATATCCTTGAGCAAATAAGAGAGGATAGGATCTACTTCACAACCACAAGGGTAGAGTTGGTCTTGGATGGGAGCCCAGGCAGAAGATCCTAGTAGTAATAGGAGGAAGGACATAATATATGGGCACCAATGTAGGTAAGTAGGCAGATGTGATGAGCTTATGGTTTCTAATTACATCTATTAAAGGCCTTTTCAAGAAATATTAAAGTACTTTTCTATTACATATATAAATCACTTTTTTTTTTAAATGATTTTGTTTGAAAGAGAGAGAGACAAAGATAGCAAGAGAGAGCACGAGTGGGAGGAGAGGGAGAAGCAGGTTTCCCACTGAGCAGGAAGCCTGATGCGGGGCTCGATCCTAGGTCCCTGGGATCACTACCTGAGCCGAAGGCAGACGTTCAACCAATTGAGTCACACAGATTACCCTATAAGTCACTTTAGTTAAATACGCTTTCTTCAAAGAGCCTAGGATGCATGACACTGTTGATTTGAACATGGAAGTGTCCCCTTTTCTTGCAAGGAACAGTATTGTGGGTGAAGTGGGTAAATAATTGTGATGTAGTGTTATCAAAAAGGCATATGAAAATACTGCAGGAGCTAATTCTGAGAAAAACTCTGAACAGAATTTTCAGAGTATATAAGCATGCAGCTAGGACTGATTTCCTATGGTTTAATATTCTGGGTCAGTAAGCTTTTTAAGTTCTATGATATAACATTGTAAGAATGTGAAAATTCTCATTTCCTGCATAGACAAATAAGTAATTTGTCTTTCGGTCCATTTGAAGTTGATATAGGGAAACTCCTGAAGGTGATAATACTTTAGATTTCTAGCCTGCAAAGTTCTGGCATCTAGATACCAAATTGCTTCCATCTCAGAAAGTACTTGGCTCTTGAATCAATCTTTCTCTCTCTTTCTTTTGGGTTTTTGCTTTTTTTTTTTTTCCTTTTAATGAAAATATTCTACCTCCATTATCCTCTCCAGTCAGAAGTTCTTTGAAACGATGCTGTTGGCCTTGGCCAGCGGGAGGATGAAGTCATTTGATTCATCGTCCTGCGAATGGCCCCACAGATAGCATAGGTTTTAAATTGGCTGTTGAATCTGCATGTCACCTTGTCGACCTTGGCCACGTTCATCTGGATGGATGCGTGGTCCTTGGCGTGGCTGATGTCCTTGCCGAGGGAGCATTTTGGCAGCCCATATAGGTCTACTAATTCATCGGAATTGTTCTGCATGTCCAGAGCACGCCTGCTCCTACCGCCACGAGCATGAACACAGAAACTCTTGAATCAGTTTTAAAAACATTTTTTCCCCATGTGATACTTTTTCTTAAGAGGAACTCTTGAATAATTATTTAAATATTTACAGTTGGCTTAAATTTTAAACATTTGGTGGGAGTTTTTAAAATATACGTTCAACTTTCAGAGAACAAAATTTTAAGACCCTAGGAGTAATTACTATAAAATGAATTATTCTCTTTGTTTTTCCAATCTCATAAAAAATAACTTCAAAACTGAGAGTGCCATGTAGGACCCACCTGCAAAAATTCAAAATCAGCTATGCGCAGCTGCATTCTGGTTCCCCTAATTCATCAACCAGCTTTTAGTGGGTCCTATAAGTGACATTAGAAAAGGCACAGCAGATGTGCAAGATGGCTCCTGAAATCTAAAGTGGGACATATGGTTCTCTGATTGATTGACAGCATGAGGGGCACCGCCAGCAAGGGTCATCTCCTGTGGAGGATTCCCCCTCCCTCTTCCTGCTTCTGCCTACAAATGAAACTTTCATATAAGAAAGAGAAGCAGGGGATGTAAGTAAGAAAGTCTTTCTCTTCAAATATGCATTGTGGCGAAAAGATTCTCAGCAGAAGAGAGAGTCACTTAGATGTGGAAAAAATTCTCCTTCTCTAACTTTTGACAAAGAGTTGACTCTGCATAGTTATGACAAAGTAGGCAAAAATGTTTGAATGCAAAACTCAGGATACTGGAGATAGAGCTGAGATTAATGAAAGAACAAAGAAATAATATAATTGGGATTTATTAGCCTTCAAACAGCATTGATTAGAACTGAAATATTTCATCATTGGAAGCCCTATATTGCCCTTGATAATAAAGTGTTTGTTTTAAATTTTAATTAGAAGGCTGGACAAAGTATTTGAGGTTGTTAACTGGGAATTCATAGTCTAGGCTACATCACCTGTGTGCTTATTCTTCTCTTCCTTCAAATTCCTTTCTAGTACCTCAAATCCTCAAGAAAAATGAAAAACACCTCATTAATTGCATGCAAAGTAACTGCTGGACCCAGGGCTAGTTGCTTCTTATAACTTTATGTGATTTAGAATCTCAGAGATGTTAATTGACTTTGCTTAGATTCATGTTAATATAGAAACATAAACTCCTAATTTTACTGATGCTTTTTCTTCATCTCTTCTGCTGTAAGATGGAAACCAAATACAAAATGGACCCCAGGAAAATATGTCCAAGCATAAATTCGGATGCATGCTAGGATCCCAAGTTTCCTTCAAACCAGTGCTAGAAGAAATTCACACAGTCACAAATTCAAAATTTCTCTGTAGAAGAAAGTCAGGAATGGTAATGTGTTTGCAAGGAAGAGCTGGGGGTAAATTGTCTTGAAACTTTTGCCTAAAACATTTGCCTCAAACTATGCTTATGTGGAATCATCTGCCAAATCTGCCAGTGAGTTCACATCCCTTGGGAAGCCTGTCTTTCAGAGGGTCTTCAAGTGCTATACTGTGATGAAAATCTGAAAACTAGAGTGGACCTTACATGTGATTAAATCTAGACTTCACTCCTGAGGCTTGTGGACTAAACTGGGTTCCAACAATGCAAGCGGCAATCACCTGGTTACTTCCTTTTACTCTAAAGTATCACTTCTTCTGCCCTTATAAACCCTCAGACTCCTACTCCAAAGGCTAGCCTGTAGCTCTGAACTGCAGCAACCTCAAACTGTTATCCTTCCTTTTATTTCCCATCACCTCCATTTTAATGATGACAAAGTCTTTTGTGGTATTGGTGCAAATCTATCAAATATGAAATATTTACATTCCACTATCCGATCAACAACCTATTCTTCCTGCTCTCCCACACAGATAATTTTATGTGCAACTGTGCTTTGACAACATGGTGACTGCTAGGTCTTGGAGAACCCTGACTTTATACCTAACTGTCTTCACTCTTTCCCTACTTTGATTCCATTGACCATCATTTCAGACATTCTCTTGCCAATATCCTCAACTTCCTTGTCTTTCCATCACAAATATATAAACTGGTATTTTGTACCTTTCATTATTTTTTTCCTCCTTGTTTCAAAGGATGGGTCAGTCCTCCCATTTATACTGATCCATCTCTATTCACCATCCTCTCTCTCTCTTCTCAGAAATTCTGTACATGTCCCAACTTTTTTTTATTTGCTTATTTGGCAAACACAGAAAATGGCAAACACATCATGGCAAACACAGAAAAATGACAATATTTGTGCTATTCACCAAAATAAACTGGAGGGGATTGAGGCATCTAAACTGGGATTCTATATATACAGGATACACACACACACACACACACACACACACACACATATCTATTTATATGTTTAGGCACATGTTTATTTATGGTATAATTGTGATAAAAATAAAATACAAAATACAAGGGAAGAGAATAAAACAAAACACTGCCTCTATTTGAATAAATATTGAATTGTATAAAACCTCCAAATATGTCTTTTAAATTTGAACTTGCTTCTCTAAATGTAACTTTTAATAGTAGGTTTAAATTTGAAATGGCCACACAAATAAAATTTTCTTTTTAATGATTATCTGTTCGAATTCTTTTTTTTTTTTTAGTTTATGTACTTATTTTTAAGTAACATCTACACCCACCATGGGGCTCGAACTCACGACACTGAGATCAAGAATCGCATGTTCTTCCCACTGAGCCAGCCAGGGGGCCCCCCCTTTTAAAAGCTTATTTATTTACTTACTTAATTTTTAAAAAGATTATTTACTTATTTACTTGAGAGAGGGAGAGAGAGAGAGAGAGCAAGCAAGCGAGCACAATGGGGGAAGGGGCAGTGGGAGAAGCAGACTCCCCACTGAGCAGGGAGCCCGATGCAGGGCTGGATCCCAGGACCCTACCAGATCATGACCTGAGCTGAAGGCAGATGCTCAGCTGACTGAGCCACCCAGATGCCCTTATTTACTTATTTATTTTTAAGTAATGAATTCTTTTTTTTTTTTAAGATTTTATTTATTTATTTGACACAGAGAGAGAGAGATCACAAGTATGCAGAGAGGCAGGCGGGGGGTGGGGGGGAGCAGGCTCCCTGCTGAGCAGAGAGCCCGACTCGGGGCTCGATCCCAGGACCCTGAGATCATGACCTGAGCCGAAGGCAGAGGCTTTAACCCACTAAGCCACCCAGGCACCCCAAGTAATGAATTCTTAATAGTTCTCATCAATGAGAAATATTGAATGTAACAGCCTTTCAATGTTTACAACTTAAATTTTATCTAAAGACTCTTAACAGTTTTCTTATCTTTCATTCACAAATGTAACACAGAAATGTCCTGCGATGATCCAAGTGAATTCTGAATCCAAATGAGCTTTTAGATTTTAAGTATACCAAAATAACGATGAGCTCTAATTTGCATTATTTGAGCAGTCCACCTGCAGCTGACCTGGACATCACAAAAAGGATGCATCAACTACAAAAGGCCAGGCATGTTGAATTAATTTGAAGACTGAGATTTGGGGCTGCTCTCTGGGGCTACTCCCTGAAACTACACCCACCAGAAGCCCCTGTCCTGTCTCCTTGGTTCTCCACCCTGCTAGCTGCACCTTAGGATGCCTGCCATGCTCCCTGGGCATTGAGAACATAAATATCTCTGGCAGCCCCAAGAGCTCCTTGCCCACAATGGGCAGCAATGGCGCCCTTCGACTAAATTTTCTGCCATTTAGGGTGAAGAGCTAAATGCTGCCCACCATTCTCATCATCTGTGGAGTACACAGGAATGCCATTAGACTTTATTCCATACTAGGTACCCTTGGAGGACCTTAAAGAAGGTTGCTTAGCTCTACCCGCAACTTATCCCAAGGGCCGAGTGGATCAATAGCTTGTGGCACACTTATAGCATATTCACAGAACACCAATTGGGAAATCTGCCATATGCTATTATCTCTTTTCACTCCTGTATTTTCAACCCTTCTCTTTACTGGTTTTTCCCCTTTAACAATTATAGTCAAGTCAAGGAATTAAAAAACAAATTAAAAAACAAACTAACCTTCATCCATTCTTTATTTTCTCTTTAGCTACCAATCTATGACTTCCTTTCACCGAACAACTTAGCTTTGGGAAAGAGCAGTCACACTTTTTTCTATATGATACCCAATTACTCTTTTCTAAACCCACCATTACCTAGGTATGAAACTACTTTTGCAAAAGTTATAAATAAAATTGTTGCTACACTTAATGGATAGTTATCAGTCTTTATCAGCATTTGATGTGAGTGACTATTCCTTCCTTTTTGGAACATTCTCTTCCCTTGGCTTCTATAACATCACATTTTGAGTAATAAATGTGTTGAGCAGGGCACCTGGATGGCTCGGTCGGTTTAACACCTGATTTCGGCTCAGGTCATGTTCTTGGGGTCCTGGGATCAAGCCCCATGTTGTGTTGGGCTCCCTGCTGAGCAGGGAGTCTGCTTGTTTCCTCTCCCTCTCCCTCTGCCTCTCCCTCTACTCGTGCTAATGTGCTCTCTCTCAAATAAATAAACAGAATACTAAATAAATAAATAAATAAATAAATAAATAAATAAATGTGTTGAGCCCTGGAAAGTCTATGGTGAACAAATAAGACACACTCTCTACCTTCACAGAGCATAAATGGAACTATGCTGAATAATGATTGTTATTATGGAATTTCAAGACTTCATCTGAAAAGACAAACTTAGTCTTGACACTGAGATTAAGGAGGAATTTATTACATGGGTTTCATTCTAATGAATTAATGAGTACCCTAAATAATCCCTTTATAATTAATTTTTTAGATTTATGTCTAACAAGTAGACATTTCTTATGGTGACATTTCATTAGATCTTAGTGCAGGTAGTCTGAAGTGAGCTGATTTAATTTAATCCAAACAGATTGATTTCTGGTGATCTCACAGTTCAAATTTAAAGCACCAAAGTTCTGGGGCACCTGGGTGGCTCAGCTGGTTAAATGTCTGCCTTCGGCTCAGGTCATGATCTCAGGGTCCTGGGATCAAGCCCCACATTGGACTTGCTCAGCTAGGAGCCTGCCTCTCCCTTTCCCTCTGTCTGCCCCTCCCCCTGCTTGAGCTCTTGTACTCTCTGTCAAATAAATAAAATCTTAAAAACAAAAGCACCAAAGTTCCCAATTTGCTAATAAATCCTGTAGCATTATCAAATGCAAATCAGCTTCTAGGAAGACTTTGGATCTTATCCAATTTATGTTTCAATTCTTTGTTGCGTCATCCAAGTTACCAATAGACTCAATAACCTCTAAATGCCAGCATAGAAAATGCCAGCATAGAGTTTACTTTGAGTGTTTAGAATCTTATTTGTTCCCACAGAAAGAGCACCACATCCTTTCACCAATAGAAATCCAACTTATTGACTTGATTGCTGAGAAAGACATGGGCAACAGAAAATATACTCATCAAAATACCACGTGCCATGTGTTAGGCCTGGTTCAGTAAAAAATATGACAGAAGTGGTTCTGGAATCTTACAATCTAGTTAGAAAGCAAAGATCAGATTTTGCTTAGCATAAAGCTCACCCAGTATGTCTTTTAATTATGTTTCTTCTCTTGTAAAAATGTACTCGATGAATTCATTTAAGAAATATATATTGATTTCATACTATGTGCCAATCATTTTGATGCCAGACAGACTCTTACTCTCACAGATCTTTTATTTTAGTGAGTGGAGAGAGAAAAGCAATAAAAAACCAAATAATTGTTCTAGATTATAAGTGCTATGAAAATAAACATGGTAACATGGAGAGTGATCGAGGTTCTAATTTTAATTGGATATCAAGGAAGTCCTCTTTGATGTGACATCAGCTGTAACCTAAGACAAGGAGGCATGTGAACAGCTCAAGAACAGTGTTCTAGAAGACAGAACAGCAAGTGCAAAGGCCCTGGTTCCAGGCTCAGCTTAGCATGTTCCAGAAACAAAATGAATATTAATTATTATTTTGGGAGTGTAAAGATTTATCAGCCAAGGTCTCTGTCCTAAAAGAGTTCTGTAACAGAGATGGACATAAGCAGAAAGATCACAATACAATGCAAAACTACATTGAAATGGCAGAAGTATGCACAAAGAAAAGAAGTGCTAAGAGGGAGGAGTGAAATTCTCTGGGCTGTGTTTCAACGAAGGCTTCACAAAGAAAGTAATGTAAAAGTAGGATTTTGAAATACCAACAGACTGAACCAGGCAGGAAAGAGGGTTAAGCTAGGGGGAAGAGCATACAGGGACTGTGAGTGCAAAGGGCTGCAGGGTGTGTTTCTTATTGAACACTACAATAGAAGAAAGTGAGGCTCAAGAGGACAGAGGCTGAGCCATGCAGGGCCTTAATAGTCTGTGCATGATGGAAGCTATCAAAAGGAACCACAGGATTGGATCACAGCAGGCTGTCTCTCTTAAATATGCCTGTGGGAGAATAAATATAGGGCAGCTCTACAGGCAGTGAGAAAGGTGAAATGAGGCCAGTGGCAGAGCTGCTTGGAAAAGAGGTAAGAAACCAGAGAGGTTTTTAGGAGTTTATGAAACAAAAACCATCAAGTAGGGCTAATTGTTTGCTGTTGACTCACCAATAACTTTCAGTATCCGGCACATAGTAGGGACTCAATAAATACTTGTAAAAAATGAATAAATGAATCAATGGTGGCTGACTGTGGCAGCAGATGTCTGATGAACACAAGTCACGAGGCCCGCATTCAAATAGACTCCCATTAATAGAGCACTATTGAGTGCTGGTCTCTATTCAGCGTGTTGCTTTAACCCTAATAGCCCTATGAGGCAAGTGTAACTTCCATTTTTTCAGATGAGAGAAACCTGAGGCTCAGAGAGATAATGTACCATGCCTGAGGTTCTAGAACTAGTCCGCAGCTGGACTCAAAGACACCATGCACACAGCCAAGTGCGCATGCTTAATAATTACTTTCAATTACTTAGCCTTAGAGGCTCCAAGAATGAAACAGATCGTGTAAAGCCCCAAACCAAAGAAATCCAACGAAACCCGGCTACTCTTAACAACTGGTTTAAAAGCGGGTTCCTGAACTTTCCTGTCAGCCAGCCACTGGAAGGCCACAGAGGAGCGTCACAACAGCCCGAAACCAAGCCTCCCACGGCGTTCAAGGAGGGGGCGGGGCCGGGCCCCGACCCGCAGAGGTGGCGCGCGCAGCCGCAGTGCAGCTCGCGAGCGCCGCCGCCTGGAGAAGGGAGGAGGGGCGGGCAAAGGAGGGTGGGGCAGACAGACGCGGGCGCTGGCGTCCAGTCCGAGGCAGCTCGCGTTTGGGTTCCGCAGGGAGGTCTTGACGTCATTTCCGTCCGTAGGTCGTCAGTGCTTCCGGGTCGCGGTCATTTTGAGCCCGTATTTGGGTGGCTTCTTGGAGGCCGAGTGGCTGGCTGCTCCCCACCCCCAACTCTGCAGCCGTGCCGCGCGCCTGCCGGTTTCCGCGCGCCTTTCTTTCTCCTTGACCCCTCTCGGGTCCCCTCGAGGCCTTCCGCCCCCGATCGCCCCAGCTCGCCGCGCCGTCGATCGTCGCTGTCGTCCGGAGGTGAGTGAGGTGACGCAAAGAGCCTCCATTCCGCCCCCCCACCTGCCCACTCACCACCTCCGAGCTGCCAGCCGCTACCCTGCACCTTCCGCCATTTTCCCGCCTGCGAGGGTGGGCAGATCGCCCGCTGGTTCTCGGGCTCCCGAGTGCGGGGGCCGGGGGGGAGGCGAGGGAGTGATTTCGCGGTGACTAATATGTGTACTGGGATGTTGCAGGTGGGAGACAAGGGTATTGTGGGTATGCAGTGCGGGACGGCGGACGAGGGTTCAGTTCAGCGTTTTTCTGTAGCAGTAAGAGGTTAAAATTGTGTTGACTGAAGGGGCCTTGTCCGCCCTGTCGCTAGGGTTTCTACGTAGGATGCAGTTATGGGAAATAACGTTTCATTTTTAAATTTGTTTTAGGATATAGGTAGTCTATTTAGCAAGCTCCATCCATCCATGAGTTCATTTTACCCTTTCTAGTTCTTTTTCTTAGCCAAGGGATTGACATATAGTGGGCCTTCAGTGATGGTTTATTGAGTGAAATATGGAAGGGCCTCAGTTGCTATTCTCACAGTGTATGCCATTTCACGTTTTCATGTAAATGGTTTTTAAGATGGGAATCATCATGGTCCTGTGTGAACATCTTGTAAAATACGCAGTTATCCAGCCTGTTGGTCTTTTAAGTCCTGAGACGTGGGTTAAAAAAATATATAAAAACGTATATTCTTGAAATTTTGCATTTTTAAATCATATATTCTAAGTCCCTAGAGAGCGAGGAATGTTTGGAGGATACAGAATTTGCCGTTAGCTTTAACCAGAGAGAGAAGGATATGACGTCTTTGTTATTCAGTTTTTGTGGAGTAGTGCTTTGTGGAAGAGGTTGTGTGTTTCCTGATGATTATTTCATTTTTTTAAAAGATGGAAGCCCAGAAATGAATTTTGAGATGTTTCTTCTTCTAATTTGGGAACTCATCGTAATCTTTGTGCATATATTTCTGAAAGGACAAAAACATAGGGTAATGTGAAATAACAGAGCTTCAGGAGGAGGAATATGTCTGTTTCTTTGGTATCGTTTTATGTCTTAATTTGACATAATCCGTTGATAAATAATTACAAAGGACCTATTCTTTTTCAGTTAAGGGACCTAAGATGAGTAATCAGTTCCAAATTAGTTAATAGGTCTGTTACTTTATTTATTTATTGTATCAGGTATTATTATATCTGATATTATTATGCCTGATATTATAAATAATATTATTATGTCAGGTACTTCAGATGTAGTAGTGCTTAGTAAGTATTTGTTGCTTGTTAGGCCTGTAGACTAGTGATTTTACTGTGCTGTATCTTAATTGATTTTGGTCTGTAAAATGATTTCTAATACTTAAATGTTTTTGATGCAGGGAAAATGAATGGGAGGGCTGATTTTCGAGAGCCGAATACAGAAGTTCCAAGACCAATTCCCCGTAACTATCAATTAAATATTTATAATTAGAAGCTCTTTCTATGTAGAAAAACTCACTGCCTTGAGTAGCAGCAGCTGGACTGGCTTAGGGGTGTGTGACCTGTGCATTCACACAGGGATTCACTCTGTTTAATGATCTGCTGTTGCCATCTTGAAAGAAAATTTTTTTTTTTTAATGATTTGTGTGTGGGGGGGAGGGGAGAGGGAGAGAGAATCCCAACCAGACTTCCTGCTGAGTGTGGAGTTGGACATGGGGCTAGATCCCAGGATCGTGAGATCATGATCTGAGCCGAAACCAAGAGTCAAGACACTTAATTGGCTTTGCCACCCAAGCACCCCCATCTTGAAATTCTTAATAATTTGAATAAATGGTCCCAAATTTTCATTTTGCACTGGACCAGTACATTACGTAGCCAGTCCTGACTAACAGATAGTAGCACTAACTTCTCTTTGAAGTCGGTTTGCTTCAAGTTTATAAGCTTGTTGTTTAGAGACTCTTAACTCTAGGGAACAATCTGAGGATTGCTGGAGGGATGGGGTATTTGGGTGATGGACATTAAGGATGTTATGATGTTATGAGCACTGGGTGTTACATGCAACTGATAAAGCATTAAATTCTACCCCTGAAACTAACTAAATTGAATTTAAATTTTAAAAAAAAGTTTACGAGGCATTTGTTTTATTCATTTAAAAAAATTGGATGTGTTTTGTTAATGTTTAGACTGAATTAGGTTTTTAGGCTTAGCTTTTCCATGGGCATTTTAATGTTTGCCAATTTTCCTTGGTAAAAAGACATAGGGGCTGATTACATCCCAACAGAGGAAGAAAGAAGAGTCTTCGCAGAGTGCAATGATGAAAGCTTCTGGTTCAGATGTAAGTTAAATTTTCTAATCAACAAATTTTTACCTTTAGTACCTGAAATTATTGTGACTTCGTATAGAAAAAAATCAGCACACTTTTGGTGTAGTGTGGTTACTGCTAAAAAGATGTTGATTAAGGGAAACAAATTGTGCGTATTTAAAGTAATAATTTCTAGAACTTTATTCAAGACCATGAGTTAATTTTGTTGGTAACAGTAATAGCTAGCATTTACTGAGTGTACGTGGATTATATAAAAACAACCCAATTAGATCGGTAACTATTACTCTTACCTTACAAATGAAGAAATTGAAATTTAGAGATGTTAAATGATTTTATAAGTCATAACGTCTGGACTTGAAGCCAAGTCTATCTGAGACAGAAGCGTGTGATTTTAACTCTTAGACTTCTGACTGTTATATGATAAAATCTAGTTAGTTTCCAGCTTATCGTTGTGAAATATTTTTACACTACTAGCTCCTGATTTGCAACTGGAGACTTCATATATGAAGATTTTATTTTTTAAATACAGTGTTGAAAGCAGCATAAAATAGAATCTTACTTTTGAACAGAGTCCTGAAGTTGCTTCATCTGGTCACTGCAGTCCTTTCATATTAATTTTTAATTTATTTTTGAGAGAGAGAAAGAGAACGTGTGAACGACCAGGGGGAGAGGGAAAGGGAGAAGCAGACTGCCTGCAGAGCAGGGAACATGAGGCAGGGTGTCATGGGGCTTGATCCCAGGAGTCTGGGATCATGACATGAGCCGAAGGGTTACGCTTAAGCAACTGAGCCACCCAGGTGCCCCTCAGATAAAGTAATTCTAACAAAAGCAGAATGGAATTTTAGAAAGGGAAGGGGCGACTTAAATTATTAAAGAATAACGTACATTGTCATCAGTTGGCCTGGCATTTATGCTTACGGTGCTTGGAAGATAAGTTTTATGAGACCTAGTGTTTGTCTTAAAGTAGTTTTTTGTTGTAATTGAGACAAAGCTAACACATGGAACACTCGGCGAAAGATTAAGTACATAATGGCAGTAGGAATTTTAAAAAGGGATAAATTAATTGGAGTCGATTTAGCTAAAAAAGACCTTATCAAACAAATGAGACTTAACAACTAAAGGACTTGAGGCAAATGAAGAAGAATGGGGTTGGAGGAACATTTAGATAAAGGAAAAGTGAGCAAAGGCAGAATCTATAGTAACTTGATCTCTACTGGAGCCTCAAGGCTGAATTGATTGGAATGGGGTCTTTTGTTGGGGGTGAAAAAAAACATAATACCAAAAAGTTAAAGATTTGATTCATTATATATTTTCGGTTCTGTGGCCAAGGGGTTGGTTTGCAGATTTTTAAAAGGAAGATTAGGTAGCAGTGTGCAGGATGGGTTAAAAGGATCAGAGGTTACGCTTTGTGAAGTCTTAGGAGCTTTTGCAGTAACTCAGGCATACGGTTATTGAGATGTCATTAAGTGTAGTGTCATTTGGACTACAGAAGATGGGATGGCACTTTTTTTAAAGGATAGATAATAGGATTTTTAAATAAACTGACTATAAGGGTATTAACTTCAAGATACCCATCTTAGGAGACTAATGATGACATTACTGATTAAGATACTTAATCCGTAGGAGTTACTGTTTGAAGGAGGAAACTAGTTTGGACACTGTTTCCTGGTGCAACATTTGATTGTAGAAGATCTATATGCACCTAGAGAGAAGCAAAGGTGTATGTGAGAAATTAGGGTTGGAAGTATAGCTGTATGGGTGAATTCAAGGAATTAAGTGTAGGAATAAAAGCAAAAAACTGGTAATAGTATCTGTCATGTGGTTAATATGTAGGAATGGTAGACAAAAGTTTGGGTGGCACCCATCGTTAAGGCAACAAGTGGTAGTAAAAGAATCAACAGAGACTGAAAATAGGAGCTTTCATATAATCTTGTGCATTTTATCTTCAGTTCAAATATTCAGAGACTTATAGAGCTTTCAAGCTAGAAAGAACCTGAGTAAGAATTAGATGATGACGCACATCTGCAGGTGAGAATAATTCTTTTAGATCCGTAGTCATCATGGATCAGAGACCTGTAAAAACTTTTTATGGCTCATAGTTTGGGAATAATTTCTCAGGGAAGTCAGTTGTACACTGGCAACAAATATTTTATCTTTGTGGGTTACCTAGAGCAGATAGATAAAATGATCTATTCTCAGGTCTATTGTTGACACAGAATTAAGAAGACAAGTCTGGTGCATAGGGATTTGGGATCATTGTAATGTTGGGCTCATGGCCACATAGATATTATGGTGTCTGGATTAATTTCTGGCTGATAAATTTAAGCTACCGTACAGGTTTATCATTCTAAATAGCTGTAACAGCATTATGCTAAAAGTATGGAAGAGCAGTGCTCAATAGGTACTCATATATGCCTGACTATTAAGAGTAGAATGTGTAGTATATGAACAGTAGGAGCCTCCGTAATTCTGTGTATTCAAACAGATTAATCGTGGGGGCCTGGCTGGTTCATCCAGTAGAGCATGTGACTCCTGATCTTGGAGTTGTGAGTTCGAGCTTCACGTTGGGTGTAGAGATTACTTAAAAATAAAATGTTTAAAAAAACCAGATTAATCACAAGTTAGGAAGCATACCTTATTAGTTGAATTACAACTTATCAGTTGTGTATCATATCTGGATTACGGGAAAATTACTGAATAACTTATATTAGGACATTAGTAAGTAATGATTTTTAAAACAGATAGGCTAGGTATTGCATGTTGCAGTAACATCAAACATGGAAAACACAGAACCTTGGCTGTAACCATGGACAAGAGGCAGTTCAGCATATGGTTATCAGGAGAACTATTAGTCATGTATTAGGAAATTTTGTACATTAACATTTGTATCTTCATATAAGGATATGCATGTTTACATATGTTAAATATACAGTATGTGATGTTAACTTTATGTAAATGAATTAATGGAATGCATGTTACTTTGGAGAGTATCATCTTATGTCCATTGATTTTTAAAAAAGGTGTGATGAGAGTAGGAATGAGTAGAAAAAGTACTTACTAAGGTAATTTTTACACATTTTTTTGGATCTGTTAAATATATTCCTCTTGGTTTAAAATTGGATTTGATCTAGGGTTCATTCTTTTTATGGTAACTTGTTTATTTCTACTTTAATCTACTTTTAATTTTAAAATACAACTATGAAAGGATCTTATTTCCAGTTTCCTTGAAATTGTGGTCCTATGCACTAACCACAGACCAGTTATATCTGTGACCATACATAGAGGTAATGAAGGAATCTACATAAAAATGTGTATTACATGTAACAGTTCTCAACCTCTGGAATTACTGAAAAGGCATATGAATTCATACTGGTTTTATGCATCATTTATAGAGTTCGTGGATAATATACATGTGTACTACTGGTTCTCTTTCATTCATTCATTCTTTCTTTTTTTAATTTTATTTTTAAGTAATCTCTGTACCCAACGTGGGGCTCCAACCCACAATCTCAAGATCAGGAGTTGCACGCTCCACTGACTGAGAAAGCCAGGTGCTGCTATACTGTTGGTTTTCTAATGAGACAGTATAGTGATTGATGAGTGTAGACTTTGGTGCTTGTCTGGATCCAAATCCCAGCTCCATCCATCACTTAGCTTTCAGATTTTGGACAAGCACCTGATGCCTGTATGCCTCAGTTCCTTATCTATATGGGGATAATAACTCATTTCATAGGATTATTATGAGGATTAATTCAATTTATTTTGTAAGTGCTAAGCTCTCTACATCATATGGCTATTTGTGCTACTGTGATTTACAAAATAAATGTTTCAGTTGAACACAGTTAAGAATTTACATTAGCATTTTGTTATTGTAAGAGGAGAAGAGATTAAGGAATTAGGGGTCCTCATATTGGATATGGTTGGGACTGGGGTCATAGTGCAAAAAAGCATTTTGGTCAGCAGTATTACTAGTTTGTGTAAGGAAACATTATTTAACAGACTCTGAGATAGGAGTCACATACTGCAGTGGAAAAGGCTGTGGACCTGGGGGTAAGGAAACCTGGGTTTTAGTCCCAGCTCTACCATAAACTATCCACCTGTGTTGCTTTTTTTTTTTTTTTCTTTAAGATTTTATTTATTTGAGAGAGGGAGCAGAGCAAAAGAGAGCAAGCACGAGTGAGGGGGAGAGGGAGAGGAAGCAGACTCCCCGCTGAGCAGGGAGCCTGACATGGGACTCGATCCCAGGACCGACCTGAGCCAAAGGCAGTCACTTAACCAACTGAGCCACCCAGGTGCCCCTATCTTTGTTGCTTTTGAGCACATGACTTATTTTTTCTGAATATCAGTTTACTCTGGTTAAGATAAAGACTAGATAATCTCCGAAGTCCGTTTCGGTTTTACCATTCTCTTTTACTGTGACAATACGTGAGACAGATGTTAGTTCTAATCCATTATCCATTATAGCACGAAAAGAAGTTAAGAGATTTATATAAAGACATAGTAGTGAATGGCAGAACTAGTACTAGAATCTTAACCAAGCTGTTTCTCTCTGTATTATACCATCTTGGCCTAAGGACAAAGTGAAACGGGAACAGCATTGTCCATTGTAGAGATGGCCAGCTGACTGGGCAAAGCTAACGCCCTATTCCAAAATTATGGATTTCAGTCATGAGATCTCTAATAATTTAAACGTCTTAAATTACCTTAGTTTTTGAATTGCTCTTATAGTCTAGACCAAAGTTGAGCAAACTATAGCCTGAGGGCCAAATCTGTTTTTGTATGGCCATGAGGTAAGAATAGTTTTTACATTTTTTTAGATGGTTGAAAAAAATCAAAAGAGTAATAATAATAATATTTTCATGTGAAAATCACATGAAATTTATATTTTTGCATCCATATGTTCATTCGTTTACTATCGTCTCAGTGCTTTTGCTTTAAAATGGCAGTTGAGTAGATGAAACAGACCTGTGGCCCACAAAACCTAAAATATTTACCATCTGGGTCTTTATAGAACATTTCCCAACCCCTGGTCTGAAACTGTGCTGTCCAATGTAGCAGCCACATGTAGCTAAATTTAAAATCAGCAAAGGATATTACAAGGTAAAGGATACAAGGTAAAATCAGCAAAAGGAAAGGAGTGTGGGGTAAAGTCCAGAGGAGACCAGGTAGATCAGGCAAGGCTTCTAGGACTCCTTTGCTAGTAGAGTCACACACAAATGGACATGGTAAATTTCTCCAGCTGTGAGTTGTGAGAATGTGAGTGAAGTGTTACCCACCAAGGAAACTCAATGAAGACTCAGTGCCTGGGGTTTTTACTGGGGGCTGGTCCCATCTACTCAGCCTAGCAAGTAGATTCTCAGAAGGAAAGCAGGTGTTCAGCATCAGCTGTATTTCTATAAGCAGTTTAGGCACAGTGAGCCACTTACTCAGGTCAAGTTTTTTTTTTTTTTTTTAAAGATTTTATTTATTTATTTGACAGAGACAGAGAGATCACAAGTAGGCAGAGAGGCAAGCAGAGAGAGAGGGGGAAGCAGGCTCCCTGCTGAGCAGAGAGCCCGATGTGGGGCTCGATCCCAGGACCTGAGATCATGACCTGAGCTGAAGGCAGAAGCTTAACCCATTGAGCCACCCAGTCGCCCCCTCAGGTCAAGTTTTATCTCACTTATAGGGAACTGTTTATTAGCCATGTTCCCACATATCAGCCAAGGACCTTGTAAGGAGGTCCTATTAAGGATAGCAGTCTCAGGGTTCCTATTTTAAATCTTTTCTTCATACTACCTAACTGGAAAACACGGACACAGACTACTCCCATCATCACAACAAATTCTATTGGACAGTGCTGGTGGAAAAAACAGTGATTTTTAATTATGAGCTCTTTTGAGATTATGATGGAGGGCTTTAGATTTTTCAGTCTGGGTTAATATGCATACATATGTAGCTTTTTTTAATTAAATGTAGTTGACACAGTGTTGCATTATGTAATATTTTCACTTAGTTTTAAGGAATTCACTGGTTTAGAAGGAAAAACTTTAGTATTTAAATGTATACTTGTGTATTCTTGTCCCCATCACTGTATAATTGTGGACAAATATTTCGTGTGTTTTGGTTCACACAGTGTACTACAGAACTTAAAAGCTTGAGATATGATATCAGACGGTTAGAATCTGGAACTGCCAGATTGAAGTAGCTGTATGGCCTTGAGCAAATTATTTAACATCTCTGAGTTTCAATTTTCTTACCTTTAAAAGGGCAGTAATTAAAAAAAAAATTCTACTTTAGAGATGTTAAAAGTAAATGAGAAAATGTACGTAAGGCATTTAGCACGGGCCGTGGAATTTAGTAATTATTCAGTAGCGGCTATTATTATTTGTAATACTACTTCTTGCCTTGCCTTAATTCCCCCTTACTCTAATTCAGAAATGACTTTTGGTCCCTATTTAGTATGTTGTCTTTATTGTTGATATTAACGAATGGCTCTTTTAAAGCGAAATCTAGATGGTTCTTGAGTTACATTGTTTAATATTATATAATATTTTCTTAAATTTAAAACGTTTTTTTATATTTCTGCTGACAGTATGTAATACAACTCTTATTTTATTTTATTTTTTTTAAAGATTTTATTTATTCATTTGAGAGAGAGAGGGAGAGCATGAGTAGGGGGAGGGGCAGAGGCCATGGGAGAGGGAGAAACAGACTCCTCGTTGAGCCGGAAGCCCAACATGGGGCTCTGTCTCAGGACTCTGGGATCGTGACCTGACCCAAAGGCAGACACTTAACCATCTGAGCCACCCAAGTGCCCCTATAATAACAGCTTTTAAAAATGGAAAAAATCTCTCTTTTTTTTTTTTTAAGATTTTATTTATTTGAGAGAGAAAGCATGAGCAGAGGAGAGGAGCAGAGGGAGAAGCAGACTCCCCACTGAGCAGGGAGCCCCATGTGGGGCTTGATCCCAGGACCTGAGATCATGACCTGAGCTGAAGGCAGACACTTAACCAACTGAGCCAGATTTTTGCGCCCCAGAAAAATATCTTGTAAAGATCTTCCTAGATGGTTATACTGATACATACTTATCCTAATGAATTCAGACAAAATCTTTCCCTTTTGCTGATGTTGACAAGTTCTTTTTCTTCCTTTAGCTGTGCCTTTGGCTGCAACAAGTATGTTGATTACTCAAGGATTAATTAGTAAAGGTAAATATTTAAACTTCAGATTTATTTGGCATTTTGGATATCATTATGTTTTTATGTTGTTTTCCTGATTTTTAGGTAAAGTATAATAATGTCATATTAAATATGATCATTGATATGCTTCTACAACATCAGGAGAGTTACATCTGCATGGACTCGTGACTCATATATTGACTTGAGAATTTGATGTCCTCTGACACTAGCAACATTCACAATCTCTAAGAGCAAAGAAGTAACTAAAAACCTACAGACAGTTTGCGGGGAGGTAGAGGAAAAAACCTGGTCTGGGAAGGCCATCATCACTATTACCTAGGATCTTGTTAGAAATGCAAATTCATGGGCCCCATTCCAGAACTCTTTAATCAGAATCTCTGAGCCAGGGCCTAGGAATCTGTTTTAACAAGCTCCAGGTGATTCTTATGCATTGGTTTAAAGATCAGTAGCTCCCTAGCTCCTTAAAACCAGAGTTTTGTCTTACAGTAAGAGGGTTGGGGACACTTTCTGTCCCAAATTCTGTTGGTGTGAATATTACAGTGCCTTGCTCCTACATAACTAATTACACACATAACTGAAGCAGAAATTCCCTTTTTTAAGTTGCAGATATATCGTGATAGAACTGTCCTCGGATAGGGTGAATCCCATTGAAAATGTTAGAACTTAAAACTGAGGAGGCAAATTTTTCTTACAGCTGAAATCTTCCTGGATTCTTAGTCACCATTTGGTGATTATTTGACTTGTCATCAATGGCACTTTATGCCTCTGTGATTTCATTTGCAAAAGTCATACCACGATCAGCGACGTTGTTCTAAAGTATTCCTTTGTAATTGTCTGTAAGGTCTGAGCCTGGAGCCTTAACAGTAGAATTCAGTAATCCATTTTTAATTATTTATTTTTATTATTTTTTTAAAGATTTTATTTATTTATTTTAGAGAGAGTGTGTGCATGCATTTAAGTGGAGAGGGAGAGAGAATCTTAAGCAGGCTCCACACCCAGCGTAGAACCCAATGTAGGGTTTGATCTCATGACCCTGAGATCATGACCTGAACGGAAACCAAGAGTCGAACACTTAACTGAGCCACCCAGGCGCCCCTCCATTTTTTGGAAAGAATTGCTGAAAATGATTTAACCTAGTTTATGGAATAATGTTTATTGTATAATATAACTTTGTCAGAGTTGTTACTTTTGGGGTTTTGATAATTTGATAATTTGGGGGTTTGATAATTTGATAATTTGGAATAAAAATATAAAGAAGAACACTGAATGATGTGTTACTCATGTAACTATTTTCCAGGATTAAGGGGTTTTATTATTGTTAAGTTGTATTGAGGATTTGTTTTGGATGCAGTGTCCTAATAAAGTCAGTCTCAAAAAAAGAGAAATTGGGAAGACTTTAGAAAAGGAATTCAGAATCCACCAAGACATTTTGCATTTAATCAGAATGCCTAGTATTTTATATATACTTTTCATCCACAGTGTGTCCTACTCAACATAGTCTTTAACTCCTCCATCACTACTTGTTCTCTTTTTTTCAGAACATTTAAACATGCCCAGGTCTAACTTGAGAACATAAAAAAGGAAAATCTTCCTTCATGTCCCTTTCCAACTGTTCCCAGCTGTCTTGCATTTGAAGCCAGACTTCACAAATGAGCACTTTACTTTTTACTTCTTTTTTTTTTTTTTAAGATTTTATTTATTTATTTGACAGAGAGAGACACAGCGAGAGAGGGAACACAAGTAGGGGGAGCAGGCAGGGGAGAAGCAGGCTTCCCACCGAGCAGAGAGCCCGATGCGGGTCTCAATCCCAGGACCCTGGGATTATGACCTGAGCCGAAGGCAGACACTTAACAACTGAGCCACTCAGGCGCCTCCACTTTTTTCTTCTTTTAACCCATTATAGCCTGTGTGAAAAGATGATGCGTATGTTCTTACATTGACCAACTTTTTTTTTTTTTAAAGATTTTATTTATTTATTTGACAGAGAGAGATCATAAGTAGGCAGAGAGGCAGGCAGAGAGGGGGAAGCAGGCTCCCCGCTGAGCAGAGAGCCCGATGCGGGGCTCGATCCCAGGACCCTGAGATCATGACCTGAGCTGAAGGCAGAGGCTTTAACTCACTGAGCCACCCAGGTGCCCCACATTTACCAACATTTTAAAAGATTACAGACACAACCTCCCTGTTGTTGCTTAAATTCGATGGGCCGTTTTTGTTCTTGATGATTATACGACTTTAACCAATCTTTGAAATGGTTCTTTTCCCCTGGCTTCTGTGACAGCATATTCTGATTTTTCTCCTGCCACTGGCAACACCTCCATTTTTTCACGTGTTCTGAGTGTCTGATATGTACTATACACTGTTTTTGGCAGATAGCACCAACAGACAAAAATTCAAGAACTGTTAGTACTTAATATTTTAATGTGGGTTTTCTTCCTCCACTTGTGTTCCTCAGAGTTCTGCTTTGACTTTCAGTCTTCAGTCTGTGTAAACGATTACCCAGTGATAATGTGGGCTTCAGGACCATTTATTGCCCTAAATCCCTGTGATTCTCCATAGCCATATCTGCTCCAGACCATATTTTGGTTATCTTCACATGAATGGCCCTTCTTACAAACTCTTCAAACTGACTTATTTCATCCCAAACTGAGTTCATTTCCCTCCAAACCAGTTTCTCTATTGTCCCCATATCAGAATGGTATCACTCTTCATCTAGGAAACTAAGGCGTTATCATTAACTTCTACCCCTTATTTGCCTTACCCAGTGAATGTTCATTCTAGTCCAGCTCTTAAATATCTCTGTAAACTGTCTACCTCCATCTTCACTGCTACCGTAATTAATGCAGCCATCTGTTGCCAAGAGTATTGAATTAGCCTTCAACGAGTCTATTTGCCTCTATTCTTGCTACTTCCTCTTAGGAAACAGGCTATCTCTGTTTCTGATCAGAGATACTGATCAGAGGGCAAAACTGTAAAAACTCTGAGAGCTAAAGAGAACATCTTGTTTACTGTTACATTTCTACTTTCTAGTATGTAGTGTCTGTGTTGTCAGTGGTCTGTAACTATTTGGAGACAGAATGAAGGAACAGTTCTTTTGAATGAAGGTAGATATTGTTACTATCTTCCTTTTTCTCATTTCATTTGTGTAACTGAAGCTAATAGCATAATTCAATTCTGTTTTTTTACTTCATGTACATGAAATCCTACGATTATTCTTTTGTATACCTCCTTTCAACGTTACAAGTTTAACCCAGTGGTATACTAGAACTGGTTCGTGCCAGTTTCAGAAAGCTGATTGTTAAATTTTCAACAGCTTGGCAAGCCAGTGTTGAAACCATTGATAGCTTGAAATTGGTCATGGTGCAAGTATTTTCTCCATGGAAATCGACTGACATTGCAAATTAGAGCTTTTTATTTGGAGAGCTGGTTTTCTAGCACATCACTAGATTCATCCACATTGTTGCATGTAATTGTAGATTATATATTCTGGTTGCCATATAGTTTTCTGCTGTGTAAATATACCACAGCAGTTTATCCATCCTGTTGTACATTGGCAGTTGGGTAATTTCCAGTTTTGACTGTTACAAATGGTTGTGCTATGAATACAGCATCTTTTGGTGGTAGTTTTGTTGGGTCATAGATGATGTATATTTTCAGCTATGGTAGATACTGCCAAACTTTATAAATTGTTTGGACCAATTTACAGTCTCATACCAATTTATTAGTACTGAGTTCTGTTTGTGTCATGTTATCACCATCACTTCCTCTTCCTGTCCTTTGAATTTTAGCCATTGTGGTGAGTGAATAGTAGGACTGATAGTGGTTTTAATTTGTATCTTCCTAATGACTAACGAAGTGAAGGACCTTTTCTTTTGTTTATAGCTCACTCGAATATATTCTTTTTTAGCGAAGTGTCTGTTCAGGTCTCTTGTCCATTTTTAATTGGATTGTCTTTTTCTGTTGGTTTTGTGAGGTTTTCTGTATCTTCTAGAAGTGAGTCTTTTGTCAGATATATGTATTATGATTATTTTTTCCCACTAGTTAACTAGTTCTTAATATATAAAATAATGTATCATATTTTCTTATGATGAAGGCTTTATGTGCTCGAAGATCTTCGCCTATTAACAGGACATGAGGAATGTCTTACGCTTTTTTCTATGAGCTTTATTTTTTCTTTTATACTTAAATTTTCAAGTCATTTGGAATTGTTTTTTGTTTTTTTAAGATTTTATTTATTTATGACAGAGATGGTGAGAGAGGGAACACAAGCATGGGGGAGCTAGAGAGGGAGAAGCAGGCTCCACACTGAGCAGGGAGCCCGATCCCAGGATGCTGGGATCATGACCCGCCAAAGGCAAGATACTTAACAACTGAACCACCCACGTGGCCCAGGAATTGTTTTTGAATACAGGCAAATCTCGTTTTATTGTGCTTTGCTTTATTTTGCTTCACAGATACTATGGTTTTTACAAATCTAAGGTTTATGGCAACCTTGCTTTGAAGAAGTCTCATTGGTGCCATTTTTTCAACAGCATTTGTTCACTTTGTGTTTCTGTGTCACGTTTTGGCAATTCTCACAGTAAATGTTCCCCTTATGTATTTGTAATGGCCATCAGTGATTACAACAGCTCAGATGATTGTTAGCATTTCTTAGCAGTAAAGTATTTAATTTATATACGTTGTTTTTATTTTTTAGACAATATCATTGCATGTTTAATACAGGATAGCATAAACCTAACCTTTATATGCTCTGGGAAACAGAAAAATGCACTGAACTTTCTTTATTATGAATCTCCCTTTATTGAGGTGCTCTTGAACCAAACGTGCAATATTTCTGAGGTATGCTTGTATTATGTGAGGTAGGATAAAGGTACATTTTCCCCCTTATAGATATGGAGGTGACCCCTCACCATATTTTGAAAGAACTGTCTTTGTTCACTTTGTTCACTTTGTTCACTGCATGCAATGTTGCCTTTGTCATAAATGACTGTGTATGGATCTGTTTCTCGACTCTTCTGGTTTTGACGGGTTTATCTATTCTTGACTTACAACAGTCTTAATTACTGTAGCTTTATTATAGATCTCGGTATTTGTTAGTCAGTTTTTCAGTTTTGTTGTTTTTCAATATTGCCTTGGTTCTCAGCTCTTTGTATTTCCACATGATTTTTAGAATAAGTTTTTCAACTTTTAGGAACACTTTGATTTTTAATTGGGCTTGCATTGAATGTATAGATGAATTTATGGACAGTTGTCATACTGACAGTATTTAGTCTTCCCTTTTATGGACATGGATGTATTATTCCTCCACTTAGCTTTCATTTCTGTCAGTAAGTTTTGTAGGTTTCAGTGTACAAATCTTAAATATTTTTCATTAGATTGCTCCTGGATCTTTGATGTCTTTGGGTGCTATAATAAATTGTATCTTTCAAAAAAGTTTGGTTGGTTTGTTTCTGGTATACAGGAATTACAGGTTTTTTTCTATATTGACCTTGTATCAAGTGATCTTGCTAAATTCACCTATTCTAGTAGATTGTGGAGTCTTTTGGATTGTCTTCATATTTCTGTTGATGTTGAATTTACTTTGTTCTCTTTTGAATAGCTGTAGCTTTAGACTTCTCTGAGGTAATGGAAAGAGCTAATGTAGTCAGGTGATAATACTTAAAGATAGTCTGTACTGATTTTTCCTTTTATCTTTGTGGGCTGCCCAAAGCTTCGGAGAAATAGATATATCTTTATTTGTATTGCTATATTTTTTACTATTTTTGTTTCACATTAGAAGAGACTAGGTTATGGCTCACAGAAATAGTTTTCTTGCATTTTTTACCATAATTTGTGTCATTTTCTTGTATACTTTTAGCATAAACTTGGCATATGCCTATTTTATTTTAATGAAAGATAAGACATCTTAATTATCTAAATATGTCTGTCTCTTAACAGTTAATGTGACTCAGAACTATCTGCTCTTTTATCTTTAGGAATCCTTTCAAGTCATCCCAAATATGGTTCCATCCCTAAACTTATATGTAAGTATGAACAACACTCGTTTTCTTAGCTTTCTTACCTAAGTAAAATAATTAGTTTTTACCAAATGTTTTGTCTTGTCTAACTCATAACAGTTATTTGGTTATTTGTTTTGACCGGCTTATATAAGCTTTTCATTAAATGGACTAGTCAACTACTTGGGCATTTTACTGTTAGCATTAAGAATTACAAGTTATTTGAAAGAGAATTATTTTTCTTTTATAATGTAATAAAACTGTTACTTTTAGATAATTTGTAAAAAATATGTAGTATTTTAAAATAAATTATCTGGTTTATGAGGAAAGAAAATTGTCCAGCTGTACGGAAATAAAATGTCTTTTAAATTAAGTCCAACTTTTAAAAATCTCTTTACATTTTAAGATGTAAATAAGCATAATTTATCTACATGTTATAGTATGATTTATAGGAAAGAAGCTAAATTGCTTTAAAAAAGAGCACCTGAGACTTTTTATGAATCTTTCCAGGTTAGCCTCACTTATATATTGGAAATAAACACATAAGGCAACAGTAGTCACATTTAGGTACCACTTCATAATTTATTATTTTAAGAAATTTGTTGCACCTAATTTTTAAAACCAGTCTTAGGAAATTAGCTGGGCAAATAGTATGATTCCCATTTACAGGAAAAGAAATGGCCTGAAATCCCTGTGACTAGGCTAGAACTCTTTTAATTCCTTTACCACACCTTTCCTGTCCAAATTAATAATTAGTGGAATTTATATATGTTGGAGCAGTTTTATTTTGGATTATTTCATTTTGTGAAAGTGAATTATATCTATAGAATCTTTTTCTGTACCCTGAATCTGATTTAATGTGATCTCAGTTTTCCCATATCAAGACCTATTTAAGATCACATTTCTTAAAAAGTGTTCTTTTAGGAAAGATTTTTATTTAAATGGGCACATTGAGTCACATTATTTGTTTGTTTTTACAAATAAGTTGCTTGTATCATGGGATACTTTGCTGGAAAGCTTTCTTACGTGAAAACTTGCCAAGAGAAGTTCAGAAATCTTGAGAATTCCCCTCTTGGAGAAGCTTTACGCTCAGGACAGTCACGGCGATCTTCACCGTCTGGGTAGGCCAAATTCTGATTTTTATTGAAGGTTTTTAATTTTAGCTAAAAAAATTGGAACATGATATTGCCATAATTCAGGGCATGAAACAATTGTGTAACCTGAAGGACTATTGGAAACTTGCTGTTTTGCAGCAAGCTAAAGCTATTTTGTTTTAAAAAGTGGAGTAAAATATGTCTACCTTTGTTTTATTTTTATTTATTTGTATTTGTTTAATTGAATAAATTCTTCGCACAACTTGGGGCTTGAACTCAGGACCCCAAGATCAAGAGCCACCATATTCTATCAACTGAGCAGGCCAGGCACCCCTACCTTTGTTTTATTTTTATTTATTCATTTTTAAGATTTTATTTATTTATTTGAGAGAGAGAGCACAAGCTGGGTGGGGGGAGAGGGAGAAGCAGGCTCCCAGCTGAACAGGGAGCCCGACACGGGGGCTTGATTGCAGGACCCCGGGATCATGACCTGAGCTGAAGGCAGGTGCTTAACTGAGCCACCCAGGCGCCCCCCAGCCTTTGTTTTAAAAATAGAGTTGCATCCTGTTAGGAGTGCTTATACCAGAATAAAGGATTTTTATTTGGCAAATACCCTTGATTACTGTATTTTGGACTTTTCTTTTGAATTCCCAAATTTTATCAGTCCCATTTCTTAAATTTCAACTTCTTAATCCTTCCGCTTAAATTAGGGAAATTATTTTAAGTATGTTCTCCAAAGTTTTGTTTTAATTATATAAGTATAAATAAATAAATCTGTCCATCTGGATAGGTAGATAAGTAATAATGTAATTAAGTAGATTTAATAGCTAAATTGTTATAAATGATAAACCCTACAAAAGCTAGTATTACTTATATATCTGCTTTAGCAAAATAGTGTTTATGGCCTGCTAGCTGTGGAAGTAACTTCCCTGAATGTGGGAACTGGACATATTTTCTGATTTGAAATACTTTTTTCTTTCCAAGGACTTTTTTTTTTTTTTTTAAGATTTTATTTAATTTGGAGAGAGAGAGAACGTGTGCCAGTGAGCGGGGCTAGGAGCAGAGGGGGAGGGAGGGGGAAAAATCTCAAGCATAGGGCTCAATTCCATGACCTTGACTGAGATCGGGACCTGAGCCAAAACCAAGAGTCAGATGGCTAACTGACTGAGCCACCTAAGCACCCCTCCAAGGACTTTAAACACATTAAAATGATCTCTGAAGTGGGGTGCCTGGGTGACACAGTTGGATAAGCAGCCGATTCTTGATTTCGGCTCAAGTCATGATCTCAGGGTCATGCAATTGAGCCCTGCTTTGGGACCCATGTTAGTGGGGAGTCTGCTTGAGATTCTCTTCCTCCCTCTCCTCCTCCCTCCACCCCCTCAAGCACGTTCTCTCTCTCTCTCAAGTAAATATTTTTTTAAAAAATGATCTCTGAAGCTTAGGAATTAGGAAATTGGATATACATTTCTCTTCTGTATTAAGAGTGGCGTTTTTAAGTTGCATAAATGGGTCAAAACTTATTTTTAAGGTTTTTGTGGCAGAGAAAAACAGACTTCATTTTACTGTTATAGATAACCATGTAAAAATTACGTAATTCCTTTAGAAAGTAAGATAACTAGCTTTCATACTGTAACTTCTTTTTTTAGGATGTAGGCAATAATTTGTGTTTCTTATACAATATGATTTACAGGCACTATTCTCAGAAGTCAAAATATGACTCAAATTTGAGTGGTCATTCATCTTTTGTGACGTCTCCAGCAGCAGACAACATAGAAAAAGAGATGCTTCCTCATTATGAGCCAATTCCATTCAGTGCTTCTATGAATGAATCTGCTCCCACTGGTATTACTGATCATATTGCCCAAGGTAGAAACTTCTCTTGAAATGAGTTTCAGCATTATATGGTCCAACGTATGTATAAACTTTATTTGATGACTTTTTCTGCTGGATATCACCTGTATGTTCCACCATCGGCCTAAACTCAGCATGTTTGTTCATCTATTTCTTCATTCATTCAACATTTTTTGACGTCCAGTAGGTGTCAGGCACTCAACTAGGCATGGAAGAAGTATAGATGAATAAGATCTGGTTCTTGTCCTTGAGAAACTCTCTTAGACTGTTAGAAGATATAGAAATATAAGGAAAAATTACTAGTATGTCCCACTAATCAAAAATACTAACAAAGTTTAGTGATTATTGCAAAGAAGTGGTAAACTGGGTCATGGGGAGGCTTCAGAGAGGTTACACTTGTTAGGCTGGTCTTAAAGGCTTTCAGCTTCTTTGTAATGTGAGAAAAATAATAATTACCTGCCTTACAGAACTCTTGTCAAGTGAGAAAATCCATGTGAAAATGCTTTGTGAAGTTTGTGTAAATACTAGCTTTGAAGATCGCAGAATGTAAGTGAAACATCATCAACTTTGGATTAAGGCCTGGATTTGAATGATTGACATTTGCTAGCTATGTGACTTTAGGCAAGTAACTTTGTGATCCCTTCAGTTTCTTGATCTCTGGAATGGAGATGATAATACCTCTCTTAAAGAACTTTGGGAATGGGATGAAATAATCAGAGGTAATGCCTCACAAGTCATAGGCTCTTAACGGATGTTCATTTCCTTCTTTTGGTTTTTTTCAATCTAATTTGCGGTGAAAAATGAAGAATTAGGAAGTACAGGTTTGCAGTTCCTTATTTAAATATCCTAAAATCTAAAAAACTTTGAAAACCACAAAGCTTTATTTTTAAAATTTTTTTATTATTTATTTTTCTGACATGGGGCTAGACCTCATGACCCCAAGATCAAGAGTCGCATGCTCTTCCAACTGAGCCAGTCAGCCATCCCTACAAAGCTTTTTTTATAATTAAAGTGGTGGTGAAATCTGACTTAACTCATTTCAAACCCTGACCTTATCATCTTTATCTTAATATGATTTTTCGTGCATTTTGTTATACAAAATATTAATGTTTGCTTATGCATTGCTGCTTCAAATCTCTGAATGTATGGATATTAAGTAATGTATTAATGAGCGATATACTATGATTTCTTTTTAAAATCTGAGAAACTGAATTTTGAAACATTTCTGATTACCAAGTTTTAGATAAGGGATTGTGGATAGAATATTCTTTGAAAACGGTTGCTTTAATGCAAATACCATAAGTCAGTAACTATGAGGAATAAGTAAGGTTAAAGGAACATTTTTATTGCTTGGGATAGAAATTTGGATCTATGTGTAGGTTAAAGGGAGGGAGGGGAAACAGTGGGAAGGGAGAAGTTGATGATAGGTCAAGTAATGTTGTAGAAGTTGTAGAAGGGCTTCTAGGTGGGTTAGAACATAAAGTAGCCACTAAATAAATGTGGCCATTTAAGGTAATTAAAATTAAATCAGTTGAAAATTCAATTCCTCAGTTGCTTTGTAGCAGTTCAGTTCAGTAGCCACGTGTGCTAGTATCTACTCTGTTGGAATGTGCAGATACAGAACATTTTCATCATTACAGAAAATGATATTGGACAGCATTGATTTAGAGCAAGTTGGGGGGGCAGTAAGTGTTAACATTTTGGAAAAGAAGAAACAAGAGAGAATGGAAGTTAAAGTAATTTAAAGACATTCTTAAATGGATGAAAGGTATTGAAAAGTCTTGATTCTCCCCCACCCCCGCCAGTGTTTGGAAACAAAGACCTCCCAGTTAGTCAGAGAGAAGGAGGTGGGCAAGTTAGGAGAGAGTGGTTAGTATTTATCTTCAAAGGCAGCTGTTCTTAGTTCTCACTGCATCTCTCATTTTCCTAGTCCCAAGTTCAAATCCATTCTACTTGTATTCGAGCCACGCATCACTTCTTCCCTTGTAATGACTTTCATCTTACCTTCCATTTGCATTAGAAAATTCCATGCTATGTTGCATAATTCCTTTTCCAAATAAAAGCAGACAGACAAAAAAGCCCTTTGGTATCTTCCCACAGACTACAGCAAGGCCCATATTTTAATATATTTTATGTCCTTGAGAGTAGCCATCTATCCATCCATTGCTCTGCTTTCTCAATCCCTTCTCTAAATCAAGTTTGCCACTCTTTGACTATTCTCCACATGGGCCAGTTGTAGCCTCCTCTGCTTTGCCCCAGATGCTGTCCTCCCTTGCCAGGACGTTCTCCCCTTTTGTTAAAGTCCTATTTGCCCTATTTGGTTCTGCTTTCTTTTACTAGGAGTTGATAGCGTTATTAATCTTTCAAAGTAGAAAGCACTCTTTCATTGCTGTTAGACTTATCATAGATAGTTTATTACAGTTAGATTTAAATCATTGCTGTTTTATATTTTATTCCTTCCAGCTCTTTATAACCTTCCCAAAGTAGTAAATCATGCTCCCTGCACAATGCAGAATATTTTCATTGGGCTTTGTAAGGGGAAAAAATTCTCCCTAATCTTCTGATTTATGTTTCCATTATTTGTCACAGAATTTTGGAACAAAGAAGTATTTTCTTTCAGTGAGAAAAAGTTTTAGACCTGGAAGGAACTTACGAGATAGATCATCTAGTCAAACGTCTGTATTTCACAACTGAGAAAACCAAGATTCAAAGAAGTTTAGTGATTTGCCCAAGGACATTCACTGATTGTTGGCAAAGTGGGAATGAGAACTTAGGGTTCCTGACTAATAATCTAGTACATACTGTCTCCTTCAGAATCTTAAAAGTATCATTTATAGTAAAGGGCAAGGAGTTTAATAATTATTCATTAATAATGAAATGTGAGTGCTTTTTAAACCCAATATAAGGTTATAATATTTTTCTTTGCATTCTTTTTTTAGCAAAAATTTAGTTTTCAGGAATGGTATAATAGTCAAATAATGTTTAAAGCCTTTTGCTTTGTATCAGTGTGTAGTATACTATACTATATTTAGCAAAATAAAAGGTTATGCTTGAAAACATTTAAGGTGTAGTTAGGTTGATTTGAAAATTCTGATTATTCACTGGGACCTTACTGTAGAGTTCCAAAATACCACTTAAAAAAAGTGCTTTTTAAAAAATTATTTTAATTAATAGTGATTATATTAATAAAATGATGTGTCCAATTTGTATGTG
Source organism: Potos flavus (assembly GCA_028534135.1). Taxonomy (NCBI): domain Eukaryota; kingdom Metazoa; phylum Chordata; class Mammalia; order Carnivora; family Procyonidae; genus Potos; species Potos flavus. The sequence continues at coordinate 141,252,502 of CM052899.1, read as the reverse complement.
AGAACCTTTTTGAAAACTACTTCTGGAGTGGTGTGTAAGACTTTGTAAGTTAAGTAGTTGTTGACTGAATGTTATGTTAGCATTATTTCATTTCTTTTAAATTGTTTATATGACTTTTTTTGCTGGTTATACATTTTGTAAACTATGTTTAATATTTGTTTCTGTCATCTAATAGTAACTCCCCTATTTTTACATCAGTATTTAACTCTTTGATGATATATATTGCTACCTTGACTTTCTTTGGGAGAGATAAAGAATAAATGCTGGTTCCCTGGCCAGATTTATCATTGCCACTTTTTTCTGCCTTAGTATTGCTCCATTAGACCTGAGTAAAAATGATGCATGGTGATCGAAAAATGGTGATCGAAGGCTATGTTTTATACTTTTCAACAGCTATTTCCAAGTGTTTTTGGTTAAGTATAAAGATGGCTTTTTTTTTTTTTTAATAGTTCATGTATAAACTATGGTTATTGCAATGTTCAACTATGGAAAATATTACTAAGTAAAATATAGACGATGTCAGATTTTTGCCCACTAGTAGGATATATTTCTTTTTAATTGTATAAACAGTGTGAATAATTTTCCAGTTTGAAACACTAGTATTTTCGTGAGAATAAATTACACTGGTATATATTATGAGATCCATTCTTCTGGCCATGGTTACTTTTTAATTTTTTTACGTGGATTTTAAACTTTAGAAATAAAAGCTTAAAAGTGTAAGAGAAAGTCAGTTTTCGTTTTGTAATTATCTTGCGGAAAATATAGTACCTTTGAAATGGTGGTAATAATTTGACTATTTTACTTTATTCTGTTTTTATTGTAGGTAAGAAGCATTTAGAAAATTTAGTTGCTTTGGATTTATTCAAATCCTTTTATCACCATTTATTAACTGTTTGTTGTTTTAGGACCTGATCCCAACCCTGAAGAAAGTCCTAAGAGAAAAAATATTACATATGAGGAATTAAGGAATAAGAACAGAGAGTCATATGAAGTAACTTTAACACATAAGACTGACCCCTCAGTCAGGCCTATGCAGGAAAGAATGCCAAAAAAAGAAGGTATGATAGTTTAGTCTGAATCACTTTACTCTTTAGGATTGGGAACTGCAGAATTAGTTTAAAATATTAATTATACTAATATGTGATTTAATTCCGCACGCAATTAACCAAAATAACTTTTTTTAAAAAAAGAATAGTTCTGTCACAGTTATTAGTTTTTCCTTTTCTAAGTTGTTCCAAAGACCATTTTGTGTTAGAAAATTATAATAAAGTCCAAATAGTGGTATGAATTAAGACAGACTAGTTTTAATATGCTGTAGAAATTATAAATCCGTATGAATGTTTTCTCTTGTCAGAAATCACCTTGGGACTTAATAAATGTATTTTAAGTGATGCATCAAATGCATAAAACCAACTCTGGTTGCCTGAGGTTGATAACGGGCTGTAATGCCACTTTAAGCAGAATGAGAGAATCATGATCGAATAATGAAATTGTTTTTCTTACACGTTTTGTGAAAATGAAATAGAAGTTATATGCATCATAAACCACCTTTTAGGGCACTTCCAAAAGAGTTTGACTTTTTTTTTCAGTAGTACTTTTGCTCTATACTTAATTATAAATTAAAAATCATAGCTTGTTTTCATTCCTTTTGGAGCATCTGTACATTACCCAAAGTAAATTTTCTGAAACAGAAGTTTACCCCTAATGGAAGAAGACATTTTGAACAGGGGTTTGTGCCTATTTCAGTATAGAATTTTATGACATCATTTTTGAAGAATTTGAGTGTCATTGTTTTAAGGTTTTCTATTTATTACTTAAAAAAAAAAAGGAAGGAAGGAAGAGATCCTTGGTACCTTCTTGAGAGCCCTATGCCACAAAGAATGCAAAAATACATTAAAATTTTGAGTATTTTTTATTATGATTGTTCTTTTAGAACCAATTTTGTTTCTGTTAGTGGTTGCTTCATTTAGAATTCTATTTTCATATCAATCATGGGTAATATCGCTGTCATATTATGAATGTAAAAAATCCAGCTTTAAAATAGATTTATAATAAAAAATACTTGTTAATGTTTATCATTAGAAGAAAACCTTTAGCGTAAATATTTTGCATTCAGTGGCCATTATTTTGTAATATGTAAAGACTTACTGATACTTTGTTCCGCCAATTAATTTGAGGATTTAGACTGTAAGCTCCATGAGGGCAGGCGGTGGCATTTCTCTCATTTTTGTAATCTTTTCTATTATATGTTTGCACAGCATAGTATGCACTGATGTATCAGATGTGAAGTGTTTTGGTTGGGCCTCAATAATAAAGGTTAACAAAAGGAAATAAGGTAGATCTTTGGCATTTGCTGGATTTTGATATTTGTGGTTTTGACTGAACAATCTTGAAGTTCTGTTCCATGACACAGTAATGTGGAATAATTATTTTCTTTGTAAGAAGAAAATGGATTTTTTTGTGTGTGTGCTCTATATAATTTAAAGAAAAAATGGTTATGAAATAGTTTGGGTGATTTTTTAGAATGTTCTTTTTTAGAATCTAGACAGAAAATTTGACATTAGTATAGTGTAGCTTCACTTGGTCAGCAAGTGTCACTTAAGGTTTTCACCTTCAGTTTGTGTAGATTATGTTTGTTGATATTTACCTAAATTAGAAATTAAGACTGAGAAATTTCAAAAATGTAAGCATATTATCAATTAGCCATCAGGGCAATGGCAGCACCACACATCATATAACTTCTGGAAGGCTGCCTTATACTCATGAGGGAATGAAAGCTAGGGGAAAAGGCAAAATATGAGGGAAAAGGTATATAACATCTTAGTATAACAATGCAATAGTTTGACTTAAACAGACTTCCTGAAAGAATCTTGGGGGGAGGGGTCCCTAGTCCCTACTTTGATAACTGCTCCTTTACATGGTTATGAATACTCAAGTCTTCTGAAGAGTTGTAATCCACAGATGAAGGCCATGTAGAAGAGAGGCTGAAAGTAAAAGAGTAGAAAAGACAAAGGAGCTTATTACAAAATGTAATTTCATGCAAAATGCAAGAATATTGGAAACCATTTCCTCCTTGTGGTATTTACAGCTCATGGGGGAGAAGAATGATTAACCACAACCTGAAGACTTGATCATTTCTGTTACTATATTTTTTGTGAAAAACAAAATTCAAATGTTTGTTATTATTTTTTATTTCCTGGTAATTTTTTTGTATGTGCTATAATATATACCACACTTATTATGGTAAAGTTGTGTGTCCACACTTTGGACCTAAATAGACCTGTGTTCAGATTTCAGTTCTCTTTGCTTTATTAGGTTTGTACCTTGGGCAAGTTACTAATCTGTTTTCTCACCCTTCAAATGGGGATGGTGTTTATAAGGTTGTTATGAGGATCAAATATTGATGTAAAGTTCTTGATAGAGTGCATCATTACGTATGTCCAACCTCCAGTTCACAAAAGTCTAGCTAGCCCCTTTCTCATGTGCATTTATTGAAAATGAGACCGAAATGTAATTTTCATCATAGTAGCAAACTTAAAATAGTATCTTTCACTTGTTAATATTTGGAATCATCAATTATTTGTGCTTTTTTTCCTAGTCAAAGTAAACAAATATGGAGATACTTGGGATGAGTGAAAAATTGCATCATTGGACCTACTGAAGGCGTTGTCAATATCCAGCTTCATCTAGGTGGTCATGAATATCTGCATGCCTTGAGCTCAGCAGCAGTCTTCATAAACACATTTAAAACTAGAACCTGGGTTCGTGTGGTTTGGCTTATTAAAATGATGTTTAAAAATACAGATTTTAACGTGAATGTTGTGTGAATGTAGTCACCTTGAGGAACTATATGAATGATGGTATTATACTATGATCACATACAGTTTGTGAAATTGTTTAAGTTACAGGGTAAGAATACTCTCTTATGAAACTATAAAGAGATTGTCTGCTCTAGGATCAGCATATATGAAAATAATATCTGCATGTTGAATTGGGGTGGGTGGGGGGAGCAAGCCTAATTTTAAGTGTTAACCTTTACATCCAAAAATTATTAAAAAGCCTTTCTCCAGTGTTTGCTGTATTCACTTATTAATGTTTATGGTAAATAAAACATAAAGGAACATGCATCTTTGTTGATTTCATGGTTTTATTGTTTGTAATCTATTTTTAAGTATAATTTATACGTACGTGGTGTTTGTAGGGACAGGAAATTAAGTCATCTATTTCTGAATATTTCATAGTATAATGAGTGTGATGCGTGTAGATAAACATAATAAATATAGCTCAACGCCTTTATGCAGTGGTCATATTTGAAAAATTGGCAGATTCCACAGGAATAAAAATTTGGTATACTTTTTTCATTATTGACCTAATGTTTGTTTCTAGTTCAGATGAGTGGAAAATGACACTGATCTCATCTAAATTCTACTTACTCATATTGCAGTTCTACCAGAAACAGTGTTTCAGTTAGCTGTTGTAAATCCCCAAACTCGGTGGCTTAAAACAGTAGTCATTTATTATCTCTGTTTTCTCTGTGAGTCCTGAGGAAGGAAGGATTCAGCTGAGTGGTTTGGCTGTGTCCCTTAGGTCATTCAGATGCTGGATGCTTCTGACATCAGGGAACCAGAGCCACTGGGGTCTGGCCAGGGCATCTCTCCTTTCATTTGGTTTTAGGACCTTGCTATACTGAGTGATAGAGAGTAAGGGGTTTCTTTCTTTCTTTTTTTTTTTTTTTTTTGAAGATTTTATTTATTTGACAGAGACCACAAGTAGGCGGGCGGGGGAGGGAGGAAGCAGGCTCCCCGCTGAGCAGAGACCCCCGATGCGATGATGCGATGCGGGGCTCGATCCCAGGACCCTGAGATCATGACCTGAGCTGAAGGCAGAGGCTTAACCCACTGAGCCACCCAGGCACCCTAGAGGTTTCTTATAGGGATTAGATCTCCGGCAACTGTGGAGCTGGTGGATCAGTGTGCAGGCTATTGGCTCTGCATCCGGTGTTGGGCCTGTTCTGATGGTCACGGTAGAGACACAAGTGGAGATACAAGGCTCATTAGGCTTAAGTTTGGAACTGGCACACCTTCATTTCTGCATCACAGCTTGCCTAAGGCAAGTCATGTGGACAAACCCCAGGTCAAGAGATCAGTTTGCCCCACTCACAGTGGTAAGGAAGTGCAAAATTACATGTCAAGAGGCATGGATATAAAGAGAGGTATGAATTAGGCCAGGAATACAATCTATAAGGGCAGCAAAGGTAATCACTTCTACCCCGAATTCTAGTGGCCTTTAGTTTGTATCTACTTCACCCAGACAAGATATGTTGTAGTACAGCTGTTGATTTACAGATCTTTTCTCTTCTACTTACTTTGAGGGCAGGGACTACCTTACATATGAATTTACCCCTATTTCTCCTACCCCATTGCCTTGCATGCAGTAGATCCGGAAAAATATCTGCCAAATTAATGAATGAAGCCATTTCTGGGCTTTCGAATCATAAGGCCTATGGTGACAGCCCTGATTTTCAAAATTAGGGAGGTCTTCAGTGAGGTGCCTTTTTGGTATTTCTTACCCCAGCATCATTAACTTCTCCCACCCTTCCTCTTTCGTCACCTTCCCATTCCTACTCTCTTTCCTGCCCCACCCACATCTAGAGATGAGAGAATCTCTCCAATAAACCAAACCAATCTTCAAGATTTGTATTTTACAATAAATCCTTCAAGACAATCAGTGGATGAAGATTCTTCGAGTACTTACTATGAACGCCATACATTAAGGAACCAAAGGGGTTAATGGAATATCTTCCGGTGCAGGTGACAGGACTCTGACCTGTTAAATCACAAATTTTAAACTGAAAGGAACAGGTCATAGCATCATGAAGTCGAAAAAAGCCAAGAGTGTGTAATGAGTTAAACTGAGGTTCAGAATGACCGTCTGTGTAAGCATAAAATGGGAAGACCTCAAGGTGGGTCATGTGAAAGCATAGCACAGGCCAAGTGTGTGACACAATTACGTATTTTTGGACTCCGTTAACAGTAGTAGTAGTGGCAGTAATAGCTAACATCCCTTGAGTGGTTACTCTGAGCCACGCCCTGTTGTAAGCAATTTGTAAGTATTAGCTCATTTAATCCTCATGGACAACCTGTCAGGAGAGCCTACAATGTTTCCATTTTACAGATGAGAAAATGGAGGCACAGCAGGTGAGGAGCTGACTCAACATCAGTATACGATGGAGCCTCGAGAGGAGCACAGGGCATGATGCGGGGCCTCTTGCTATCAGTTCAAGTTCCGGAAATGAAAAGCATAATCCGGGTCTCTTCTGAACTGGTCAGTCCATGTTTGCAGTCTTGGTATAGAGGACAGTACAAACCAAGAGGTGTCCGTGGGCCAGGATGTGACGGGGCTGGGAACACACTCCAATGGTTGAAGAAACTCAGAGGTACATGCGTCCCAATATTTAAAGACTACTGTGTGAAAGAAGAAGAATCCTATTTTGTAGGGCTGCGTGGGACCCAAAAAAAAGGAGAAGAAGAAAAAGGAAGAAGAAGGGGAAGAAGGAAGAAGAAAAAGGAGGAGGGGGAGGAGGAGAAGAAGAAGGAGAGGGAGGGAAAGAAGAAGAATCCTATTTCGTAGCCCCAGGGAAATTACAGGTTTAGGCTGACAAACATTTACAAAGTACCTGTATCTGGCCACGAAGCGCTTGGGGCTGGAGATTCAGGCCTAAGTAAAAAAAAGACCCACTTCCTGTCCTGGAAGAGCTTCCGCTCTAGGGGCGAGGGAGGCAAACCTGGGCTCCCCTAAGACCTTTGTGAACACTGTCAAAGGCTGGGCCGTGTACTGGGCCACCCCGTGGAGCAGCGCATCTCCTTCCCCGGGAGGTAGGTGCGTGGCTCCTGGAATCTCACCTGCCCAGACCACAGAGCGGATTCCCGCAGTGGCTGGGAGGCTGGACTGGACTTCAAGCCACAAACTAGTGATAAGAACAGCTTTGTTGGTGGTGTTCACTCTTCCATTTCCAGGATCTAGGAGAGTGCCTAAGCACAGACTGGGAGCACAATCACTGAATATATGAAAGGATGAACATACAAAAACTAGGATGTCTCATAGAAAAACCTGTGCTTATTTGTTTTGAAAAGCTGGAAGATTTGGCAACAGCGGGCCCACATATTTGTGTGGGGGGGAAGTGACGACTATACCAGTGTTTCGCATTGCCCCCCGCCCAGCTTCACCCAGTTCCGTTATCTGTCTGGTCCCGGACTTTGCTGCTTCTGGGTTAATCACTGGAATTTCTGCAAACTTTCAATGTCAATGAAATCAAATTCTACAGTTGACTTCCAAGATGGAAAAATTTGGGGTGCCTGGGTTGCTCAGTCGGTTAAGCTCAGGTCATGATCCCAGGATCCCTACATCAGGCTCCCTTCTCAGCAGGGAGCCTGCTTCTCCCTCTGCTTGCCACTGCCCCCTGCTTGTGCTCTTTCTGACAAATAAATAAAGTGGACATTTTTTGTCAGTTAACAGATTGCATTATTTGAATATCAAGAAAATTGTCTACCTGACATTTTCATTGTTTTAATCAAGTCACTCAAGATAAAGTTCATGACTTTCATAATGTTAGCAGAAAATAGATAAAAGTCATCTATTCTGACAGCAAGGGAAGAGAATATCTTTTTTTTTTAAAGATGTTATTTATTTATTTGACAGAGAGAGAGAGAGAGCAGAAACAGGCAGAGGGACAGAGGGAGGGGGAGAAGCAGACTCCCTGCTGAGCAGGGAGCCCGATGTGGGGCTCGATCCCAGGACACCAAGACCATGACCTGAGCCCAAGGCAGACATTTAACCGACTGAGCCACCCAGGTGCCCCTGAGAATGTCTTTGCTTAAGTGAGAAATTTTAAAAATATATAAGTATTATATACAGTACATCTTTTTTTTTTTTTTAATCATGAAAGTACTGCTTTCACAAGCTGACGACCAGGGTGGTGAGGAGTGTTGGGAATTTCTAAATGCTGAAAGACAAATGCCACTCTTTGACACATCTTCCTACAAGAAAAAACATTCTCCTCCAGACATGCGTTTCCTAATATATGCAATAGATAATGCAGCAGAATATTTGAGATTTCTTAAATGACCTTCCAGTTTTTTGTTTATTGATTTCCTTTCACACTGTGAAAGGAAAGATCACTGTGATAAACTGTTTCAATGAATAACTTACCTGCCTAGGAAAAGCAGAGAGCCCAAACCATAAATCCAATTGGATTCAGAAGAATGATGAAGATGTCAGCTATGAAAATAATGGGCTCTTTCACCAATAATAGATTCGTTTTTTTTCCCAGTACCCTAAGACTGATTTCAACATTGACTCGCTGTGCTTAGCGATGTGAAGATGTTCAGATCCCTGGGAAATCAATTTCTGGCATGCAGGAAATAAATGTGCCTCATTCTGAATTGTTGCCAATCACCGAGAGAACAAAGAGTCACCAATTGCTAATTGTCAAAACCAGGAGTTTAACTGCGTCTGTGACGCGAGGATGTTGGCTGTGTGCTTGGATGGACAGAAACAGGACTTTATCAGCTGAAAGACCAGGCTATGTAATAGCCAGAGGACAAAGTCAAAATCACTCCATTTCAGACCATGTTCACGTAAAAATAAAAACTCCCTAATATTTTGATAGTTAAAATATTTTATATCCATTATTAACTTCTGATGAGATTTCCCTTTTTACCTCCATGGTATGGGTTTCAAGATGTATTAAGTAAAATACAAACATGTACACACACTCACACACACACACTCAATATATAAATGGTGACACATACATAAAGCATTTTCCCGAGAAAATGCAAAGATGCAAGGGAAACTTTTATGTAGGGCTCAGACAATTTGCCATAAAACACAAGGTCCCCAGTAGAAGAGGTTGGTTGGCTGGTTGTTTTTTTCATGCAAAAAATCTGGTAGGAGGATAGGAATCCACCTCCTGGGGTTGGATTGGCTGCTTCTAAGCTCTAAAAGTTTATCATTCCATGAATTAATTCTTCCAGTGATTGTTGTGTAAACAAACTGTTCCTTGGGAGACAAGAGGCAGTTTGGAAAGTCGTGTATATTTGTATACAGGCCACTAGCAGTATATAGAAGAACCTAGTTCTTTAGTACTGACCACAAGCACACACCCGTTAGCTAAACAAGCAACCTAAAGATGGTGGGCTTTGCCCAAACTTCACCATACCGATGAGGCATAAAGTCTCCTGGGTCTTTGAAAGGACAGTGGATTCAGATTCTGACTCTTTCAAGGGAAATATTTTTTTATTAAATTAAAAATCTTGGTCCCTCCATTTTAGAAAGCACTCTCAAGCCTCTAAGACACGATCTTTCATGCCCTTTGTTTCTACCTCTATACACGTTGGTTTTCTGTGGGGCATGACTTCCCAAGTTCCTCAACATTCATTCTCATCCTCTATGAGAGATCTTAAAACCCTGAACAAACGCGGAGTAAAAGAATGGATCAGAGAAGACTCTAGGATCTTTTATCTTTGCTGTAAGTAAGTTAAGGAATCCCACATAATTTTTTTGGTGTGTGAATGCTCGGGACGTGTTCTCAAATAGCAAATAAACACATACTGCTCAAGTCAACTGGGGATCTTCCACAGAAAGCATTTCAAAAGAGTGAGAGAATCACAATGTTTCTGTTCCACTCTACGTATATTATTTTAAAGTACACTTGAAATTTTAAATGTGTACAAATTCAGAGGTTTGAGAAACATCAAAAGCCTTAGATACAAGTTTAGGAAGCTGAAGGCTGCGAACTTCCCTTCTCATGTAATCCATGCTTAATTTTGCATTCCTCACAGGTGAGCAGGCAGTGCCTAGAATGGAGGCAAAAACAGAAGTTTGTGCGTTTACACTGGAAGGTCTAGTCCTAACACAACTTTGCTGGTAGACTTTCCTTCCTTCCTTTCTTCTTTTCCTTTTCCCTTTCTTTCTTCTCTTTCTTTTCTTCTTTCTTTCTTTCTTTCTTTCTTTCTTTCTTTCTTTCTTTCTTTCTTTCTTTCTTTCAGAGAGAGAGAGCTCGAGCAGGGCAGAGGTAGAGAGAGAGAGAGAATCTCGAGCAAACTCCATGCAGTGAGTGAGCCCAGTGCGGGACTCGATCCCACGACCCCAAGATCACCATCTGAGCCGAAATCAAGAGTCAGATGCTTAACCAACTGAGCCCCCCAGGCACCCCCTAAGAGGCATTGTCTATGTTAAAGTTCACAAGCCTTATTTTTAAAAGGAAAAATAGGAGCTGTTTCTTGGTTTGCGACTCCCAGAATTTCACCCCGCAAAAAGGGCCAACAACGATCTTCATGTCCATTGTTTTCAGTTTTCAAGCTGCCTCTAGAATAGAATCCACTGTGACAAGTGAGGGTCTTTAGAGAAATGTGTCCCCACCACTAGTCCTATAAATAGTCTCTTAGAAATAGCTATTCGCTGAGCTATTACTGAGCACTTACTGTCCTAAATAATCACTTCGATTCCTTATAACATATCATGAAAACAGTTCTGATCACCATTTTCTACAGAGGAGAAAACTGAAGATCAGAGAGTATAAGAAACTTGTCCAAGGTTACCCAGCTTTGTAAGTGGTAGAACTGGTTTCCACCCAGGTACTCAGACCGCAGGGGAAATGTCCTTAAGTCCAGAATCCTGCGGCTCACACCTCTGAGTGAGAATCATGAGCCAAACTAACCTAGAAGGGTTCTATTAAGTCCTGTGGCAGAGAAACCTGTTCCCATTGTGCGTGGCCCCATGACAGTAGAAGCCATGTCTGCTGATGAAGGTATTTTTTAGAGACCCGGACATTGCCTTAAACGTAGTAGGTGCTCAGGAAACATTGAGCAAATGAAACAGGTAATTAAGTTGAGTAATAAATAATTATTATTGACGTTAAAGAGCAACAGCTCAAAAATGGAGAATTAAAGAGGTTTTTTTTTTTCCAACATATGGATATCTAGAAAATGGTTTAACATTATAAGTGGTGAAAGGGCCTCCGTTTAACTTTTTATAAGCCCTTTCTTTACAACCCTCAATCAAAAAGATCACAAACCTGTTGCAACAACATGGATGGTGTGAGAGCGTATTATGCTGAGCAAAAAAAGTCAGAGAAAGGCAAATACCATATGATTTCACTCATTATGTGGAATTTAAGAAACACAACAAATGAACAAAAGGAAAAAGAGAGAGAGAGAGACAAATCAAGAAAAGACTCTCAACTCTAGAGAATAAACAGATGGTTACCAGAGGGGAGGTGGGTGGGGGGATGGGTGAAATAGGGGATGGAGATTAAGAGGACACTTATCATGATGAGCACTGACAATCACTAGATTATACACCTGGAACTAATAGAACACTGTATATTAACTGTACTGGAATTAAAATTAAAAACTGAATAACATTTTTTTTTAAAAAGTTACAAACCTATTATGCCCTGGACCAAAACCAGCCCCACGTAGCTGGTCTTCAACGGAATGGAATTTACTCTGGCATACTCGTATGTATGACGCCTTTCCAAGGGCAAATCCCAAGATACCCGCAACTGTAAAAGCAAGGTTAGGACAGATCATTTAAAAGCTCAGAATCTCCTCCATTAATTATCTTCTAGAACTTTCTATATGAGCCACACTAATTTTTATGTGAAAAGTACCACGATAAATCAACGAACAAAATCTCTGCGAATGAATCTCCCTATTAAAGAGCAAGTTTGGGAAATGGAGACTCTCTGATCTCCTCAGTTTTGAGCTCGTGGTAGAAGGGCCAGGACAGAGGAAGCGAAAGTGCTGTCTCAGGGACTGGCAGCCAGAGGGAGGCCCAGCTGGCAGATAAATGTCTGAGGCCACCACGGAAGGAAGGGATGGGCTTTGGGTTGTGGCTGTAGGTAGCTTCCAAATTCCTTGGCAGGAAATCCCCTTAACTCTCTCGATGGGTTCGAGAAGGGGGAGCTGCGATCCATTTTGCCTGCAGGGAGGAGAGGTCACGAGGCAGAGGGAACCTCCCGGGGGAGAAATACCCAACCTACTCTTCTTGCTGGGAACGAGGTTTCAGTCTCTACACTGGATGGCATCCTCTTTGTACCTGAGGGCTCTATGTATAATGAGTAGAATAAGATGAGCCCCCAAGTTTGTGGTATATGCATTATTAGAAAGTCCCTGCTTTTTGAAAAGTATTCATTGGCTAGGTCTGTTATAGAAAATATTTTGAAAAAACTGGCCAAAAGGAGAAAATTTAAAACCCTTGATGGCTCAATCATTCAGAGGCTCTGTTGTTGGTCTCTCTTTGGTCCAGGCTTTAAAGAGGCCTGTCGAGGGTGGGGTCCCTACGGCTCAGCCTCATGTCAGAAAGTGTCGCATGAACTAAGAACTGCAAAGAGACAAAAAAAAGGAGACCGATTTTTCAGAGTCAACACAGGCAATTTGGTCAGCATGACCTCTGTATCTCCAGTTGCTATAAACATCTTTAAAAAAAAAATAACAATGAATTTTTTTTTTAAACTTCTATAACTTACGTGCAACTTTGGGCAATGATCCAAATCTTGGGTTAGATGCTAAATAACCTAAGGAGCAATATGGAAATACATTATTATTTCATTTCATGACTTATTTAAATTTATAAAGTACAAAGAAAACTTCAACGTTTAAGATACACGCAGATTCTCAACCTAAAGAGATGATAATTTTTAAAGAGTTAAAAGTCAATTCTGGATTGAGTTTAACTGTCAAATCACCTTTTTTGGCAAGTGGCAAGTATGGGCTTGCCAAAATGTATAGGAAAAGAATATGAAACAGAAAATTCGAGAGTGATTTAAAGATATCAAGGTCGGGCGCGTCGGGAGGGGACACCTGGGTGGCTCAGATGGCTGAAGGCCGCCTCTTGGTTTCCATTCAGGTCATGAGATCAAGCCCCATGTCAGGCTCCGTGCTCAGCAGAGTCAGCTTGGGATTCTCTCCATCTCCCACTGCCCCTCCCCCAGCTCGTGCTCTCTCACAATCATGCTCTCTCCCATTCTCTCTCTCTCTCTCTCTAAATAAGTAAAATTTTAATAAATAAATAAAGATATCAAGGCGGGGCTCCCAGCTGGCACAGCCTGTGGAGCACACAACTCTTGATCTCAGGGTTTTAAGTTCGAGCCCCATGCTGGGCGTGGAAATTACTTAAAAAATAAAATCTTAAAAAAAAAAAAAAGCTATCAAGGCAAAGGCAGAACTAACAACTTAGTTCCAAGCAATTAGGCATCGCCGCCTTCCTCTTTTTAAGTAACTCAACACAGAGTCTCAGTTTAGAGATTCGTAGTATATAGATCATAATTTTTAAATGAAAACATTAAAACCTGTGGCAGGCAGAGTCATGATCTCCTAAACATGTCCACATCCCAATCCCTGGAAACTGTGAAGAAATGGAATTAAGGTTGTTAATCAGATAACTTTAATTTTTTTTTTTAAGATTTTATTTATTTGTCAGAGAGAGAGAGAGCACAAGCAGAAGGAGCAGCAGGCAGAGGGAGAAGCAGGCTCCCTGCTCTGCTCTGCTCTGCAGGGAGCCCGATACTCGGGACTGGATCCCAGGACCCTGGGATCATGGCCCAAGCCGAGGGCGGACGCCCAACCGACTGAGCCACCCAGGTGTCCCCAGATAACTTTAAAATAGGAAGACTCTCCTGGATTATTTGGGTGGACCCAATGTAATCAAGATGTAATCATCTCGAATGTGGAAGAGGGATTCAGAGACAAACCAGACAGATGGCAGGATGAGAACTTGCCTCAGTGTTGCTGGCTTTGCAGACAGAGGAAGGGGCCGTGAGCCAGGGAATGTGGGTGGTCTCCAGAAGCTGGAAAGGGAAAGGAAGACCCAGACCAAGCTCCCCCGCGTCCCAAGGAAGGTAGCATTGCCGGCACTTTGATATCTGCCCACTGAGACCTATTTTGGACTTCTGACCTCCGAAACTGTGAGATAATAAATTTGTATTGTTTTAAGCCACTATGCTTGTGGTAATTTATTATAGCAGCCACAGAAAACTAATACACAAACCTGGAAAAGTATATTTGCACACGTGCAGGAGACTATAGATTTTAAGCAATTCAGTATCTATAAAACATAATCCCTATAGATGTTGTGGCCATATTTTTTTGTTGTTAGAAATGGTCTGATGCAGGCTTGCTACTGATTGATGAATATATTTCTTTTTTTTTTTTTAAAGATTTTATTTATTTATTTGACAGAGAGAGAGATCACAAGTAGGCAGAGAGGCAGGCAGGGGGGGGGGAAGCAGGCTCCCCGCTGAGCAGAGAGCTCAATGCAGGGCTCGATCCCAGGACCCTAAGATCATGACCTGAACTGAAGGCAGAGGCTTAACCCACTGAGCCACCCAGGCGCCCTGATGAATATATTTCTATAAAAAGGCTATCTTCAAGTTATAAAAAGGAAATCAGGGGTGCCTGGATGGCTTACTCAGTTGGGCGGCCAACTCTTGATTTTGGCTCAGGTCATGATCTCAGGGTCCTGGGATCGAGCCCCATGTTGGGTTCCACGCTCAGTGGGGCATCTGCTTGAGGATTTCTCTCCCTCTCTCTCTGCCCATCTCCCCACTTGTGACCTCTCTCTCTCTCTCTCTAAAATAAATAATAAATCTTAAAAAATTGAAATCTTATTTAATAAATCACCTTTAAAGACAAGAGTAGTATTGACTGAAATGGGATTCTCCTAGACGTATGACCTATGTGGTCTTTGAGACCCCAGGAAGAACTAGAACATTTTCCCTCATGTGTGCTGGGTATAATACTCTTTTTAAAGTCCTGGGATCCACAGTGTTCAGTATAGTGCCCTTCAACAAAGTCAGGTGCCTTCTTGTGGTCTGGGGCCCAAGCAATGCGTAAAGGGGCTCTCATAGATGGAGATAAGAAGAAAGAAGAGAGTTAGATGGGAAATGTGGAAAACTCTAAGAGGCAGGGAGAGGCTCTGTGGGGAGATGCTGGGTGGCTGCTAGTTTCTAGATCTGTTGTTCACATTAGACAGGGTGTCCTTCCCGTCTCTTGTCACGATGAAGGGCATGATGGGCAGGGCTCGGGTGGATTTCCGCACCACGTATCTCCTCTCTCGAACCCGCTTCTGAAGGAGATACTCTGTCTAACCGTATGCGGCGCCCGAGGGAGACCCAGGGACTCCGGTGCAGAGAAAGGCATAGCATTGGTTTCCTGGGCTCTAACAACTTACCGCAGACTTAGTGGTTTAAAGCAACACAAATTTGTTAGTTTATAGTGCTGGAGGTCAGAGGCTCAAAAGGGGTTTCACTGGGTGACTCGGTCCATTGGGGTGGCTATACCAAAATATGGCAGACTGGGGAGGGGGGGTTATAAACAACAGAAATTAATTCCTCAGTTCTGGAGGCTGAAGTCCGAGGTCAGGTGCGAGCATGGTTGGGTGACAGTCCTCCCCAACCCAAGAATCACCAGATTCTTTGGGGTTGTAGACTTCTTGTTGTATCATCAGGTGATGGCAGGAGCTAGGGAGCTCTGCGGGATCTCTTTTCCAAGGGCACTAATCCCCTTCATGAGGGCTCTACGTCCCCACTAAAGACCCCATCTCCTAATACCATTGCATGGGGTGTTAAAAAATTAGCCATGTGAATTCCGACCATAGTACTGGGCTAACATCAAGCTATTGGCAGAGCTGCTTTCTTTCTGGAGGCTCGAGGGTTTCTTGCCTTTCCAGCTTCTGGAGGCCAGCCACATCCGTGGACTCATGGGCCCTTCCTCTGTCTTCACAGCCAGCACCGTTGAACCGAGCCCTTCTCCTGCTGCTATCCCTCTGGTTCCCTCTTCCGATCCACTCTTGCATTTTTCATGAGCCTTTTGATTACACCAGATCATCCAGAATGATCTCTCTGTTTTAAGGTCAGCTGATGAACAACCTTAAGTCCACAGGCAACTTTAATTTCCCTTTGCCACGTAACCTACTATAGCCACTCAGTCAGGAGATTAGGACATCTTCGGGAGTGGGGTGGGGGGGGGGGACTTAGTCTGAAAATTAGCAAAGACCTGCATAAATAAATCCCTCACCAAAAAACAAATGCCAAGTGCCAAAAAGCTGCCAGGAGGATCAGTGAAAACTGGGCTTTCTTAAGTTTAATTGTTCAATAGATCTAGAGTCTTACCTTGGTAGACTAGTCCTTGGGTGGCAAGCATGCTCACAAGAGAAAAAGGCAGAGCTGTAAAAGAAACATGCCCTTCAATATCGCTATTTTAAAGCATGGCACCTCATCCAGAAGTCAAGGGAAATTAGTCTGGGCTTTTTTTTTTTTTTTTCTCTTATCTACCTGGGCAATGAGTTTTCAATCGTTTGTTATTTCACTTATTCAACAAATATTTATTAAACGTTGCATGCAGAATTTTCTCAAGATCTGCCTCAGTCCCTCAACCTGAAGCCCAGTATGAAGGGGACAAAACTTAACCCCATGCTACTCCATCCCTGCCATCCGCTTTTACTGAGTGCCCCCATGCACCAGATTCGGAGCACGACCTACGACAAAGGCATCTCAGCGCGTGTGCCCACTTAGTCGCTGAATTGGGGAGTTGCTCTGAGCTGTGGCTTTGAAAATTTTCAATCCTACGTAAAAGTTAAAAAATAACACTATAAACTCCGTCATACCCCATCTAGGACGCTTCCTAGCTTTTGTCTTGAGGGATACTGCACAACTTGGGGATGTCTGTTTTCTGAAGATCACGAGAGGATCACACTCGTGTCAAACATGGGTGGTGCTGAGCGGTGATTTTTAAAACAGGCCAGTTAGTCCGGCAAAGGCAGTTTCTAGTTCTATCAAAATGCAACACTTCTTCTAAGAGCAGAGAGCGCGGATAAACATCTAGCTCTTCCTAGCAACCAAGAAAAATCGAATAGCAACTGATTTCTCCACTCCTATCTACCTGACGGTAGACAAATGGGTCGTCCTGAAATGTTAATCTTCTAGTGCTCACTTAAGTTACTGACTAATTCGTTGTAAAAACAAAACAAAGCAAAACAAAAACATAACCCATGCATTTCTAGGAGCACAATCAATAATCATAATAATGTATAATGAATATCAAGTTCTAAAGTGTTACTTCCCAATCAATTGACACTGAACTTGACTGATCTGAGAAATCAGGATGCATATTTCAAAGTAAAAATTATCCCAACGCTGCAAAACACTGGGACTATATCTATAGGCTCCATCATGACATTTCCAAATGGCAGATCATGATTTTTTTAAATTGAAAGAGACTTGAATGCACAGCATGAATTCACACCCTCAGCTTACATAAGGCAGGCCTGGCAAGAGGAAATGCAAAGTCCCTGCTCAGAAGTGTCATTATCATCGTTCTAATGTGACACTGGGGCCATTTACTGTGGCAAATACGGTGTTAACGAAGATTAAGAGGGGAGCAATTACCTCTCTTCCAGAAACTTTCTTCTTGACATTCTCGGATAATCTTCGAAATCTCTCCCCTGTGGATGTGCAGTTTTGATTTCGGACAAAATAACAGACTCTGTAAGGAAAGTTCTGTGGTGAGTTGACCGGAATCATCAGCAAAGCATCTGCTCTGTTTTCCCTAGAGGAGCGCAGGGAGGACTCTGGACTCTGGTCACCCAGCATGTGTCCTGTGTGGCTGCCAGCAGTCACGACCAGTCTCAGCCAGTGCCTTCCAACCGGGAACGCTGGGCGGATTTAGGCAAGGAAAGAATCCCAGCTGGAGAAGCAGAGCGATTCACTGACTCTCAAACATGGAATGGATATCTGGTCAGAATGAATTACCGCTGAGGGGCGCCTGGGTGGCTCAGTGGGTTAAGGCCTCTGCCTTCGGCTCAGGTCATGATCTCAGGGTCCTGGGATTGAGCCCCCGCATCAGGCTCTCTGCTGGGCGGGGAGCCTGCTTCCCCCTCTCTCTCTGCCTGCCTCTCTGTCACTTGTGATCTCTCTCTGTTAAATAAATAAATAAAATCTTTTAAAAAAAAAAAAAAAAGAATGAGTTACCACCGAGACCCGATTTTCTTTCCAACCTCCAGCCTCTGTCCACACGGCTCACTCTCCCTGCAAGGCTACTCACCCCCTTTGCCTGCCCGGTGTCCTTAAGACCCGATTCAGTGTTGCCTCCTGGCTGGGGAAGAGATTTCCCCGAAAGCACAATGTTTATGTATCTGGGATCCCATACAGAGCAGGGGACTGCAAGTTAGCTATTTATAGATCTGGTATTCCAATTCGCCTACTTCTACTTCTGTATGCATTTTAAGGCCATGAACTCATCAACAGACTGCTTTTTATTTGTCTACATGCTCTACTTTCTGTCTTAACAGGTTCTTTGTACATATTTATTAAGTGGTCTGCACATAATTTGCGGTTGACGTGACCATTTTTATTAGATCTACAATATTTTCTTTATCATATCGATACGTTATAATCTGGACTAACTCCCATCATTTATGACCCTCCCCCTTTTGTGGGCGTATATTATTCACTCGTGCTTACCTACATTCTCCATTCCTTTTCTCCTCTGCCCATCGCTGCCATTCTGGGGGTTTAATGTGGCTCATTTGTTGGTATGCATTATTGTACAATGTTCATTGTTGAGGGTACATGCCTCTTTTTATGCCAATGGCATTGTTTTACATATGTAATTTTACTCAAAAAATGTTTTCAACTCCGCTCTATGCTCTTGAGATCTAACTGCTGTTAGGTCACTGTTCTAACTGTTCTAACTGCTGTTACTGTTCTAACTGCTGATTAATTCCCCAGCATGTCTTCCTACAGTCTCCCGTGAGAACATTTGTAGATAGATGCCTAGAAGTAAAATAGAGGACACGTGGATTCCCAATTGGACAAAGTCTCGCTGGAGTTCTCTCCCCAATGGCTGCATCAGTATCCACACACACACCAGCAGTTCCAGAATGTTCCTCTATGCCTACAGAGCTTGCCTGAGAGCTAGTTAAGCTGGATTCAAAGCAGGTTAAAGAACCGATTTTGTGGGGCGCCTGGGTGGCTCAGTGGGTTAAAGCCTCTGCCTTCAGCTCAGGTCATGATCTCGGGGTCCTGGGATCGAGCCCCACATCGGGCTCTCTGCTCAGCGGGGAGCCTGCTTCCCCCTCTCTCTCTGCCTGCCTCTCTGCCTACTTGTGATCTCTCTCTCTGTCAAATAAATAAATAAATAAATAAAATCTTTAAAAAAAAAACCCGATTTTGTAACATTTGGCATTATCCAGTTTTCTAAATGTTGACAGTCTAATAAGTACAATGTAATTATTTTATTCTTACTTGCATTTCTCTGATAACTAATGTATGTGAGAATCTACATATTTTTAGCCCGAATGCCCTTCTCCTCGCATGTTGAGGCAGTCCCTCAACGAACCTGGGTTGTCATCTTGTGTTATATAGTGGCCCCATACTTTTGTCATTGTGGTAAAACACACAGAACCTAATACTTGTCATTTTAACCATTTTAAAGTACACAATCCATGGCACTAAGGACACCCACAACGTTGTACAGCCACGACCCCGGTCTAGTCCCAGAACTTTCTCATCACCCCGAAAGGAAATTCCATACTCATTAAGGAGCCTCTCCTCATTCCCTGCTTCCCCGCAACCCTTAGCTCCCTGGCAATCACCAATCCGCTTTCTGTCTCTATGGATACATAGTGCTATCATACATTATGCTTCCTTTTGTGGCTTCTCTCCCTTTGCATAATGTTTTCATGGTTCATCTGTGTTGGAGCACATGTCAGTAATTCATTCCTTTTTATGGCTCTAGAACATTTCATTGTATGGATATACCACATTTTGTTTATCTAGTCATCTACTGGTGGGTATTTGGGTCATTTCCACCTTTTGGTTATCGTGAGTACAGCTGCTCTGAACGTGGATGTGTGAGTTTTGTTTGAACACTTGTTCTCAATTCTCCTGGGCCGTACAGTAATTCTATGCTTAACTTGTTGAGGAACTGCCTGTTTTCCACAGCAGCTGCACCATTGTACGATCCCACCAGCGGAGTATGGGAGTTCCAATCCTTCCACGTTCCTGTCAACACTTCCCGTTTTCTCTTTTGTTTCTGTTCTTTTCAGATTAGCACATTAATTTTTTTTTTGATATAACTTATTTAGTTAATTGAAGCTCAATAAATGAAATTGTTTCTGTTTTGAATTATGGTCATGCTAGTGATTGTGAAATGGTATCTCATTGTGGTTTTGGTTTGCCTTTCCCTAATGACCAATGACATCGATCATCTATTCATTTGCTTGTTGGCCATTCATATATTTTCCTTGGAGAAATACCTATTTAAGTCCTTTGCCCATTTTTTTAATTGGGCCATCGATCTTTTTGTTGTTGAGCTGTCAGAGCTCTTTGTATATTGTGGATACTAGACTCTTATCAGATATGTGATTTGAAAATAATTTTTTCCATCTCTGGATGGTTCATTCATTTTTTTTTTAAAAACAAATTTTATTTAATTTGTTCCTTGCTGTACAGGTCACATTTGTATTTCCTTGTTTGTTAATTATTTATGTAGGACCTCTGCCATTTACCTCTTGGGTATTTAGTATATCTCTTGAGGTGCAGCTCTTTGGCTTTTGAGTCTTGCCTTGCTGATTTTGCCAATGTTCCTTTCTGGACTCTTTGTAGTAGATGTCAATGTGGATGACGGTCACCATTTCTTGAGCACTTTCCCATGGGCCGCACACTGTGCCAAGCACTTTACATGCATGATGATAAGGTAGAAGGACCCTGTGAGGCATCTATGCCTTTAGAGTTCTATAAATAGCTCAAGTAGGCAAACCTCCATCTTCTTTCTTTATAACTCCCCACAACACAGCACACAAATGATGGTGATCAGGGTGAGTCATGGTGGCGAGAGAAGGAGCTGTTCTCCCTCTCCACTTACCTTAGTTCCTCTAAGGTAAGGAACTTACGGAGCAAGCGCTCCTTATCCCTGTGTCAATATCTCTTTTTGGTTCTGCTAGTGACTGCGGCAGAGTTAGGGAACGCCTCCCTCCCTCATCTGCCCCAAACACACCCATATATATCCACATCCGGGGTCAGGGACCCTGACCACTACAATTGCTGTGAGTCCTGCTGTCAAGATTGCTGTCAAGACTGCACAGTCTCCCCGGAGGAGCTCTGGTGATCCCTTCCTGTACAGTCATCCATGGTTCATGGCTCTCTATTTCACAGAGGCAACCCGGGTGTCTACATTCTTTTCCTTGTGACTTGATACCATTTGTCTGTTTGCCCCTCCTAAGCTTTGCTCCTTAAACATCCCCTCCTTCATGAAACCATTTTTAGCTGAAAAAGTTGACGCTAGAGAACATGAACTCCATTTACCCACCACAATACTTTGTCTTTGCTTCACGTATGTGTCCCCGAAACATACAATATTCATTCTTCACCCTTTGCAAGACTGTGTCCCCGTTAACACTAGGGTTCCCAATCTGATTGCTACTTTAGTAGTTAAGGGACACCTGTCAGCAGCATATATACCTAGTACGATTAGGTTTGGCACCAAAAATGTAAAAACAAGCGTGATGTATCATTCTGTTAGATTCGATTAAGAGAGTTGCTCTGCTAAGGAAACTTCTTCAGTCACTGACAGCCTACATAAGAGTTAGTTAGGCTGGATTCTCACCAGGGAAGAGAAAAGAAAGGGTTTTACAAATAAAATTTTAAAAGGCTCCTTTTCAGAGAAGCTAAAAAAAAAAAAAAAAAAAAAAAATTCCTTCCCCATCCCACTGTCTCTGAACCCACCCAGCAAAGTGCCAGATTGAACACGGTAAGAGGACTGCTCAAGGATGAGGTTTAAGGAAAGTCCTATATGATGTTCCTCTTCAGTTGGCATACTTCTGAATTAAAAATATACCTGCTTGCTTGGTGGTGGCAAATGGTGGCCTTTATCTTGGTTTCCGTGAGTAGACACTGAAGCCATGATGACTTTGTCTTTGCTTCTCTTCTAGTTGAGTGTACTCAGCTTCTTGTTGACTCGATGTCTAAGGAAAGTAGAAGGGAGTCACTATGCTGACTATGTCACCATTCCGTCTCCATGTCTAAATTTTAGATCAACCTTAAAAACATCCTTAGTTGGGGTGCCTGGGTGGCTCAGTGGGTTAAAGCCTCTGCCTTCGGCTCAGGTCATGATCTCAGGGTCCTGGGATCGAGCCCCACATTGGGCCTCTGCTCAGCAGGGAGCCTGCTTTCCCCTCTCTCTCTGCCTGCCTCTCTGCCTACTTGTGATCTCTTTCTGTCAAAGAAATAAATAAAATCTTAAAAACAAAACAAAACAAAACACCCTTAGTATCAACTCACCAATTTGGAAAACTTACTTTCATTTTGTCATTAGTCTTAGTCTCCAACCACCTGCAGACTCATTTTCTAATGCTCCCCCCCACACACACAAATTAACTCGCTATGGGGACAAATCAGATTTAGGTTGGAGTGAAATGACACACCATGCATAGTTTTACCACTTAAAAATTGTGTCCTAAAAAAAGTTTCAATTCGTTACAAGGTCACTAACTACAAGAAATATTTATTGGGTGTCTACTATGTGCCAGGCGAGGGAATACAATGATGGGGGAAGACGAAAATCGGGGCTGAAGGAGCTCCTGGTCTAAAGGAGGAAGACAGGGGTGCCTGGGTGGCTCAGTGGGTTAAAGCCTCTGCCTTCTGCTCAGGTCATGATCTCAGGGTCCTGGGATCTAGCCCCGCATCAGGCTCTCTGCTCAGCAGGGGGCCTGCTTCCCCCCCCTCTCTCTGTCTGCCTCTCTGCCTACTTGTGATCTCTCTTTCTGTCAAATAAATAAAATCTTTAAAAAATAATAAAATAAAGGGGAAGACAGACAAGCCAGCAGTTATCCAACATGCAAAGGGCTGCCTTACACGTGTGTATGGTGTACTAAGGAAGGAGAGGAAGAAAGGTCTATCCTCTCGGTCAGTTCTGAAGACACCAAAGACTAAGCCTCTTGAGTTTTCAAGGGCTGGATGGATTCCAGAGGCGGGAAGACCAGTTGGGAAGGTGCTGTAACAGTCCGGCCAAGGCACTGAGGAGACCGGAACCAAGACCTTGGGGAAGGATAGCGACGATAAACTTGAGTTTGGAAATGTGGGATTTGATGTCTGTGGGGGCATGCATTGGAATTAGCCGGTAGGAATGAGAATATTTGATAATTTGGGTCTGGAGCTACAGATTAGGGATAGGCAGGGAAGAGGAACTTTGGGAGTTGCTGTCATAAAGATGAGAGGTAAAGCAAGAAACATGAATAAAGTTTTCTACAAAGAGTATTGGGAAATGTGAACATCGAGGCCAAGGGAACACCGACAAGAGAGGAAAAAGGAAACAAACCAGGCCAAGGAAATGACTGAAAAGGAATAGTTGGTAACAGAGGGGTGGGAGTTTCTGAAGGAGAGAACGCATTATCGGTACCACATGGGCTCAGAAGAGTGATTTGGCACCGACGGGCATGTTTCCAGGCGGACCATGAACCCTCCCAACCCCACCCCTAACTCCAACAATGGCCACAGTGAGCAGTGAAGGGCAGCTGTGCCCTCAGATTGACCCTGTTTCTTGACGAGCTCCAGGAAGTCTTTGCTGACCCAAAGCCAAATGAGATCATGTTAGCTCAGGCGTTAGGCGGCTGCCTCAAACCAGGAAGCAAAGATCCCATGTCTCAGCTTCGGTGCTCAGGCCCCCTCGCACCCATTGAATCCCAGTCCACATCTGAGCAGCCCCCGCCACCATGCCCTGGTCTGGCTTGGGGTCCCTCCCCTTTTTCAGTGGTTGGGGCTGCAGGAGCGCCGACACCTGGGCAGGGGGAGGGAGGCCCGCGGCAGGACGAGGACGCGCGCGTGCTCAGATGGACAGCGGAGGGGGTCGCGGCACTTCCTGGTGGCGGGGGAGGGAAGCCGGCCATCAGCCCGCCGAGGTCAGCCCCATCTCCAGCCTCAGGCCGCCTGCACGACCCCGAGCCCCCTATGCTTGCCGGATCTGGGCCGAAGCCCGAGCCAGGCCTGGAGGGATTGGCGGAGACGATTCTGGATCCCCCGCCCCTGAGGACCCCGGCAGTAAAGCGGCAGAGGAGCCGCTCCCCCCAACCCGTCCCCCGCCCCAGGTCCTCGCCGGGCCTCCCGCTGTCACCCGCGGCGGGCTCACCTGCGCAAGTAGGGGTCCGGAGCTAGCCGCGCCCGAGGGCCCGCGGAGCCGAGCGGAGCCTGCCTCCTCCCGCGACCGCCGCGGCAGCCGGACTGTCCCCGCCTCCCAGCGCCGTCCCCGCGCCTCTCGGCCGCCGGATTCTCCCCTGCCCCCGCCGGCCTGTCCTCGCTGTCTGCGCAGCTGACCCGGCCGCGTCGTCCTCCTCTGGCTCCGCCCCTCTGCTCGCTCTGCAAGCGCACCCCACCCCCGCCGGCGGTTCTTTCCCCCCCGGGTGACATCAGCACCCGCCCGCAGCTGCTCAGGCTGAAATCTGGCTCTCGGAGACTCCCGCCTCACTCTGGAGTCCCGACACCTGGTAGGTTCTCATTAACTCCTTTCATCCCCCAAACCCGGCAACAACCATCTGCTGAACGCCGTCCCTAGGTCAAGTGTTTACTTTCACTTATAGGCAAGCCTTTCTTTCTTTCTTTCTTTCTTTCTTTCTTTCTTTCTTTCTTTCTTTCTTTCTTTCTTTCTTTCTTTCTTTCTTTCTTTCTTTCTTTCTTTCTTTCTTTCTTTCCTTGTATAATCGACATATATCATTGTATTAATTTTAGATGTATAACATAATTAGATATTTGTCTACATTGTGAAATGATCACCACAAAAAGTCTAGGTAACATCCCTCACTATACAGTAATCCCCCCACACCAATTTTTCCCGTTTGGATGAAGACATTTTTTTTAAATAAAGATTTTCTTTATTTGACAGAGAGAGAGATCACAAGTAGGCAGAGAGGCAGGCAGAGAGAGAGGGGGAAGCAGGCTTCCCGCTGAGCAAGGAGCCCGATGCAGCGTTCGATCCCAAGACCCTGAGATCATGACCTGAGCCGAAGGCAGAGGCTTTAACCCACTGAGCTAGCCAGGTGCCCCTGGATGAAGACTTTTAAGATCTACACTCTTAGCAACTTTTTAAAGAAGTTTACTTATTTATTTATCTATCTATTTATTTATTTATTTAAGTGATCTCTACACCCAAGGTGGGGCTCAAACTCACCAACGGGAGATCAAGAGTTGCATGTTTCTCCCCTCTCTCTGCAACTTTCAAATATGCAATGCAGTATTATTAACTATCGTCACCATGCTGTACATTAAATGCCCATAATTTACTTTATAACTGAAGTCTGTACTGTTTGCCCACTTTCATCCATTTCGCCCATCCCCATGCAATCCTTTTTACAACCTTTAGAGTGAGTACCATTATCCTCATTTTATAGACTGAGTGGTGCAAGGCCACACTGGGAGTCTGGAGTGAAAGCCACGTCGGCTTGGTTCCCAAGCCTTCTCTTTCTGTCCTCTGTCCCTGTGCTCTGGCTTCCTGCCACTGCCAGCGTCCCACAGGGGAAGCTGCTGGGTGCCTTTGTCATCTGTATCTCTCACCCCAACCTCAGTGGAGATTCTCCCTTGGGATCGGGGCACTGGGGCTCAGGGAGTGTGTTGAGTTGGAAGACAGGTTGTAAATCAAGTAGAAGACTCCCATCATTTCTCACCATTTCCTACTATCCCAACTAGTCTCTATGCCTCTGACTTCAGCCCCTGCACCGTGCTCACCCCCTTGCCGGCCCCTCCACCACCCCTCCTGCCTCCTTTCTATTCTTCCCTTCTGTTCCTCAAGTTCTCTCAGCTCTGTCCCCCTGAGTCCTGGCCTGGAGCCTCCCCCTACCTGGAGTCCTCTCCCCATCGGTCCTGTCCTGACTTTTTCCTACTCATCCTTCTCTGACTCTTCCTCAGGAAGCCTGCCTTGACCCCCCACCCAGCCGAAAGTAGGTCTCCCTTCTCGTTCATAGCAGGATTCCCTATTTTCTTCCATGGCGCTTATCATGTGTTGTTCTTATATACTTGTTTTTGAGCTTATTTTTTTCAAAGCCTGTTTGCTCTGCCTCCGTGTAATGTTCTTGAGCTACAGAACGAGGTGACATCTGTTTTGATCATCGTTGTATACCTAGCATGTTGTATACCTAGCATGTAGGAGGGGCTCCAAAATAGCTGTGGAATGAATGAATGGATGAATGAGCCTGGATCCAAAGGCTGTGTGTCAAGAGGCTATAGTTTTGGAGGCTCAGCATTCCCTAGTAGATCCCCCAGACCACATTACTCTTTGCAATTTACCAGTTTCTTTTCACCCGTTTTTCCTTGCCAGGTGAAAGGGGATATCATTCTTTCGTTAGTTTCACCTTGCGTTACCACAAGTCAGAAGTAACCCTCTGCCATTTTGTGGTATGAAAGGAAGAGCTTTCTAACTGGTTTTATTGGAAAACATGAACAGCCTCCCCATTACACGGAAGTCTAACTTCCCACAAATACCCTAGGGGGACACTTTTCCTTTAACATCTTGCTGAAATCAAGTCCATGTCTCAACCCTTGATTCCACTTCCCAACAGGATGGTCAGCTAAATGCCTTAAATAACTAGGGATTACCTTTATGTAATGTGTAGGGATTATATGAATTTCCCTTCAGTATTTGTTGGACAAATCTGGCATATCTACCTATTGTTCTAGATGCTTTTAGAGATAAACAAACAAAAAAAAGACATAGATCCTTCCCACAAAGAATTTATCATTTCCCAGAGAATTAGAATACAATAAAATATTTTTGGCCCTAGAAGACTGTAACACTGAGCACAGTCCTTTTTCAGGCTTTGCTTCAGCACCCTATGGGGCTTCAGGCTCATGACCACAGAGGAGATTATCGCTGGCTAATGCTATGAAAAATGCGGTGTTCTAGAAATGCCAAAATGTTCACAGCAGGCTCCAGCTTGAACTCTTTCCATCTCCCTGCACTGGCCTTAGGCAAGATCCAAATTCATTAGCAGGGCCTGTATGATTCAGGTCCTGTCTGAGTCTCTAACACATCCATCTGTGCCGCCGCCCCCCCACTCCCCTGGGGCCCTACGGAATGACTAGTGTTCTCTCTTCTCATGCTTTTGCTTTCACCTGTGCCAGCATTTCAGCTTTCCACTGCGTCTCTACCCCTTTCTCACTCGTTCCTAAAGACCGGGCCTGGGGATCACCTCCTCCTGGCAGCCCTACTAGATTCAAGTTTACTTTCCCACTTGCTGGGCTCTCAGTGCACTCTGCAATGGGTACTTATGATGCATATGTGTGTGAGCATATGTACGTATCATGTATGTATATGCCCAGAGAAGGTAACCAACATGGCCAAGGTCATAGCTGAGAATTGGCACAGCCAGGGCTCAGACCTAAGTGGCTTGGCTCCCGACTCACGCCCTTAAGCTCTGCAATACATGTGTCCTCAACAGCCTCACTGGGCAGAAGAGACACATAAACAGATAACAGAACAAGATGCAGGTACAGAAAGAAGTTTGGGCAGGAAGGGAGGGAGAGGGACCCAGGCAAGCAGAGTGGGGTGGAGGGGGAAAGCACTGTATATAGTTTGGTGCGATTGTTTGGAGAGCAGGCTCTGGGTGGGCAGGGGTGAGGTGGGGGGAAGATGGGGGGGGAGCAGGCGGGAGGGGGGAGATGAACTCTAGATCCTCACCACAGGGAGCTCCAGTCTCCCTCCCAACCACCTCTTCCCTGCTGGGTAAAAGGGGCCCTGGCTGGTTTCCTGGTAGGGCAGTTTCCTGGGAGGGGGAGGGGAGGGGAGCATCTCTGAAGACTTCAGAGGGACCAGAGAGGCCCTCACCCTCCTGTCATCCTTTCTCTCATCCCAGCTCTCCACTTGCCATCTGCCTAGTTCTGCGAGAGGCTCTGTGAATCACAAGATCTTGTGAGTCACTCATTCCCTCCCTGAGGAATAAATAACGTCAAGTCACACAAAAGCAGAGCAGTCAGATTTAAAGGAGGTGTCACATGAAGATTGAGCACGGGCTCTGCTTTCCTTTACGAGCGGATGCTGCTGGCAGGCGAGGCGTGGTGCTAGGCTCTTAGCTGGAGACTTTGGGCCATCGACCCAGAGCCCTGGCGGCTTTAGGTTCATCTGGATTTGAGGCTGAGACTGCCAGACTCAGCAAGAGAAAAAGCAGCCCCCAAAGATCATAATTCGGCCCAAACGGAGAAAATCTGAAATATGAAGATGAGAGCACGTTGATTTGGCTGTGTGTCCCTGGTCTGCCCTGAGACAGGCTTAGCCTTTATTTCACTTGCGGAAGGCCGATAATAGACATCCTGAAAGTCAGTGTAGCGCTTTAATATTCCAGAACTGCTTTCCATAGCTTATGACGCACAAAGCCCTTTGAGTGCAAAAACCCAGGATGCTCCTAGTAGAGCGGAGAGAATATGTGGTCAAATAGAGGCCAGTGATACCTTGTAGCAGAGATTCTGATCTCATTCCAGTGGTGCATTGTCATCTTTGTGTCCTGCTCTACCCCAAGCCTCTCTCTAGGGCAGCCTCCCGCCTGGCTAGAGTCAGGGTAGGAGAAAAGCAATCTGATTTTATGGTGCAAGATACAACAGGGTCAAAATCCGAGCACAGATTATCTCCTTGCAGGGCATAATGCTGTTCTAGAAGAGAGGCGTGGTAATCAAAATCTAATTGACGGAAGGTTGAGTAAGACTTACTTTAAAAAAAAAATAGACTTTGTTTTTTAGAGAAGTTTTAGATTCATAGCAAAGTTGAGTAGAAGGTACAGAGATTTTTCCATATCTCCCAGCCCCCAACTCACGCACAGCTTTCCCCATTATCAACATCCCTCATCAGAACGGTGCATTTGTTGTAACTGATGACTGTGTTGATCATTATCACCCAGAGTCCATAGTTCACATTATAGTTCATCCTTGGTGTTGTACACTCCATGGGTTTGGAAAAATATATAATGACATGTATCCACCATTGCAGTATAATACAGAGTAATTTCGCTATCTTAAAACTCCCTCTGCCTAGGCAGCCCTCTCTCCCCCTGACCGCTGGCAACCACTGACCTTTTTACTGCTCCCAGAATGTCAATAGTTGAAATCATTCAGCACGTAGCCTTTTCAGATTGGCTTCTTTCACTTAATAAGATGCATTTGTTTCCTCTATGCCTTTTCATGACTTGATCGCTCATTCCTTTTTTAGCCCCGAATAATATTCCATTGTCTGGTTGTGCCACAGTTTATTTAACCATTCACCTACTGAAGGACATCTTTGTTGCTTCCGAGGTTTAGCAAGTAGGAATAAAGCTGTTAGAAACATCTATGTGCAGGTTTCGTGTACACATAAGTTTTCACCTCCTTTGGGGAAATACCATGGAGAATGACTGCTGGGTCATGTGGTAAGAGTATGTTTAGCTTTGGGGCACCCTGGTGGCTCAATCGGTTAAGAGTCTGCCTTGGCTCAGATCATGATCCCAGGGTCCTGGGATCGAGACCCTCATAGGGCTCCCTGCTTGCTTCGCCCTCTAGCTCTGCCTCTCTTCCCTGTTCGTGCTCTCTCTCGCTCTCTCTCTCAAATAAATAAATAAAATCTTTAAAAAAATGTATCTCTATTAAATATTTTATTTATTTGAGAGAGGGAGAGCGCATGAGCGAGGGTAGGGGCAGAGGCAGAAGGAGAAGCAGACTCCCCACTGAGCAGGGAGCCCTAGGTGGGGCTTGATCCCAGGGCCCTGGGATCATGACCTGAACCACTCAGGTGCCCCATAAATAAAATCTTTTTTTTTTTTTTAAAGTATTTATTTATTTGACAGAGAGAGAGAGAGAGATCACAAGTAGGCAGAGAGGCGGGCAGAGAGAGAGGAGGAAGCAGGCTCCCCGCCGAGTGGAGAGCCCAATGCGGGGCTCGATCCCAGGACCTTGAGATCATGACTCGAGCCGAAGGCAGAGGCTTTTAACCCACTGAGCCACCCAGGCACCCCAAAATCTTTTTTTTTTTAAAGAGTATGTTTAGCTTTGTCCAAACTGTGTCCAGAGTGGCTGTATCATTTTGCATTCCCACCAGCAATGAATGAGAGCTCCTGTTGCCTTATACCTTGCCAGTATCTGGTGTTGTCAGCACAGATTTACTTTTGAGAGGAAGTTTCTAGAATACTTTCATTACCTGAGTCAGCCCCCCTCACTCGATCACTTTCCTCAGCATTAGGGAAACAAGGGTCAGTATCCTGGGAGTCAACTTCTTTTTTTTTTTTTTTTTAAGATTTTATTTATTTATTTGGCAGAGAGAGAGATCACAAGTAGGCAGAGAGGCAGGCAGAGAGGGGGAGGGGAAGCAGGCTTCCTGCTGAGCAGAGAGCCCGATGCAGAGCTCTATCCCAGGACCCCGAGATCATGACCCAAGCCGAAGGCAGACAGTTTAACCCACTGAGCCACCCAGGCGCCCCTGGGAGTCTGCTTTTGAAGAGTTGCTGGAGCCTCAGCTGGGTCCGTGTCAGGGAGCTGAGCTCCAGCTTCCCAGTTCCTGACGCCTCCCAGGGCGCCTTCACAAGGTGTTCACCTTACCCCACCCTCGGGCACCTACACTTTGCTGGGGCAAGCCCACACTTACTCTAGGTCTCTCTGGGATATCTGCAGCGTCTAGGGATAAAGGGTGTGGAGTTTGGAGCCAGATTGCCTGGGTTCTGATCTTAGCCCCACTGTATATCGATAGCTACATAATTATGGCTTAGAGCAGTGCCCTAGGTAGGGAGTGTCATTTCAGCATTCAGAACCACTTCCCTCGGAAAAACCTTCCCTAGCTTCTGGTGCAGGGATCCCTCCTGTGTGCTGTATTTTAATAACCTCTTATTTACCTCTACTATAAGATAGAAAGATCCCTGAAGGCAGGGACTGTCTTTCTCCCGACCCCAGGGAGAAGAGTTACCTCCTCCCTCTGCCTCCCCCCCCCCAATTCATAAAATTGAATTTCCTGAGTGAATGGGGGCTCAAAACAAATGTAACTTTATTTGAGACACAAAGAATCGTGGCTTGTTTTTGAACCCTGGTAAATACCTGCGACACGTCCGTGGTCCTGGAGAAAGTAGGCGCTTAG
Organism: Potos flavus; assembly: GCA_028534135.1. Classification (NCBI taxonomy): domain Eukaryota; kingdom Metazoa; phylum Chordata; class Mammalia; order Carnivora; family Procyonidae; genus Potos; species Potos flavus. The sequence goes on along the minus strand of CM052899.1, from coordinate 141,221,375 downwards.
ACTATTCGGTGAGTAGATGGAGGCGGGAACTATCTGGGAATGTAACCAGTCTATTTTAATAATACCATGGAAACAGCTTTTGTTTACCTGCCATGAATAAATGTTTTTCAGGGCCATTTCCTGAGCACTTAAAGTGAATTCAAATGAGTTGTCTTGGAACAAAGCTTCAAGAGACTTTCGTGACTGCAAGTTAGCAACAAGTTGAATTTATGACTCAGCGGTCTCACATTGTTGGTTGCCTAAGCAACTAAGCCTGGCTATTTTACACTTTGACTCTGGAAAGATTGGAGTCTCCAATCAGAACTGGTATCACCAAACCCCAGGTAATGTGATAAAGCCTGTTAGGCAAAAACCCCAAATCTTACTGTGCCTGTTGGCCTCCATGTCACAAAGTTGCCTGGTGCCTGCCAAGCCTCGTCCTTGCTCAGAATGAAAGTTGTTGAGGCTTTTTCCTACTCTTTTTTCTACTCTCAATTTCTTTTTTCTTTTTTCTTTCTCAATTTCTTTTTTCTACTCTCAATTACTTGTGGTCATTCATCCACGTATCAATCAAATGAATTAAGTCTAGAAAGAACCCAAAAATGTTTCTTTAGTCGTTTGTTTCTGCTCATTCCCCTCTTCCCTCTTCAGAGACTTCTTTCTAGGCTCTTAAAACAGTCTGCAGACTTGATACATTTTTTTGCCCTTCTAGTATCAGTAGAGTATCTAAAACGCAGATAGTAAATGGAAAAAGTAGGAACAAGCTAACACTATGACAGAATCTTCAGGCAAATCTCAAAGGTGAAACATTCCATGGGTCCGTTGTCCTAGACTCTCAGCAAATTGTCAATCACAAAGACAGAGGCTGTGACCGAGGAAAAGAAATTGAGGGACCCAAGCACCAACGGGACATGTGGTCCTGGATTAGAGCCTAATGTGAACAGTTTTGAACCATGATGAAATCTATTTGGGGAACAATTATGGAAATTAGAATATGGCCTGGGTCATAAATGATACTAAAACTCATTAAGATGATGAGTATTGTTAGGCATGATAAGTATTTCTTTTGGTTATGTAGAATGTCCTCATTTTTTTGAGTTGCATAATGAGGGATTTAGCGGTGAAATGTCATGATGTCTGCAATTTAAAGTAAACTTTTTTTTAAAAAAACCCGCTTTTTCAAGTAAAATGCGTCAGCGTAAAAAATATGAGTGTGGATGCCTGGATGGCGCCTTCGGTTAAGCGTCCGACCCTTGGTTTCGGCTCAGGTCATGATCTCAGGGTCATGAGATCGAGCCCTGTGTTGGATAGATTTCTTAGGTTTCTCTTTTCCTCTGCCCCTCCCCTGCCTCCCTCTCTCAAATAAATAAATCAGTCTTTATTTTTTTTCAAAGATTTTATTTATTTATTTAACAGATAGAGAGAGATCACAAGTAGGCAGAGAGGCAGGCAGAGAGAGAGGGGGAAGCAGGCTCCCTGCTGAGCAGAAAGCCCAATGTGGGGCTCGATCCCAGGACCCTGAGATCATGACTTGAGCTGAAGGCAGAGGCTTTAACCCACTGAGCCACCCAGGCGCCCCTAAATCAGTCTTTAAATAATAGTAATATGAGTGTAAAAGAATGAACTGAACTGATCCAGAAGCTCTCACATTAGATCTTTATTACTTGACCGATTAACTTGAAAGTCTGCTTTGCTAAAGTACTTGGGTAAGGGGACAGTACATTTGGGCCCATATACGTGCGTACCAATAAGGGGTAGCCCATTAAAACAGTTTCTCTACCTGAGAAGGGAAAGTGCAAGGAATCTGGAGCATGTTTTGCCGTCTAGTAACTGTATGATCTTGGCCAATGCACTTCATCTCACTGTGCCTCCATTTCTCCAATTGTAAATTAGGTATAATTTTAGTAAACCTACTGCATAGAGTAAATTGTGAAGTTAAATGAGTTAGATATATATATATATAAGCCCATTAAAACAGTTCCTGGCACAAAGTAACTGCTAAATAAGTGTTAGCTATTATTATTGTTATTGTTTTTGTTATTGAGGAGAATGACCCTAGAAGATGCTGGGTTGGCATAAGCCAGTGCAGCTTCTAGAGTTTTCTGGTATGTCATTAGTTGCCATGGGAGCTCCATATTCCTGGGGACCCCTCTCTTGAGGTCTTCCTTACACTACACTGAGAAATATCCCAACCGATGGTTTAGGGCTGGTGAACAGTGGTCAGGTCTAAAAGCATTTTTTTCTCTTTCTAGGCAATGAGCAATAGCGTTTGCAATTCAGGATTACCCGGCCAGTGACTAGTTCTCTCTGTTACAGATATCTGATTGCAACAATTCCCATACAGTCCAGTAAAAAAAGACATCACAGTGCATTTCCACAATAGGGTGACCCGAATTTGCTTGGAGAGCTTGTACTTAGTCAGTAAGGGTTGCACTCCCTTAGCAACCACATTGCCCTCGTGCTGCAGTGTGTAACCATCCCCGTAATGGCCTGACCTACTTGGGGTGCCCGAAGGAAGCACACAGAAGCACGTGGGTCCCCAGACGTCACAGCCATACGCACATCCATCCCACAGGTCACGGTTCAAGGCTGCTGCTTGTGCCGTAACACGGGCAAGTCGTTTTTGATCAGGAATGTCATTTATTTTTGTTTTATTTTTAAAGTTTATTTATTTATTAGAGAGAGACAGAGAGAGAAATGCGAGCCAAGGGGGTGGGGCAGAGGGAGAGGAAGAGAGAGAATCTCAAGCAGACTCTCCACTGAGTTCAGAGCCCCCACGTGGGGCTCGATCTCATGACCTTGGAGATCATGACCTGAACCAAAATCAGGGATTGGAGCTTAACCAACTGAGCCACCCAGGCACCCCATAGAAAGTTTCCATATTTACCTAAACTTTCTATAACTTAAAATACACCATTAGCTTTTTATATTAAGCATGAGAATAAAGAAATGGATGACTTCTGCAGTAATTATGGATATACAGAATTTAAAAAATCATTGCTATTATTATACTATATATATTTATAATGTTGAATATATTCTTTATTTCTATTTTCAAGCATGATGATTTATGATCTTTATATTGGGCCCTATTTTATAGCCTTCATCCATGCATATATCTTGCATTATAGGAAGTGAAAGAATCTTGAAATAAGATGTCCCTCTCCTTCAGGTTTCTGAAGATAACACTCATTTCTTTAACCATTCATTGAGAATGAACTCATATGATTTATAGTAATGTAGGATTTTTTTTTAAAACGATGCCTAGGAGGTCTGAGTTGTGCATAAATAATTTAAAACAGACGTCATTAGGATACTGAGCTTATGTTCACATAAAAATCTGTCTAGTTCTCTTGCATTTTATGGAAGTAGAAAGCTAAGTCTCCCTGAACAGAGAGACTTAGCTAACTATAGCACCACAGACTTGGATAGATGAAGATTTCAGTGGGGAGTATCAAATCACAAAAGGCACCAAGAGAGTTGATGAGGCCTTCATCTTCCATCATTTAGAGAAATCACTTCTGTGTGCTCTGGGAACATTTCATACCCCCACTGCATAGTCTTGGCTGTGACATAGACAAGTAGATTATATTTTTGTTTCTCATTATTGGGGGAGGTTTTCCTTTTCCTCTCTTTTTTTTTTAAATTTTATTAACATATAATGTTAAGGTTGTGTACTTGAGATCTTTCTTGTTTCTTGAGAAAGGCTTGTATTGCTATATACTTTCCTCTCAGGACCGCCTTTGCTGTGTCCCAAAGATTTTGAACAGCTGTGTTTTCATTTTCATTTGTTTCCATGAATTTTATTTATTTATTTATTTTTTAAATTTAATTTTATTTTTTCAGTGTTCCAAGATTCATTGATTATGCACCACACCCAGTGCTCCATGCAATATGTGCCCTCCTTAATACCCACCACCAGGCTCACTTCCAT
>CM052899.1:141196659-141216962 GCA_028534135.1 Potos flavus | reverse complement strand
TATTCTGTTGCCTTGGGATGGAATGTTCTGAATATATCTGTGATGTCCATCTAGTCCAGCGTGTCATTTAAAGCCTTTATTTCCTTGTTAATCTTTTGCTTAGATGATCTGTCCCTTTCAGTAAGGGGGGTGTTAAAGTCCCCTACGATTATTATATTATTGTTGATGTGTTTCTTTGATTTTGTTATTAATTGGTTAATATAATTAACTGCTCCCATATTAGGGAAATAGATATTTATAATTGTTAGATCTTCTTGGTGGACAGTCCCTTTAAGTATGATATAGTGTCCTTCTTCATCTCTTATTATAGTCTTTGGCTTAAAATCTAATTTATCTGATATAAGGATTGCCACCCCAGCTTTCTTTTGATGTCCATTAGCATGGTAAATTGTTTTCTACCCCCTCACTTTAAATCTGGAGGTGTCTCTGGGTCTAAAATGAGCTTCTTGTAGACAGCGTATCAATAGGTCTTGTTTTTTTAATCCATTCTGATACCTGGTTTCTTTTGATTGGGGCATTTAGTCCATTTACATTCAGGGTAACTATTGAAAGATATGAATTTAGCGCCATTGTATTGCCTGTAAGTGACTGTTACTGTATATTGTCTCTGTTCCTTTCTTGTCTATGTTACTCTTAGGCTCTGTCTTTGATTAGAGGACCCTTTTCGATATTTCCTGTAGGGCTGGTTTGGTGTTTGCAAATTCTTTTAATTTTTATTTGTTCTGGAAGCTTTTCATCTCTCCTTCTTTTTTTTTTTTTTAAAGATTTTATTTATTTATTTGACAGGGAGAGAGAGAGATCACAAGTAGGCAGAGAGGCAGGCAGAGAGAGAGGAGGAAGCAGGCTCCCTGCTGAGCAGAGAGCCCGATACGGGGCTCGATCCCAGGCCCCTGAGATCATGACCTGAGCTGAAGGTAGAGGCTTAACCCACTGAGCCACCCAGGCGCCCTTTTATCTCTCCTTCTATTTTCGGTGACAGCCTAGCTGGATATAGTATTCTTGGCTGCATATTTTTCTCATGGAATGCTTCAAATATATCATGCCAGTTCTTTCTGGCTTGCCAGGTCTCTGTGGATAGGTCTGCTGCCAATCTAATATTTCTGCCATTGTATGTTACAGATCTCTTGTCCCAAGCTGCTTTCAGGATTTTCTCTTTGTCACTAAGACTTGTAAGTTTTACTATTAGATGACGGGGTGTGGACCTATTTTTAATGATTTCGAGGGGAGTTCTCTGTGTCTCCTGGATTTTGATGCTTGTTCCCTTCGCCAAATTAGGGAAATTCTCTACTATAATTTACTCCAATATACTTTCTGCCCCTCTCTCTCTTTCTTCTTCTTCTGGGATCCCAATTATTCTAATATTGTTTTGTCTTATGGTATCACTTATCTCTCGAATTCTCCTCTTGTGATCCAGTAGTTGTCTGTCTCTCTTTTGCTCAGCTTCTTTATTCTCCATCATTTGGTCTTCTATATCATCAACTCTCTCTTCTGCCTCATTTATCCTAGCAGTAAGAACCTCCATTTTTGATTGCACCTCGTTAATAGCTTTTTTTTATTTCAACTTGGTTAGATTTTAGTTCTTTTATTTCTCCCGAAAGGGATTTTATTTCTCCAGAAAGAGATTCTCTAATATCTTCCATGCTTTTTTCAAGCCCAGTTTGCACCTTGATAATCGTCATTCTGAACTCTAGTTCTGACATATTACTAATGTCCATATTGATTAGGTCCCTAGCCGTTGGTACTGCCTCTTGTTCTTTATTTTGTGGTGAGTTTTTCTGCCTTGTCATTTTATCTAGAGAAGAATAAATGAATGACAGAACAAAATACTAAAAGGGCAGCAACAACCCCAGAAAAATATACACTAACCAAATCAGAAGAGACCCGAAACCAGGGGGAGGGTGGGAGAAAAAAAGGGGGAGGGAAGAAGAAAAAGAAAAAGAAAAAAAAGTGTATATATATATATATATATATATATATATATACACATATATATATATGTGTATATATATATATATATTTATATATTAGACTAGTGAATAGAACAGAGCCACACACTTGATTTTGGGTGTATTTTGGTCTGTTAGAAGAAACTACCTCCCAAAATTTTAAAGAAAGAAAAACTTTTATGTATGCAAAAATAAGGGTAAATATGATGAAGGGATGGAATATGATTGTAAAGATGAAAATTAAAAAAGATTCTAAAAGAGGAATTGATAAGATAAGAAGTTGTTTGAAAAAAGAAAAAAAAAGAATTAATGCGATCAGGCTAGAGACTAGAACAAAGCCGTGTGCTAGATTTAGGGTATATTTTGATCTATTAGAAGAAATTGTATCCCAAAATTTTAAAGAGAAAAAAAAAAACCCTATATGTATATAAAAAGTAAGGTTAAATACAAAGAAGAGATAAAATATGACTATAAGAATGAAAATTAAAAAAGATTTTTAAAAAGGTATTGATAGGATAAAATAGTTAAAAAATGTGAAAATAGGAAAGAGGAAAAATTAAAAAAATAGAAAAAGAAAAAATAAAACTTAAAAAATTTAACTTTGAAAGACTAAAGGATCATGGGGAAAAAGCCATGAATTCTGTGTGTTGCTTTCCCCTAGCTCTGGGAGTTCCGCAGTTCTCATTGGTGAACTTGGTCTTGGCTGCATGTTCCTGCTAATCTTCTGGCAGCGGGGCCTGTTGCACTGATTCTCAAGTGTCTTTGCCCGAGGCAGAATTGCACTGCCCTTGCCAGGGGCCAGGCTAAGTAAACTGCTCGAGTTCGCTCTCGCAGCTTTTATTCCCTGAACGCTTTCCATACAGCTTTGGAGGACGGGAATGAAAATGGCGGCCTCCCAGTCTCCGGCCCGTAGAAGCCGAGAGCTCGGGGCCCCACTCCTCAGTGCGCCCTCAGAGAAAAGCAGTCACTCCCATCTCCCTGGTCTCCGGCCGCACTCCGTGCTCACCTGGCCCGTAACCAAGCATTTCTGTCTCTGGTGCACGGCCCTGTTTGAAGTCTCCAAACCCAGCAGATTCCTGCCGTGTGCTACTGCGCTGCTCCTTCCGGAGGAGGAAGTGTCTCCGGAGCTGCCACTTGTGGGGTCCCTGCTTGAAGAGCAGTGGCCCGACTGTGCCTTGGATCATGGTTTAAGGTAACCCCGAGCTGAGAGCCTGCTTCTCAGCTCTGTCTCTGCCGTTGGCTTCCCCACTCTGATACCTGGGAGCTCTGCCACCCTCAGACACCCCTGGTCTTTCTGTGACCCCGCAGATCCTGAAACCACACTGTCCCCGCGAGGGCTCCACCCCCCGCTTACCCTCTGGACAATGTCCCTCAGTGGAGCAGATTTCTAAAAGTTCTGATTTTGTGCTCCGCTGCTCTGTGGCTTGCCGGGAGCCGGCCCCTCCCCCCGCAGTCTATCTTCCTCACGCTTTGGATTCACTTCTCCGCACATCCTACCTCCCGGAAAGTGGTCAATTTCTGTTCCTAGAATTGCTATTCTTCTCTTCTATCTCCTGTTGAGTTTGTAGGTGTTCAGAATGGTTTGATAACTTTCTAGCTGAACTTCTGGGACCTGATATCTCAGTCTCCTAGTCCTCTGCCATCTTGCTCCTCCTCCCCTCTCTTTTTTGACATTAGGGACAATTTGATGACAAGCAGAAGAATGGGCCATTGGATAGATAAAGGCCGTGGCTTGAGATTAAAAAAAGGAACAGGGGTTTCAGTTCTGGTTCTGGGTGACCTGCCTACATTTCTGTGATAGGACAACATATCCCACCCACCTCTCTGAGCCTCCGTTTCATGATCTATAAAAAGGAGAGCAGTAGCCTGGCTTAACTTTGAAGTTTCACTTTTGACCACAAAATTTATGATTTCAATCTAGTTTTAGCTATAACTATGAGGTAACATGGTAGCTGTAGGAGATTATTGTGTATTCTTTTTTTTTTTTAAAGATTTATTTATGTATTTGTTTATTTGACAGAGAGAGACACAGTGAGAAAGGGAACGCAAGCAGAGCGAGTGGGAGAGGAAGAAGCAGGCTTCCCGCGGAGTGGGGAGCCCGATGAGGGCTTAATCCCAGGACCCTGGGATCGTGACCTGAGCCGAAGGCAGACGCTTAACGACTAAGCCACCCAGGTGCCCCAATTATTGTGTATTCTGTAACACCAAATTCATAAGGCAGAAATGTCATTGAAGTTCCTTTGAGAGCAATCCGGTGGCCCATGGGACACTACTGTTGAAGTTATAAAGTCATCCCCACTCTTAGTGTTTCCTTACATTGGAGGGGGTATCTTCCATCATGTGATACTCTTCCCATCTCTGCACTATCACTCACTCTTTCCTTGGGGAGCTGGGTGACTTGGGTAGCTAGTAGGTTTGATGTGGGAAAGATGTTGGGGTTTGGAGCCAACCACCATGAAAACATTGTTGAGATGTCTTTGGTGCAAAAAGGTGGCTTTATTAAAGCACGAAGACAGGACTCGTGGGCAGAAAGAGCTGCACTGGGTCATGAGGAGTGGCCCATTATATACTCAGGTTGGGAGGGGGGTAAGGATAGCAAACATCTCTCAGGAATATTGGAAGCAAGGTTTCCAGTACCTTGAGGGGGCTAGCTATTGTTGGGGAAAGGTTGTTTATTACTGTCTAGTACAACCTTAGTCATGAGACCCTTCAGATGTATCTCTGTGGGTCATGTGCTTAGGGGATGATTGCCAACATATATCTTGGGGGGTAGATGTAAAGGAAATTTCCAAAAGAATTTTTATGTTGAAGTCGACTCACAGGGTCTTGGGGGTTGGGCTAATATTGCTTTTCGCCCTTAGCAAATTATTAACATGGAGGCGGCTGAGTTCCTAGAGGGATGTCACTCTGCCTGATTCAAGGACTTGTCAGTGGGCTGTAAGTAGTAAGTAAATTTCATTTTTCATTTGCCTTTGTTTCCCACGTCAGGTTTAGAAGGGGTATCTGGATAGAGTAGCCAGCCGTTCCCTCTGGAGTCCTCTTGGGAGCTGGTGGGTCTACAGAGAATGTGTATCCTATTCTGTTCCTTCACACTATAGGTTTTTTTTTTTTTTTTTTTAAGATTTTATTTAATTATTTCAGAGAGCGAGAGCACGCATGCACACATGAGCCAGAGGGGGGCAGGGTTGTGGAGGGACAAAGGAGAAGCAGACTCCCCACTGAGCGGGGAACCTGATGTGGGGCTCGATCCCAGGGCAGATGCTTAACCGACTGAGCCACCCAGATGCCCCTTCATGCCATAAGTTTAAAGCCAAGGCCCTCGGGGCGCCTGGGTGGCTCAGTGGGTTAAAGCCTCTGCCTTCGGCTCAGGTCATGATCTCAGGGTCCTGGGATCGAGCCCTGCATCGGGCTCTCTGCTCAGCAGGGAGCCTGCTTCCCCCTCTCTCTCTGCCTGCCTCTCTGCCTACTTGTGATCTCTCTCTCTCTCTCTGTCAAATAAATAAATAAAATCTTAAAAAAAATAAAAAATAAAAATAAAAATAAAGCCAAGGTCCTGCCTGGGGAGGTCTGTAGTCATCCATGGGTGAGTTTGCCTAGTTCTGGGGTTTAGTATTAGGAAAACATTTCACTCTTAAATGCAAGCCACACATTCTGTAATGTCAGCTTTCTTAACAGTAAACGTGATGTTTTGGTTTCCTTGTGTCTTTTTGTTGTTGTCTATTTCTCAAGTAGTTCAGAGATTAGATGAGGTGCTATTTTGGGGACCCCCTGAAGTCACAATAAGCAGTACTAGATTATAATAACAAATGATGTTGGCCATGAACTTCCATGCACTTTCCATCTAGAGTCATATAGATCTTCTCCCAGCCTCGATTGTCTCTGGGAAGGCCTTGACAGCATCACTGCAAATTCCGGCATCCAGAATGCCAGCGATTATTATCTTAGTTAGCAATCACACAGCTGTGTGGCAATCTCAGTTCCAAATCGGAAGCCGAATATTGAAAACAATCACCATCTGCCTTAAATATATTGCATCCAGCTTATTGCAAAACAGAATCAAGATGGGAAGAAAGTGGTTCTTATTTACATGATTGAGGATGTTGGGTGAAATTTGAATAACCAATCTATCCTTTTTACAATTCGTTTTCCCCGGGGCGCCTGGGTGGCTCAGTTGGTTAAGTGTCTGCTTTCGGCTCAGGTCATGATCTCAGGTTCCTGGGATCCAGCCCCGAGTCAGGCTCCCTGAATGTCTGGGGAGTCTGCTTCTCCCTCTTCCTCTCCCTCTGCCCCTTCCGATGGCTTGTGTTCTCTCTTTCTCACTCTGTCTCGAAGAAATAAAATCTTAAAAAAAATTTTGTTTTCCCCTTAAATCCAGAAAGAAGGGCTTGAAGTCACAGGAGCTATATAATTTAATAAAATATTTGAGGGCCTAGTATAGCACCTGGACTTCTGTAGGTCCTAGGGCATACAGCTGTGGACTGAACAGAACAAAAATCCACATTCTCAAGGAGCTTGTATTTTAGTGGGAGGAGGTACACAATATCCAAAATAGTTAAGTAAATAATGTAAATAAATAAGTCAGTACAGTAATGCAGTGTAGTGGCCCAATGTTTGGAATCAAACAGTCTGGGGTCCAGGGTCCATCACTTGCAAGCTGTGTGACTTTTGGGAAAGTCCTTAACCTCTCTGTGCCTCAGTTTCCCCATCAGCAAAATGGGGTTCATAAACTTGAAAAAAGGAAGAGAGGAAAGCAGAAGAGAGTGAACGAAGGAACTATGCAATGGTGTGGCCTTCGCTGGTACGGCCTGCCCCACGGGGCTCTGGACTGTGACCTGCAGAACAGAGTATGTCCCCAACATTGAGACAAGTGGTTGGGCGAAGTGGAGACAGGGTCTGACCCAGATATGGGCTTTTCCAGGCAGGCTAGTAATTAGATGCTTCCCCAAATTCTTCTTTTTCTTCTCTTTCTTTGAAGGCAACCTGAATTTAATTTTTTAATTAACTTATTTTTTGAATATGTGAAACACTAAGATGGCTCAAAAATCAAAACTATAGACAAAGGTGCACTTTGAGAACTCTGGTTTCCATCCCTGTCCTCGTCTTCCGCGTTCTTGCCACCCCACTCTCACCCCATAGGCAACCACTTCTGTTGGTTTCTTGTGTCCTTTCCATGCTTTGAACAAATGAGCAAATCCAAATGTGTATAATCATTTTCCTCTTTGTCAAAAAGTCAGGAGACTATAAACATTGTTCTGCATCCATCTCTTTTTTTTCTTCTTCATTTGTTTTTTTGCTACCTATCCCAGAGGTATTTCTACATTAGCACAAAAAACGTTCTTCTTCTTTTTTTTAAGATTTTTATTTATTTGAGAGAGAGACAGAGAGCACGAACTGGGGAGGGGGGTAGAGAGCAGAGGGACAAGCAGACTCCCCACTGAGAGGGAGCCTGACTGGGACTCCATCCCAGGACCTCGAGATCATCACCTGAGCCGAAGTCAGACGCTTAACCAATTGAGCCACCCAGGCAACCCAGCATAGAAAATTTTCTTATTCTTCTTTTCCTAGCTTCATAGAATTCTGTCCTGTGGATGTGCCACATTTTATTTAACTAGGCTCCCACAGATAAATGCTAGGGTTGTTTCTAATTTTTGCTTAGGCTACAAGGAATACATTAGTAACAGAATTTTGCACATCTGTAAGTATGTACAAGTTCACATGGTTGGTAAGTGGTGAGAGCAAAATTCTCAGCAGGGGGATTGCTGGCCCAAAGACCAAGAGCATTTATAATTTTAATAGCGACTGTAGGTTTCTCTCCAAACCTATATTCTATAAATGGTTCCAGGTTTCGTTCTAGGGAACCTGAACCCTGAAGCAGGTGAAGACAGCAAAGAAGTGCCGAAGGGGGCACCTTGTTGCCTCACCTCCATGATTCAGGTCTGGCTCCAAACTAGAATATTCCACACACAAAGCAATGCAGATAGCCTCACATCCTCAGAAGGCAGCATATTTTTCATGGATCAGAACTGGGGCCAGAGCCTTGGGTGTCTTACACTCTACCCCAAGCAGCTTATCAAAGTGTCGCTTCCAGCCACACAGTGTTTGTCCCTGAGAGGAGCCATGGTGGCTTTGTACAATGTCGACTTAGCTAAATTGGAACTACCTTTTCCAGATACCCGGGTACCGGAATATCCTGGATGCTTCAGAGTTATGGTTGCCACAAGAGACGTTTGTAGGATATTTGAGAGGTGGAAATGAAGCAGCAGCCATTTTGAAAGTCGGTAGAAGAAGTTAGAAATGACTGCAGAGGTCCCGGGGGTTCCATTTTGTTTATGCGTTTCCCACTCTGAATCCAGCTCTTCTTCCCAACTCCTGGCTCTACTGACCAACAGTGACTCCAGACCTACCCTGAGATGCTCTGCTGTGAGCTCACAGAGGTGGAAGCCACAAAGAGCTGACAGCCTTCCAGATGCTTCTACACCAGCCTCCTTTGTAGTTCCTCTCCTGCTGTTGGTTTCACCCAGCATCAACGAGCTCTGACTTGTCCACCACCACCAGGGCTGGTTAGGACTTTTCTCTGGTACTTTTGGAAACTTCTCTCCCTCAGCTCCTCCCCAAATTGCATAATACAAATCTATCCTACTATACTCATAGTGGTCTTGCTTCCCCGATTGAAATTTACGGATACAGGAGAGAAACAGAATTATCTTCATCTTATTACATTCCCAGGGACATTTCATCATTCTTTGTATATTGCCACACCAGACACTTTTCTGGATAGTTGTCCTTGAATATAATCAATATATATCACTGTAATCAATGTGACATTGAATATAATGTCCTTAAATATGTGGAAGGGGAGACACAAAAGAACCCTTTTCAGGAGGATCTTAATCAATCAATCAATCTAAAGATCCTTGTCAGGGAGACAAACAGTAACTGGGGACTAGAGACACCATAGAAAGACAAACTATCCCCCCTCACATCTTGCAAAGAGCTAAAAATCTTCCGCCATCTCCAGGGCTGGACCTCCCGGCTTCTTCTCCTCGTTTGGGCATTGAGTGTTTCCACCATCATATAGCTCTATGGTGAAGGGAGGCCAGCAGGACTTAATTCAATCACAAAGTGGCTAAATCTACTCGTTCATAATCTTGTGGCGTAATGGGAATCATGCTGGCCTGAGGCGCACAGGATCTGGTTTCTAGTCCTCGTTGCCAAGAGCCATCCGTGGGATCAAGGAAAGTCAGCCAGCCTCTCTGGGCTTCAGTTTTTTGTCATTTGTTTTATGAGAGCAATGCTAATTGAATAGATTATAGATCTTCTGCCATGGACCCGAATTCATCATTGTAAAAGCCTTTCTAAAGACTTGCATTTCAGTTATTTATACAGTATGCCCCCCCCTAATCTACGGTTTTCGCTTTTTGTGGTTTTAGCTACCCACAGTCAACTGCGGACCAGAAGCCAACAAGCGTCCTTCTGATGCATTGTCAGAAGGTCAGTAGTCGCCAAACGCCGTGTCCCAATGCCTGCGTCATCCACCTTGCTTCGTCTCATCACAGAAGCATTTTATCATCTCACCTCAAGAAGGAGGGTAAGTACCGTACAAGATACCTTGAGAAAGAGAGAACATGTTCACCTAACTTTTGATGATGGTATATTGTTACCAATTGTTCTATTTTATTATTAGTTATTATTAATCTCTTCTTGTGCCTCATTTAAAAGCTTTATTGAATGTATAGGAAAAAAACACAGTAAATAAGGGGTTCTGTTCTGCCTATGGCTTCAGGCATCCACTGGGGTCTTGGGACATATACCTACCGATGAGGGAGGATTGTATTAGAATTCCACAGAGTATGGAACGTGCATTCCAGAAGTGTTAGAATACTAAGAACTTGGATCGACATGGGCAACCTCACTTGATCCAAACGTCGGATGGTTGTAGCATATGGAGCCACTCTGAGGGGACCCTGGGAGTTCCAGAACACAGAAGGGTTAAAGGTAGTTTCCTCATTCTTGCATTTGCTTTCAGCACAGTGTGACGTACTACAGTTTATGCCTGCCCAGGTATATGAGCATAAACATTTTTCCATAACAGTCACTGGTTTTAATTAAAATAACTCTCATAAAATAGACAAATGACGGAAAAGATTTCCTGCAAGGAAACCATGGATCAAAGTGAAAACAGTAACGCAACTGCGAACAAACAACAAAAATGACAAAACACACATTTTTACTCCTAAAACAAACTCTTGGCTAGCCACATTAAAAGGTAAAAATAACACGGGCCAAATTAGATCTGACAAAAAAGCTGGGCAAAAATACTCAAAGTTACCAAGTTTACAATTAGATTCACAGCTGTTATCGTTTACAAGGAGCCTTTCCTCTTTTCTTTAAATTTTTAAAAAGTTGTCTTTAGGGGCGCCTGGGTGGCTCAGTGGATTAAAGCCTCTGCCTTCAGCTCAGGTCATGGCCTCAGGGTCCTGGGATCGAGCCCCGCATCGGGCTCTCTGCTCAGCAGGGAGCCTGCTTCCCCCTCTCTCTCTGCCTGCCTCTCTGCCTACTTGTGATCTCTCTCTCTCTGTCAAATGAATAAAATCTTTAAAAAAAAAATTCTTTAAAAAAAAGTTGTCTTCTATTTTTCAAAGGTTTTATTTATTTATTAATATTTATTTGAGAGCGAGCGAGCATGAGAGAACACAAGCAGGGAGGGGGCAGAGGGAGAGGGAGAAGCAGGCCCCCCACGGAGCAGGGAGCGCGATGCGGTGCTGATCCCAGGACCCCGGGATCATGACCCGAACTGAAGGCAGACGGTTAACCGACTGAGCCACCCAGGCGCCCAACAAGGAGCCCTTCCTTAAGGGCATATTGTGTCCTAAACTATTAATGAGTGTAGTATGACGCCATCATGATAAGCAGGGCATTTAAAAATGTTACTTATTTCACTTTCATATCATCTTCGTATGTTCTTTTCGTGTCTGTATTGTAATGCTCATTACACTTTAGTAAGTACACATATTGGAGACTTCTTACTGGTTAGAGGGGCAGGACCAAAAAGCCAGTGACCACTGCTTGGGACAGAGACTGACATATCCACATGTCCACCCGACTTATGATGAAGAAGTGTGGGTGGTGACCCTAAGACAGAAAAGGAAAAAGCTGAAAATTCTGTGCTTGCTCTTAAAGCTTCCGCCAGAAGCAGCGCATGTTGCTTCTGCTTACATTTCATTGGCCAGCGCAAGTCACATGGTCCCACGTGATTTCAGAGCCGGTGGAGTGTGCTGTGCTGCCACAGCGCCGACAAGTGAACAGCCAGTGCATTGGCGAAGAGCAGTATGGGCTAACACACCGGAGGAGCAGAGCTGGAAGATTAGGACTTAGAACAGCAAAACTGTGACTCATGGCAGGAAAACGCAGGTGACTTAGTGGACACAATCAGATTTTTTTTTTTTTTTTTTTTTGAGAATGAGAGAGAATGCGTGAGTGGGCAGAGAGGCAGAGGGAGGAGAGAGAATCTTACGCGGGCTCCATGAATAGGTATGGTGAATGAGGCAGTGGCTACCAAGACTTCATCTGAATCCCAAAGACTGGAAGATTCCACTTCTCGGGGGCTCTGCTGAGCTAAAAGAGAGAGCCCACTCCTGAGAGGGG
This sequence comes from Potos flavus, assembly GCA_028534135.1. Taxonomy (NCBI): domain Eukaryota; kingdom Metazoa; phylum Chordata; class Mammalia; order Carnivora; family Procyonidae; genus Potos; species Potos flavus. Next base: position 141,205,371 of record CM052899.1, on the reverse strand, counting down.
ACCCTGATGATCAGCGTCAGCAAACTCAGACTGTTTTAGACTGGCTACGGTTCTCAGGTCTCTTAGCTAGTTTCTGCCTGGGTTTGGCCAATGGGAGGCACTGGGAGGAAATGGGTTGGGTGGGAGGGGCCAGGATATCTCTCCCTCTCCTTTTCTTCTTAGGTGGAGACTGGCACCGTGTTTCTTCTTATCACCTACTGCTGGAGCAGCAGTCTGTTTTCAAGTGCCAGGTCCCCCACAGGACCTCAAGCTCTGGCTCCAATCACTGCACCTCCTTCTTTTGTCCCTCCACCCTAGAGGTGGGAATAAACCTTGCGCTTTTGCTAATCTGCGAGCTACTTCATTATTTTCTGTTTTTCAAGCCTCTTATGTCATCTATGTATCCAGTTCCCTACATTAAAATTCCAGTTGTTTTCTGGGTTCCCGTTTGGAGCCTGGCTGAAACCCTGAGTAACCCAGAATTTGACAAGCTCACTGCCCATAATGGCGGCTCTGAGCAAAGCGATGTCCTTATGGTTCTAAGCAGTAGGTGGGAAAAGACTCTAGTGAAAAAATAACACAAACCGGCAGATTCAAGAGAAGAGTGGATGGAGACAGAGGATGGCCAGATAAAATGTAGGCTATATCTCATGCAATGTGTAGACTGTATAATTCTTTGTGGTCAGGGCTGTCTTGTGTATTTATACAGTGTTTAGCAACATCTGGAACAGGCTTATACTAAAAGATTATTCACTGCTTATGTGAAATTCAAATTAAACTGGGTGTCCTGCATTTTTGTTTGCTAAACCTGACAAACTTAATAGAGAATAAGCTCATGTTGAGAGCTGCCTTCAGTGTTGGACAGTGAAGAAATAAATATGAGGACACGAGGGTCAGTTTTGGAAAAAAAACGTTGGGCGCCAGAATCAGGCCTTGATTGAGTTTCTTTATAACCTATAGTTATTGTGACTAAGGCAATTATGAAATACGGGGTAGTCCAATCAGAGGACTGGGGAATGAAAGCTCAGAAAAGTGCTTGTGCATATGTGTTTGCATGATCGAGTGTATAAATGAGTTACAGAAACTTAACTGAAATAATGGTCTAAGTCTAGCAGTTGCTAGAGAAACATTCTCAAGTATTTGGGAGTTTAAAGATAGACAGATGCTGGGGGGGCACCTGAGTGGTACCGTCAGTTAAGCGTCCGACTCTTGATTTCAGCTCAGGTCATGATCTCAGGGTTGTGAGATCGAACCCCACGTCTCTTTCTCCTTCTTCCTCTGCCCCCCCGCCCCCAATGATATATAGGTGGTGAGCTAGCATGTGTTTTTTTGAGGACAATGATGGAAGAAAAAAGTATCTTCCAAAGACCAAATGTCCAAACTTGGTGATTTCTCTAAACCAGGGGTTCTCAGCTAGGGGAAGTTTTGTCCCTCAGGGAATACTTGGTAATGCCCAAACACGTTTTCGATTGCAACAAATGGAAGAAGGTGCTTCTGGCAGCCAGTGGGTAGAGCCCACCTAGCCATCATAAAATGCACAGGACGGCTCCCAAAACAAAGAATCATCTGGTTCAAAAGGTCAATAGTGCTGCCATTGAGAAAGCCTGGTGGAAACCCATATGGAAAGTAGGTAATCAGCACACATTCTGTAAAGGCACATACGAAATGTGCCATCCTAAAAGTGAAACGGATAATAAGGCTGGAATTCCATGAGGACAGATTCCAAACTGAAATAGAAGCATCTGGCACCACAGAGGACCCTCATTTGTCATCCCTTATCTGGGACGTAGCCACCTCTGCAGACAGATGATAAATCATCACTCTATGTGGCATCGCTATCCCGTGTATCTTGTGTATCCCTAAGTATTTTAGCTGGAATACAGTGCTCTTGTTTCTTCGGGGTGATTTGTTTCTGCATGACTCAAGAGATGGGTATGAGTGTGGCAAAGGGCTCACGTTCAAGGGGTTCATTGGGTGAAGTTGTAAGCTAACCCAGGCCAAGGAGGTGCAAGAGATATAGTGGAAAACCAAGGGAATTTCATTCCTGGGAAAGGTAACCAAGTGCATTAATCAAAGCTCTGTCAGGTCCAGGGGACCGAAAAGCACCCCACTTGGTTTAAAAGCAGAAGAGGGTGTGTTGGTCCACATGACTGAGCCGGTGTCTGGATTAGTTCCTAGGACTGGACGAGGAGCTTACAATGCACCGGTGCCTGTTCCTGGGACTGGGCTTTCTTGCTCCCTCACTCTGCTTCTCATCTCTCATTTCCTTTTGCAGAGATGCTTTCTCCCCCAGGGGCCTGGTAGGGAAGATGGCTACAGGCAGCCGAAATGTCACAGCCTCCCCACTTGGAACTTCTTTTTCCCGTTATCCATGTATCAGACTCAGGAAAAATCTCTGGCTCTGCTTGGGTCATTGCTCACTCCTGGATCACCCATCGTGTCTAGGGAAACGGGATTATGATTGGCCAGATGTGTGTCATGGGCCCAATCCTGACATCAGGAGTTAGGTGACATTTTCAAACGGGAGAGTGGGAAATTAGGGTCACTTTCCTGGAACCACATTACCATGATTTTTCTAGGGCTCACATTTCTTGAATGCAACAGCCGGCCCCCAGCCTCTATGCTAGCAGGAGCTGGTCTTGGGACAGCTTTCCTCCCTGCCTGAGCAGGGAGACCCTACGCTGCGCTGTCTGGCTAAGGAGCTGCCCCTCTTCCCGTGGGGCAATGTCCTGCACTAAGGGGCCCTTTGTGTTAGAGAATCACAGAAGCAGAATCACATGGTAGGAGCTCACGGATACATGGTGAGGGGGTCAATGGCACTTTTGGTTTGTTTGGTTTGGTTCCCAAGTTTTATTCAAGAACTCATGCAAAAACATTCCAGGTAAACGAGTTTGAATCCTGTCTTCCTCCTCCTCTTCATCCTTGCTAATCTAGAAGTAACGTAATTGGTTACTCTTTCCTGTTAGCAACTATGTGCGACCAAGCATGTAGCTTATTTTTCTTCAAATCTTTCTTTTTTTAAATTTTATTTTATTTTTAAAGATTTTATTTATTTATTTGACAGAGAAAGATAGATCACAAGTAGGCAGAGAGGCAGGCAGAGAGAGGGGGAGAAGCAGGCTCCCTGCTGAGCAGAGAGCCCAATGCGGGGCTCGATCCCAGGACCCTGAGATCATGACCTGAGCCGGAGGCAGAGGCTTAACCCACTGAGCCATCCAGGCGCCCCTCAAATCTTTCTTGGTGAGATACTTCAAGTCCTATTTGGAAGAAGTCACGTCAGAAGTTATGGTCATCTTGCTTTCGTTCCTTTCAACGTACGCAACCCCTCTACCGAGACTTCCAGCTTTTCCATTCACTTTGATTCTTTCCCTTCAAAATTCTTCAAAATTGGCGGCATCCATGATTTCGCCTTCTACAGGGTGAAAGCAATCAGGGGTGAACTTCAGAACGTGCTTCTTTTCTTGCCCCCCCCACAGGTTTATTCACGGGTGCCATTGTGACAGCGGAGGCGAAAAAGATTAATGGCGTTTCAATTCCTCAGATGATGTGTGAGGGGAGTGGATAAACACACTCTCTCTGCAGGCCCCCGGTGGCTAATGGGCCCCCACAATCATTGAGCAATGGGAGAGAAGAAGCAGTCTGTGGAGTCCAATAGACTGAGTTCAACCCACTTCTACCACTTACTAGCTGTGTGACCTGCTAGACTGCTCTAAGGCCCACCTTCCTCACCTATAAAATGGGCCAACAATCCTACCTCTCAAGGATTCTATGAGATAATCTATGAGATCACCTACGTATAGCCCCTGCATGCAGTAAATGCTCTAAAATGCTTCCTTCCAGGGCGCCTGGGTGGCTCAGTTGTTAAGCGTCTGCCTTCAGCTCAGATCATGATCCCAGGGTCCTGGGATCCAGCCCCACATCTGACTCCCTGCTCAGCAGGAAGCCAGCTTCTCCCTATCCCACTCCCCCTGCTTGTGTTCCCTCTCTCGCGATGTCTCTCTCTCTGTCAAATAAATAAATAAAATCTTAAAAAAATAAAATGCTTCTTTCCTCTTTTCTCTGTAGATTTTGGCTTGCTTTTAACAAAACCTAAAGGTGCTAGATTTCTCTCAGTTTAGCAATATATAGCTCCACCTGTAGGAACAATTTGGAATGTTGAAAAGAACCCCCAAGTAATACATTTGAAAATATCTAAATAAATTATACTTTAAAATATGAGACACACATGATAATTTGGTAAGTACACTAACTAATCATAATCCAATCTTTATGTTCCCAGACAGAATCTGAGAGGATAGTAAAAATAAATATTGGAAAAAATTCCATTCACTTCACCCCACCCTTCCAAAGTCCAAGTTCTCTGTTCACTCTGAAGTTTCAAAATATCTCTAACTTTCTCTTCTCCAGTAGATGAACTACCGCTAGGGCGCAAACAGTTTACCAAATGCTAACTCATAGGACTGTCTGTACACCATCCAAGTTACTAAGAATAAAGAACGTGGAGCCTTTTTAGAACAGTCCTATTTGAATAAATATTCTGGGGAAAGTACTTTGAGAACTGACTGTATTTCTAAAGATTTCTTAGTAATGATAATTTATCCCAGCCTGAGCAAGAATGGAGATTTGTACTTCAAAATCAATGGATAATGTATCCTAGCAACCCGGAGTTTAAAACTTTTTATTAGTCTTCCCCTGCACTTGGCACATCAAAGGGGAGAAACCCAAACATCATTAAATAGAGAGTTTACGCATCAAGTGTGAGGTATAAGAGATCTTCATTTTCTGTTGCAGCTGAGAATATCTTTGGAGTGTTGGTTGACATACACAAGATGAAATATACACTTAAATTTTGGCTTGACAAGTCTTATTTACCCAAGGAAGGTCTTAATTCTTGTTGATTTATTTTTTTTCTCTTTCAATTAGGTTACTTCCAAAGCAAGTATGCTATATTTATGCAACTATGTTGAATTTATGAAATTTATTTGTCCTTTTATTTATCAGCCTACTTCAAAAGAAGAAAGAAAATGTACAAAGAATGCATGCAATTAGCTTAATCATTTATTTAACTGGGCAAGAATCAGTAAGGAAAATTCATTTACGGGGATCATCTGGGATTCTTTATTGCCTTACTTTCTACTGGGGTTGGTTTCTCTTCCTAAGGAAAGATAGATAGCCTTTCTTCCCAAACCAAAAACTGTCATGAAGATGAAATGAAATAACATAGAGTCAATATTGGCATAAAGCAAGTTTTCTGTGACTCTTGATCTCGGGGTTGTGAATTCAAGCCCCATACTGGGTGTAGAGATTACTTAAAATTAAAAAAAAGAAAACGACTGCTGATCATAAGCAATTTCAGGGTTGATTTTTTTTTTTTTTGCCTCCCAAGTATTGAATGAATTCTGTGTCAACTATAAAGAGAAATTTGGAGCTAGGAAGGAACCAAGAGAATATTTATTCTAAGTTCATCTTTTGCAGCTGAAACTGAAGGCCAGAGAGGCTGAGCGACTTACTAAGGACACCCCAGTCAGTTGCTGTGGCTGGTGTGGTTGTCCCTGGACCCTCTCCCGCACCAGGGCTGGCTTCAAGCATTAAGTCCTCCTTGGTTTTATGTGATAGAATCATTTACTCTGGGATCAGATTTTCCTCCTTTTGCTGCTTATACGTAGATGGCCCCATCTGAAATATGTCACCCCGATCCTGTACTTTGTATAAAAATAGCTTCCCAGTTTTAATGGCTGGCTATTTCTCACTTTTATTACCTGATATAATTACCCCTTGCCCAGTCTTCTATATGGCTCATGTGATTCACGGCTGTTATTAGCCGCAAGCCCGAATGCACTTTGGCAGGAGTATTACGAGCAAGGTCATTGATCAGGTACTGTGCAATCTCATTTGATTATTTTAATGTCTCGGGAGCACGAGCGATTTAGAGAGCTAGCTTTTGAAAGGGTTGCTTCTTTTTATAGCTTTGAGGCAAGTTGGCTTTTGGGAGTGGAAAGTTGTCCCATTTTTCAAATACAGGAACAGAATTTTTAAATGCCCACCCACCTATTTAAGAATGGTACTCTGCGAGCTCTGGATGAAAAACCATCACAGGACTTAGGGTGATGTTTTTGAAGTTTAATCCCCAAGCTGAATGAGTATCTCCAGATGAGGTATGAGCAATGTGGCTCTCTTTTTCAATTATCTGAACTGATCTGTCCTACTTGGGACTCAAATTATTATTACCGGGGCATCAGTGCCTTGCAGGCTGCCCCTGAGTGACTTCTGAGCCATCCCCAGGATGTCCTTCACCTGTCTTCTCACCTGCTGCTCTTGCTGTGACCTTGTCTGAGGCTGACCTTCACGGAGTCTTTTCCGTTGGCCGAGGTGCTCTTCTCCGGCTAACTGGTGGTATTTTCACCAGTGAGTAGGTAAAGCAGACACCGTTTACACTCCTGTATCTTCTCTCCCTGAGCCTCTGTTTTAAGGAGTTTCCTGAAGATTTGATGGTAATGAAAGGGACATACAACAAGGCAGAGAAAGACCAGAAGGACTCAGTTTCCCCTAAGAATCCTCCGGCTCCCTGCCTAATCCGGGCCTCCCTTCCCTAGACTGGGGCAGTTCACTCTGTACCCAAGGTTCTAAATTCTTTAGGGTTCATACCAACCGTCTCCCATCCCTAGAGAGAAAAGGGAGTTTCTTCCTCACTTCTGTCTTTGGCCTCCTTGCTGCAGACAATTATTCTATTGCATGGATGAGTAGGAGTTGGAAATGCTCACTTCTTACTGGGGAAACTGTACAGGAGAAGAATGGTCTGCCCCTATGGCTTCAATAAGATAATCATATCATGGCCTGATGTTACTAGCTTTCCCCAAAGCTAGGTTATTCGATCTCAAAAACACGTGTATGAACTATCAAAAACTCAATCCAGGTTGAGTTGTTCCAAGCTCAATCCAGGTAATTCCATCTCTTTTCATCAAGAGGTTGTAAACGGGTAGGGTTAGAGGGCTAGACTTCCTGAAGTTGTCTTGTGACACAAAGAAGCGTTTCTCAATGTAGCACTTTCCAGAGCCTAGACATAAATGTACCTTCACTGCGGAAGCCCCACTCCAGGGATTCCTCCACTGCCTGACTGGTATTTGAGTGTCCTCTCCTCCCCACCCCTCCTTGCACACTCCTCTCGAAAGCCAAAGGCCTGGATGGACGAGTGAGCCCAGTGGGGAGGTCCCTGGAGCTCCGGCTTCTGGAACGCAGAACTTGGCAGAAAAAGGCAGTGGGTGGATTTGATGGGGAAAATGGAGAGTAATCAGCCCAGGGCCTGAGTGAGAGTGTTTAGGGAGATTCTGATCCCCACTGGGAACTCTAGAATATTATCGCTCCATCAAGACCTTGGATTTTTCTTCAAGATAGGATCTCATAACTGTAACCTAGCTGCGTGTGTGTGTGTGTGTGTGTGTGTGTGCGCGCCTCTGTGTGTGCCTCTGTGTGTCTACGTGTGCATCTGTGTATATATGTCTGTGTGTGTATGTGTGTATGTCTCTGGACATATGTGCATCTCTCTGTGTGTCTGTATGTATATGGCTGTGTGTGCGTGTGTTTCCCCGAAAGCAGGGGCTTGGGCTGGGACAGAAAAGAGAGGAACTTCTGAGATGGAGGGCCCAGAACTCACGCACTGTGATGGTTCTGAGTCCTTGAGGCGTGGATACCCAAAGCTGACTGGCACCTGGGAGAAGGATCTTGGGGGCCTGAATGACTGTGATTTGGGTCGTGCAAGGACAGCTTTGGTGTGGTACTTGAGGATCATCCTGCTTAGGAGAACCATCAGGCCAGCACTGCCCCGAATATTTGAGGGGCTCATGCAATAGTATAAATGAAAGCCTGCATACCATATCTCTAACTATTCGGAAAGTATAAATCCAGCCACGTTACCGCTTCGCCCTCGTGCCCAGAGTGGTCACAGCACTCTCCAGGGATCGTCCTTGCAACCTGGAGGCTGAAGGAGCCATGCCGTCCCCCCTGCCTGCAGGTGGGAGCCCAGCTCCCTTGGCAGCCGAGGCTCTGGGCTCAGAGTCTCGCGAGTGAATTCACCTGCCTGGACCAGGGCCAGGTACTGACCTGGACCACGTTTCCTGGGGAGTTCCCACCTCTCAGGGCCTCCGCCATCCCAGCAGGAGGACTCCATTGTCAAAGTGTTTTTGGAAATGGTACATGCCAATTTCTGTGCCCACTCCTCTGGAGAGTCACAATTTATATTATAGTGTAGAGTAATGCTTGTGACAGATCATATGATAAGAAAATCTCCTCGACATTGTTTAACTCAGCATTTCCCAGATGGAGCACTTTTTTGGAGAAACTACTACTTCTTCTTTTTCTTTTTCTTTTTCTTCTTCCTCCTCCTCCCCCTCCTCCCCCTCCCCCTTCTTCTTCTCCTTCGTCTCCTTCTCCTCCTTCTCCTCTTTCTCCTCCTCTCCTCCCCCTCCTCCTCTCCTCCCCCTCCTCCTCTCCTCCCCCTCCTCCTCTCCTCCCCCTCCTCCTCTCCTCCCCCTCCTCCTCTCCTCCCCCTCCTCCTCTCCTCTCCCTCCTCCTCTCCTCCGCCTCCTCCTCCTCCTCCTTCTCTTCCTCCTCCTCCTCGTCCTTCTCCTTCTTCTTCTTCTTCTGCCTGAGTGATATCCCAGAGCATCAGGTTCTCACCTAAGGAACTACTTCTTTGGAAGTTTATTTTATTTTATTTTATTTTATTTTATTTTATTT
>CM052899.1:141069260-141196159 GCA_028534135.1 Potos flavus | reverse complement strand
TAGGCCCCCTGAGTTCCAGGAGTCTACAGGTCAGTCTTAGGACAGTGAAGCAGGACTGTAATTCCAGTGTCCGCCCCAACACTAGGGAAGGGCTTTTGGACTGCAGGGGTGGAGAATGAAGCCTTCTCCTCATTTTATAATACATAATTATTCCTGGGTCCTACAGGGACCCTCTCTCATTCATTCAATCATTTATCTGCACCCAATTTATCATTGGGTATAGTAAGCATGGTGCTTTAGGGCTCATCATTAAAAATACGGTTTTTAATTTTTTTTTTTTTTTTTTTGGCAAAAATATGCAGAAGGGCCCAGGGCCTGTGGAAGTCAGAATGTAGCCCTGCATGTATGAACGCTCTTTATCATATGTTTCTGTCCTATTGTTATATATAATGTGTATATTTTAATATGTAAATATACACATTAAAAGGGTAAGCAACACTTTTAATGTGTATATTTATTTCTATTTTGTGTTTTTGAAAGATGTGCATTATTGCTTTGCGTAATATATTTTTCATTGAAGTGGTGTTGTATTATTCTGTTCCTTGAATTTTTCACTAAGCACCATGGTTTTAAGATGAATCTATGCTGGGAACCTGGGTGGCTCAGTTGGTTAAGCAACTGCCTTTGGCTCAGGTCATGATCCTGGAGTCCCGTGATCGAGTCCCGCATCAGGCTCCCTGCTTGGTGGGGAGTCTGCATCTGTCTCTGACCCGCCTCCCTCTCATGCTCTCTCTCTCTCTCATTCTCTCTCAAATAAGTAAGTAAAATCTTTTTAAAAAGTCAATCCATGCTGCTATAAGTGTGTCCAACTCATTCTTTGCTGCAAAATAATCTGTGGTAGGCTTACACGTTTTACCATTCATCCTCCCAGCCATGCACGCCCAAGCCTCCAGCTCCCTCCACAGCCATGCCTCAGGGACCCGCCATGTCTTTCCACAGATCTGGGTGGGAATGTCCCCAGGATATATGCTCAGCAGTTAACTTCTGAGTCAGAGGGCGCACACACTTCATTTGGCTAATAAAAACCAAAAAGTCTCTCCAGAAGAAATGCTGTGTTCCTACTTTTCATTTTGGAGGCTAGTCCGAAATGAAAAGGGTTCGCTACAAGTTATGTTATAGAATACATTGGGTGGTTCTATTTTATATGCTGGAGCAACTTACATTGCACTGGAATGACTCGTTCTTTGAAAGTATGAGAATATGGGCAGTATGACTGCTTGGTGTTAAAGTCCATTTTTAAAGCCAGTTCTCTGACAATGTTTCCAATTTCTTCCTTGGGTATTGGGTCTCATCAATTTCAGTGGTTTTTTTGTCTGATGTTGGCACCTAGGTAGGAATAACTAGGTCCATGGGACACCAGGATGTGTGGTTCTATTATTTGTTACTTTGTAACTTGCTGTAATACTTAATGAAGAGGCTCTGTGCACAATGGATGGCTCCAAAACACAGACTATGATTTCATTCTCTATGTGTCCCACAGGATTGCTGTGGTTGATGGATAGGGTCGTTGTTCTTTTCTTATTCTCAAATTTTTGCTTTTATTTCTCTCTCTCTCTTTTTATTTTTTGCTTTTAAATTGATGGCGATGTCATGCACTTTTTGGCTTTAGCTTTTACATATTACTTATATAATTACTACATATATTATAATATATATTACGTATTATATATAATTGCCATATATATAACATATATATATATTTTTTTAAATTTATTTATTCTCAAGGATTTTTTTTCCTCCTGCGGAAGCAAGGCTGGCAAATTACTGTTATAAATCATGTGATACTTTGGGAGTCTGAATCATTCTGACTACCCAGAGAACATTTTTTTCTTCCTTAATAATAGTCATTCCAAAATTGCACTTGTATCACAAAACTGTCCTCTCCTAAATCCTGTTTCAGGAATGACGATTTCAGTGACTGTGTGCCCCATTCCTGACTAATCATGGTAGTTAAGATTAGAATGTTTCTAAAAAGGAAGTTATCAGTAAAAATGAGTTAAGTGTTTTTCATTTCTCAAGTTCACTTGGCAAGTTACATTATACAGATATACTCTATTTTATTTGTTTGTTTGTTTATTTATTTGTTTGTTTGTTTAGTAGGCTCCATGCCCAGTGTGGAACCCAACATGGGGCCCAAACCCACCACCCTGAGATCAAGTCCTGAGCCGAGATCAAGAGTCTGACCCTTAACTGACCAAGTCACCCAGGCACCCCCAGATATACTCCATTTTAAATAAACCCACTGTAGCTAGGTTAAAATTTCTAGAATTTGCAAGAGGAGGCTCACATATCTTCCTGAAGAGTCTTCTATTGGATCTATCCATGAATGATTTTTCCCATCCCACCCAAGAAACACCACTAATTTTGCTAGTCACTGAGAGAATAAGATTTCTTTTTCAGATATGACTATTATAGCATATTTTGCTGGCATGTAACTATTATAAAAAAGAAAAGATATGACAATCGGATACTAGAATCCAACGTGACTTAGAGGCCCAAGTGTCTTCCTTTCTCAGACGTTTTCCAAGGGTAACTCCAAATGCTAGATATTTAAGGGAAGTTTCTAGAAGAAAATCCCGATACGAAAACAACTTTGTGGACTTCATATCATTAATTCTGGGAAAGAAAACACAAAGGGTGTTTTCTAATCTTAATTTGTTGCGCTTGAGTATCTTATGGTGTCTTCTGGTTATCGGTGGGAAGTTGGTGCTTTAATCCAGTAATTGATTCAACAAGCTTTCATTGACATTCACTCTATGCCAGGGATACAGTGTGGAGTTCAATCATAAAAAGTCCCTGCCCTCTTCCAGCTTGCATTGCAATGGAGGAATTAGAGTGTAAACAAATAAAGTAACAAGGGCTATTATAATTGTCTGGGGTTGCTGTGTGGAGGGTGGAATGTGATGGGGAAGGGAGGAGGGAAGGGTAGTGGCCATGACAGCAGACAGAGATGACCAAGGCAGAGAGGTGGTGGCTTGAATGAGAGCAGTGGCAGTGGAGATGGAGAGAAATAGGCAGATTTGGGATCTAATGTGAAGTAGAGCTACAGATCTTGGACAAATGACGTCAGGCTACCTAGTTTAGACTCTGGAAACAGACTCTGAGATGGAGATTTGAAAGCAGGAGTTTCCTGAGGAATGCTCTTGAAAGCTATTGAAAAAGCAAGGAACACAGGGTGGGGCAGACAGAGGCGTGGATCCACACTTACAACAATGGCCTCAGACAATCACAGAGGGAGACCCAAAGCTGAGACAGCCCTTGGGATAGGTCTCCAGTTGAAGCAAGGAAGGAGTAGGTCTTTGTTTCTTTGGTGGACCCATCACTGGAAGGGGGCTGCTGCTGGAGGGAGGACATGACCTTGGGGCACTGCTGCTCCCTTCACAGGAAGGCAATTCCTGGAGAGGGACTCAGCTGGGAATTGTGCAGACCCGGCACTCTCAGTGTCTGGGAAATGAGTGCCTAGATCATAACTCAAGCATGTGGATGGTACATCACCCTGTCCATTAGACTCCCCCTAACTCTCACTTCCATCAAAGTGGCTAGCATGCCGTATTTTATCCCAAGCTGATGAAATGCTAAGCTCAGATTTTAGATTCTCAAAAAATTTTTAAAGATTTTATTTTTAAGTAATCTCTGCACCCAACATGGGGCTCAAACTTACAACCCCGAGATCAAGAGTCGCATGGTCCTCCAATCTAGCCGGCCAGGCACCTCTAGATTCTCAAATTTGAGTGAGCATCAGAATCATCCAAGAAGGAAAGTGCAGAGTCCTAGAGCCCGTGCCCCCAGAGACTGGTTCAGGGGTCTGCGGTGTGACCTGAGAATCTCCACTGTTAACAAGTGTCTTGGGTTATTCTGACACAGGAGTCCGCAGATTAACACCATGACGGGAGAATTCCGAGAAGCTGCCAAGAGGTCCTGTCCTTGGTGTACACGTCCTGCAGGATGCCTGGATCATGGATTAGGTGGATTTCACTCCTGTGATGAGACTAGATCATACCGCACAGTCGATTATCCAGGGGGGCTGGACCTAATAACAGGAACCCTTTAAAAGTGGAGAGTTTTCTCCGGCTGGTGGCAGACGAGGACGTCAGAGATTAGAAGCCCGAGAGAGATTGAAGGGGTGGGGCTGGCTTGAGGATGAAGGACTGGCAGAGAACGTGGACCGCTTCCGGCAGCTGAGAGCGGTCCCCCGCTGACAGCAGTGGAAAAGGGGACCTCGGTCCCACAGTGGCAAGGGCCTGACTTCCACCAAAGACAAGAATGATCTTGGAAGCAAATTTTCCTGTGTCAGGCCAGCTGACACCTTGATTACAGTCTTGTGATGCCCAGAGCAGAGAGCCCGGCCATGGCTTGCTGGGCACGTGACCTACAGAACAATGAACTCACAAATGAGCGTTGTTCTAAGCTGCTGAGCTTGTGGTATTTGTTGTGCAGTAACAGAAAAGTAAAGCAAAGCAGTGACATTAATCACATCCTGGAGACAGAACAGAGAAGAGAAAAAGAGACGGGGTTCTGCCCCTGGTTAGGCTAGGGAGAGCATGGCAAGAAAGGGAACCTCTCCTTAGGTTCTTCCTGGTAAAATGGAGAACATACCCCCAACCTCCCTCCCTCATGGGATTTAAAAAATATATATTTTATTAATTATTTGAGAGAGAGAGAGAGCACACAAGTGAGGTGAAAGGCAGCAGGAGAAGCAGACTCCCTGAGGAGTAGGGGGGCTGACGCAGGGCTCCATCCCGGGACTCCGCGATCATGACCTGAGCCAAAGGCAGACGCTTAACCAACTGAACCATCCAGGCAGCCCCCCCATGGGATTTTTGAGGACTCCAAGTCAGGTATAAACATAAGAAACGTTATAACAACATGAGCTTCAGGACTTTTATAAGATTCTTCATAGGGATTTTCCTAAATTGAATATATAGCTTTTTGAATGAAAAAAAAATTTTTTTCATTCCCCAAAGATATATAGAGAATACTTTTGAAGTATCGAAGCAAATTCTGGAGCACCAAGCTACCCACTGGGGCTTGCCTGCCAAGTGCCAACGGACTATGGGACTCTGATGAGGATAGGTTCCAACGTACTCTGAGCCTCAGACTCCTCTTCCTCGCGTCTCACAGAGCTGGTAGTTCAAGGCCCTCTTAATGGGGGCACGGGCAACGGGGAATGGAGTTAATGTACCAGGCAGGATTAAGCCAGGAAAACAGAAGCCACATTGGCTATTCCAACAGAGAGAATTTAATATAGAGACTAGGTGTGGGAGGGCTGAAGGAGCAGAAAGAACACACTGACGCAAACAGAGAACTCCCGGAAGTAGCACTACCCCCCAGGGCTGCTAGGACAAAAGGGAGAAGTTGGGAGGTTCAGAGCCCAGACATTCAGAGGATGGGCCTCTTGGAGCTGGGATGTAGATAACCGAGAAGGATGCCCTGTCCCCGTGGTACCGGCACCACTGAGGGGGTGCAATGAGGCCTGTTCTGGGCGCATTGGAGAAAGTGGGAGTCTGGAACACTCCGGCTGCTGGGGCGAAAGGCCACCGGTAGCATTGCGGTCTCTCTAGTGGCAGAACCCAATAGGGGAGCCAGTGGGCAAAAGAAAAATCTTGTTTGTCGACTCCGGCCACCGAGTCACCACTTAGGAAAAGGTGGGGTTGGAACCGAGAAGCAAGGCCTTAATAACCAGCACAGGTGATTTCCACTGCAGGCCAGGGAAGCCCAAGGTCATTTGAAGGGCTCGAAGATAGTAGCTGGGGATGCAGACACAAAAGGGTTGGCTTATTATCAACTCCCCTTTTGCCCTCAGCAGAGATCTGTGAACCGAGGTCATCTGAAAAAGACGGACTTCTCTTGCAATAGAAACCCTGGGATGGTGGTAGAGGCGTGGCTGCTGGGGCTAGAAAGTACCTGCTAGTGCGTCCTTGTGAAGGACGTTCTCCAGCAGAACTGGGTGGATGGACTAAGCTGCTGCTTCTCCACCAAGGGTGCTTGTCCCCCAGAGGGACACAGAAGAATGCCGGGAAGTGCATGAACCTGCAGGATAAGCATGGGGCCTCTTAGTGGAATGTCAATTTTGCTGGAGGGTTTTTAGGGGAAATAATGTTCATATGGAAAAAAATGTATGACAGAATGGGAGGCAAAATCTACTTTTTAGATTAATAAAAAAGCCCTAAAGATAGTGGAAGTAGAGGTGGCCTCTTCTACTGCCACCCATCCTTCTGGAGTCTTTGAAAAAGTTTGGGAAGCATTCCTCCTCTTCACGATCTGTTTGTTCCCTGAGTTTTTATTTTTTAAAGATTTTATTTATTTGACAGAGAGATAGAGAGCAGGCAGAGGGAGAGGGAGAAGCAGGCTCTCCACTGAGCAGGGAGCCCGATGCAGGGCTCGATCCCAGGACCCTGGGATCATGATCCGAGCTGAAGGCAGACGCCTAACCGACTGAGCCACCCAGGTGCCCCAATCCCTGATTTTTTTTTTTTTTAATGTTCAAGGAGTGGTCTTTTTGCCTGGAGAAGACTATTTACTTTTTTTTTTTTTTTTTGGTATTTGAAATTCCAACTATTTTAAAGTCATAGATATTAAAATTTCTTTTTCTTAAGCCTTTATGTTAAATTTAGAAATCTTGTTAGACTTTTTATAAACCTAATGAAACAAGACCAGGGTAACGTTAGAGTAAATCAATTTGAACAGATGAATTTCCCCCAAACATCGGTCCCACTTACAGATGTAATTAAATTCCCATAAACGTTTCAAAGCCTACTTATATATAATATATTTAATTTTCTTAAGTGCTTCTCAAATGTCTGACAAGACAAATTTATGACCTCGCAAACAAAACTTTTCTGAGCACTTAGATAACTCTTGTAGAGTCAATAAATTTGTAAACGTAGTTATCTTTTTGTTCTCTTAAATATTTCAGAACTGGTTAAACATTTCTTCGAGATTTCTTTTGCTTTTCAACTTGAAATTACAACTTTCACGCTGAAGTCACAAATCTAATCTGTCAGATTCTCTCATCCGCCATATTTTGTACCCCTTTCCAGAACACTTACAGATGGTCCCAGGGATTACAAAATTGATTCCCAAAGTGAAAAGAAAACTGTTGTCTCTTGCTTTGCTTTGCTTCTTCATCTCTGTTCCATTCCAATCTTTTCCAGGGTTGAAAAAGCATTTACCCAATTACCAGGAGCAATTGTACCCTCTTGCGTCATCTAGATTATTCTGGACATTCCATTTCTGGCCATAGCACTGGCATTTAAAGCAGGGTACAAACCTGTGGGTTCCATGCTCCGTGTCACAAATGATCATGTTGGACTCTTCCCATTACACTTGTAAAGAAGGAGTTTTGCATCCCCCTTTTGCATTACATTTAACACATTTATTTCCTAGCTGATTCATTTCTCTATTCTTTCCTTTGCTCCTCTTGTCTGATATTTCAGTGCCTTCTCTTGCCTGACTTTGGTCACCACTTGGAGACATTTTCATTTCTTCTCTTCTGGCTCTTCCAGAAGCTTCTGGCTCTTGCTAGTAGCAGGCCGGCAGATGTGGGTACATGTGGGAGAAGGCCTTGATCACTCCCTCTGGATATAACCTCAGGGACAGCAAATAGGTGCTTAGTGCAAATGAATCAGTGTTATCTTCCAGAGGAGCAAGGAGAAGCACGAGTCAGCAGCCCTCACCCTCTCTCATCTCCCCTCCTGTCGTTGGCATGGAAGGGATGTAACATTTGCACTCACCAGACAGGAGGCTGGCGCTCTAAAAATGCCTCTTGACATCCCCATCCCACTAGGGGTTATGAGTTTAGGGTATGGCCTCACGCAGATTTGGGTTTGAATCTTGCCTCTGTGCCTTAAAAAAAGCATGACTATCAGGAAAATTATCCAACCTCTCTGATCCTATTTTCTCAACTTCAAAGGACCCAACATATGGGATTATTGTCATAAATAGTTGAAATTATGTATATAAAGCAGACAGCACTGTGCCTGGCACATAGTTAATGAGAATCACCAACTTCTTGATTCATTTTTATCATCCATACCTGTCTTGCTCAATAGGCTTTATCCGGCACCTAGCACAGGGCTGGGCACCAAGACTTGTTCAATGACTTCTAACCCGTGGTAATAGTTGGGCTACTGTTCCTCAGTAGCTAAAGCTGTCGATGTTGGATGTTACCTGTGCCCGAATGATTTGCGTGAGGACCATCCATGGAGCATTGGTGTTATGTCAATGCAATGATAATTGTTTTGCATAATGTATGTTTATGCTATTGGGCATGAAGGGTCAAGCCATTCTTATGTACTAAAGAGTGAGGTCATACTTAAAGGGTAAGATAATTCCTTGTGTCATCCATGAGGCAAGAGGCCTGGATCCCAGAATTGGGTGGGAGAAGTGTAGGGGAGTAACAGAATGGGGATCTTTCTTCCTCTTGGATGTGCCCACTGAGATGTCAAGATGATTTGGGAGAGACTATGAGAAGGATGTCTACATAATATCCTCCGTGTGGCCGCGTTCTCTCTGAATCCCAGCCCTCTGATGCTTTTTGCCATCTGAGATAGCTATCCTCTGGCTCCCTCAAAGAGCTGGGACCTCTTCTTTCTCTTGGTTCTTAACCTGTGACCAGGGATTCTCAATTTCATCACTATTGGATTTTGGGACTGGATAAATCTTTGTTGCAGGGGGATATCGTGGGCATTGTGGGAGAGTTAGCAATATCGTACTTTAGGTACTGAAAGCAGGGAGAAATCGAATGCTCTACTCACTGGGTATCAAGAGCATCTCCCCAGTTGTGACAACAAAAAAATGTCTCCAGACATTGTCAGATGTCCCCTGGGGAAGCCTGTTTGAGAACCGCTGAGCTAGACTTTCCTATGTTTTTTTTGTACTTACTTTCCTTGTTTGCCCTTTGGCATTTTGTAAAGTCTTGAAAATCCTGTTCTGTGTCAGCTGTGCTAAAGGGTAAGAAAATGTTTCTTGAATATGCACAACACAGGTTCTTAAAGGAGGAGCAAGCAGACCTTGGAAGCTACTGGGATTGAAGGTGGCACTAGAAATCAAAGCACTAGAAATCAAAGAATTATAAGGGGAAATGGAATGCTGTGCTGTCCCACCTGGAGATTCATAGATTCAACTTCAAGTGTTCAATGCCTTCAGAAGTGATGGTGGTTTTTTTTCTATTGTTCTTCCCATGAAATTTTGGATTTCTTCCCCCACTATGAGGCAGGTGCGCATTTAGGAAATTCTGAATTAATATCATGCCACTTTACTGAGGGCTCATTAGAGCTGAGTTTTATAGTTTTTAACCGAGAAGGGAAAATACAAAGGGTAAAAGTTTAACATGGCTGAAAGCCCAAGAAATAAATTTGCGAAGCACTTTATGGCCTTTCCAACTCTATTAGAAATTAAGAGAAAACGATGGTGCTGTTTCCTGATGGCCAAGCATCTGGAAATATTTTTCCCTTGTTCTCATGGGCACCAAGGCTCACTCACAAGGGACTCTCTCTCTTGGCGTCTTTTACATGGAGTGCTAGCTGCAACTTGTTGGCACAGGTAAGATTTATGGATCTTTCAATTCCCCCCAGTTTCTTTTCCTTGTCCTTTGAAGCATTCTGCCCGGACCCCAAAATGCAAGCCATGGGAACACAATGGAGTGACTTGCAAAACAGATTCGAAGTTCTGGGAAACTTTTTAATACAGATATTTCTGGACAAATAACATCTCAATCAGTATATGTCCTAGGGCTAATTTGCATTTTTAAACTCGAGATATTGTGGAATATTGTAGGGGTATCTCTAGGGAACAGTTTGCATGTTAGGTTGAGTTCAAGAAACGCTATTAAATGATGGAGGTCCGGGATTGGACTAGACGTGGGGGAGGGGCGGGGAGGCTCAGTGAGGCAAGATAGCTGTCAGGAACATTCGCGTTCTGTAAGGGAGTGAAGTCAAGCTTGAATGTAACTATGATACACTCTAACACCCTGTAGATGGCCAAAGGCCATGAGAAAGAAGAGGAGGGAGAGGCTATTTCTGGTCCAGAAGGACATGGGATGGCTTCACAGATGAGAAAGCTTTTGAGCTGAGCCCTGAAGCTGTGTATTATTTTGATGGATGGAGACGGCTGGTGGTAGCAGGGCACGGCACTAGGGAGGAATGGAATAGTAAGAGTAAAGGTAGGATGGGAAAGATGGGAAGATTGGGAAAAGCTCTATTCCAGTTAAAGGGATTTTAGGCATCAGGGAGCAACATGGGGAAAACTCGTGGGGCCAGAGGAATCCCAAAATATCAGGCTAGGCTTATTGCTGTGGAGAGGCAAATGTTATGATCCTTTTAGAGAGAATTTGTGGGGAGGGGAGGTAGCTAGAAGGAATTGTCCATAGTCTCTTTTCTCCAGGGGTAGCTGCTCACCCAGGGGACCATCCCATCCCAGCTACAGCTGGAGGTCATGCCTGCCTGTGCACACACCAGCTCTCTCTCCAAGCCCATGCGAGAAGCCCAGACATAACTGTGGTTTCCTCTGGGGCAGGGAAATGAAGGACAGGCAAGGGAAAGAGAATTACCTTTCATTTTATACTCTTTTGTATCCTCAAAAAAAATTTTATAGAAGTCTAATTAACATACAATGTTATATTAGTTTCAGATGTCCAGTATGATGATTCGACCAGTCTACACATTACCCTTTTGTATCTTTTACATTCATTATGATATGCTTGTGTTTTCTGTTTGAAATAGCACATATTAAAAATTAAAAGAACCACAAGCTCGTATTCAAAAGTTTGCAAAGCCTGTAATTCTACTTCTGTTAATATTCTGAGCATTTCCCTCTAGTCTTTACTTACACGTGCATGTATTTGGTGAAGCTGGAAATATACTTTGTACACTGTATCTTCTTTGATATTTATGATAACTTCATGGGCATTTCCCCATATTTTTTCCATTGGGAGGTATATCACAATTTAATCATTTCTAATGTTAAACTTTTGACTTGTACCCAATATTTTGGGCGTTGTTGAAATAGCCTCCTTATTCATAGAAGTCCTTTTGCTGACCTTCTACGCTAGTCGGCTCTTGTACAAATCCCCACTGAAAATATAAATGAGCTCTTCATTATCCAACTAGAGTGTAAAGGTGAGAAAAGAAGTTGTACCTATACAAATTTTTGTATTCTGAAAGACCACTTCACAGATCACTAAGTAGCTCAGTTAAAAACAGACACGTGAGTGAATCTCTACAGACTTTAAGGATGGTTTCTCCAGGAGGAAGAAAGTCTCCCTAACTTTAGACTGAATTATTAGCATTACGATTGGCTAAATTATTCCTGCTGTTTAGGGCTTTGATAAAGGCAAGGGTGGTGAAGGCCTTAGCAGGGTGGGCAGAGACCTCTTTGCTTGGATGTTAAATTTCTTATTCTCAAGGATCGTTACTTAAAAAGTACAGCTTTATTGAGATATAATCTCCATGCCATAAAATCCATCCTCTTAAAATGTACAATTGAGTGAGGTTTTGTTGTTGTTTGTTTTTGTTTTTGTTTTTTGGTATAGTCACAGAACGACATAATCAATAATATTCGTTCCAGAACATTTCCACCACTCCAAAAAGAAATCCCATACCCATTAACAGTTACTCCCTACTTCCTCCCCCTCCCCCCAACTGATAATCTACTTTCTATCTTTGTGATTTGCCTAAACTGGACATTTCATATACACAGAATCGATAATATGTGGGGTTTTATGACTGGCTTCTTTCACTTAATATAAGGTTTCCAAGGTTCATTCATGCTAAAGCATATATTAGGAAAGTACTTAAAAACCCCACATCTTTCTTATTAAAAAAAAAAATTTCTTCTAATTAGCTTCTGACAGGTATAACACTGCATTCTTCCCAGAGGCTCTTCTTTCCCTTCCCTTCCCTTCCTTTCCCTTCCCTCCTCCCCCCTTCCCTTCCCTTCCCTTCCCTTCTCTTCCCTTCCCTTCCCTCCCCTTCTCTCCCCTTCTCTTCCCTTCTCTCCCCTTCCCTTCCCTTACCTTCTCTTCCCTTCCCTCCCCTTCTCTTCCCTTCTCTCCCCTTCCCTTCCCTTCTCTCCCCTTCCCTTCCCTTCTCTTCTCTCCCCTTCCCTTCCCTTCTCTTCTCTCCCCTTCCCTTCCCTTCTCTTCCCTTCCCTCCCCTCCCCTTCCCTTCCCTTCTCTTCTCTCCCCTTCCCTTACCTTCTCTTCCCTTCCCTTCTCTTCCCTTCTCTCCCCTTCCCTTCCCTTCTCTCCCCTTCCCTTCCCTTCTCTTCCCTTCCCTTCCCTCCCCTTCTCTTCCCTTCCCTCCCCTTCCCTTCCTTTCCCTTCCTCTCTTTCTCTCTCTCTCTCTCCCCACCCCCTTCCCTCTCTCCCTCTTTTTTCTTATGGAAAATAACCATCTGCCTACTCAGAGCTCTTCAGGTCTTCTTAGCATCTTAATGATCACATCCTTCACCTCCTTCCCCTTTTCTGCTCCAGTCCCCATTCCTTCCAGGCTAATTTTAAAAAATAAAAAGAAATAATATCTTTTTTAAGCACACGGCTTTCTCATCTGTATCTGCTGACTGATCATAGGAAAACTTACCTTATTCTGAGAGTGATGGTGGAGGACCTCCTGTCTGGACAATGTTGTAAGAAGGGCAAGCAAACCGCCTTTTGGGCAGAAAACTGGAATTTTCTTACATAACCTAGAAACATGCATCTACTGAGTGCACGACAGCATATGAGATGCTTTATGGAGTATGAAGATGAGAAAACCAAAGACCTGCTCTAGGTAGTTCATATTCTACAAAGAGATCGAAAACATTCCTGATGATAATACTTCATAGTTATTCATTGGGCCACACTCCTAGACAGTAAATTCCTCAAAGGCTGGAACCATGTTCTGTTAACCTTCCCAAAACCTACCATGCTTTGCACAAAGTCAGTCTATTTTTGTTAGGAAGCCCTAAAGGAAATGTAGATAAAGCCCTGAGAAAAGTCAGATGAGAGATGGGTTACTTTTGGCTGGTGAGGTCCCAGAAGACTTCATGGGGCAAACAAGTTTCTGCGGTAAGTAGTGAAGAATGAGCAGGATTCCAGCCTGTGGACTTGGAAAGAAAATTCTAGGAAATGGGGAAGTGTCCAGAGGTGATACAGTGGGAGGCATGGAAAGGAAATCACGACGTTGAGTTAACTCTGAAATAGAAAGGAGGAAGTGGAGCAGATCACAGCAGATGGCCTGAACTTTCAAGTAAGGAAAGAAGCAAGAGTATATTTCAAGGAGGAAAGAAATGGCGGTGGGGTCCAGAGGAGTGTGGAAAAGGTTTGGCTGTAGGATATGGGTTGACAACTCAAATAGACGTTAAGACATGAGATCTTGAGCTGCTGGAGGGTCACACAAGTGGAGGTCTACGAATATTGGACCACAAATCTACAAATATTAGATCTACAAATATTAGTTGAATTAAGAAATTCAACTAATTTCTTAAACATGTTGGTGCACATATTTCACATTTTATAATTTATATTCTATTAAAAATCACAATGTAGTATCCATTCCTTATTCATCATCTAGTCCACAAATATTACTAAGCACTGCTTTAGCTTCTGGGGACGCAACAGTGAGCAAGAGAGACAAACGTTCCTTTTGGAACATTTACCTTCTAGTAGGAGAGAGACAAAAACAACAACGAAAAAACCCAAGTAACAGAAATGTGTCTGATATTAGCAGAAACAAGTGTAGCTAAACATCATTAATCCAAAACCATTTATTCAAAGTAATACACATTAACTGGCCCGTTTTCTAACTAACTAATCAATAACTGTTATCTAATACAAATATTAGAAAATCCAAACAGTTCAATCAAAGCCTGTTTTCTCTAGTGTTTCAGACATCAGATTAATAAGGTTTTATGGTAGGGAGGCAGGAAGTTATCGGGCACAACATGAAAGGCAGTCTGAAAATGTTGGGGACACTTCAACATGAGTATATTTATAATTAATTTCCAGAGACTCATGCTAAGTGTCATAAAGTCTTGACAACAGTAGATAACACTGTAATTTTCCCCTCTTGGATGTATTTACATGCGTACGTAGATGAATCAGATGCAGATACATAGGACATCATCCCTACTTTCAAAAGAGCTCCCGGCCTAGAGGAAGAAGCCAGCAGAAAACCAACAAAATCTCTTGTATACCACTGGTCCCAGGGACTCCCCCAGCCCTCACGCTAAGGCTCAGCACTCAGTAAATGTCACAAATAACTACTGAACTGCCTTGAAGAACGGGGCTGGGGGGTCCTGCTCATGTAGAAAGCACTGCGTTAACAAAGGTGAAGAGGAAGCAGGCACACGGGGAATGAGTTAATGTTTATGGCATTCTTAATATAACATGTGGCACGTAGTAGATACACTATAAATATTTGTTCAGTGAATAGGCATCCTCGTTAGAAAATCGCTACAGCCATTTTGTAGATAAACTGAGACACGGAGAGATTAAATAGTATTTCAAAAGTCACGTAACTAGAAGTGGTGGAGTTAAATACGGACCCCAGGGTTTTTTGCAAGGCACGCTTATCTACTTTGCCAGCTACGTGGCTAGAGTGCCCACATGTGGCTGAAGTGGAAGGTGCCCATTAGAGCCAGAGGGGGGAACAGACTGCCGCAGTCCTGAAATGGACGTCCTAAGGAACATACACAGTCTTCAGTGACAAGCCACCAGAGATCTTCAAGTAGGAGAGTGATGCTGGCAGTCTTTATTCAGGGAGACAGGGTGGCCGGTGGGGGGCGGGGATAGGGCAGAGGCGAAGAAGGTAGACTGACAGGCAGGTGAGGAAGCACAGTTGCACAAGGCGGATGAGGAGGACTATGAGGAGGACTAGGAGCCCTGAGCAGGGGCTGGGGCAGTGGAGACGGAGACCCCGCTGGATGAGACTGGAAATGCATGGTGGGCTGGGGAGGGGGAGGAGTCACCAGTGCTCGTTGACAGGTGGATCTGAGGGAAAGGAAGGGATGCGGGATGGGGCTGGGATTTCTAGCTTGGGCGAAGGATGATGCCATTAGCTGAAACAGGGGATGTGAGAGAAGGAATGCAGCTGGTGGGCAGAAGATAACGTCTGGGCCCTTCCAGTGGACACGTCCAAAAAGAGATGTATGATGGACAGCAGAACGTAAGAGACGGGAGTCAAGGAGAGCTGCAGAACCAGAAAGGGTTTCAAACTTCCAGTCTGAGGATACCTGGGTGGCTCAGTCAGTGAAGCATCTGCCTTCGGCTCAGGTCCTGATCTTGGGATCCTGGGACTGAGCCCCGCATTGGGCTCCCTGCTCAGCGGGGAGTCTGCTTCCCCCTCTCCCTCTGCCCACTGCTCTGCCCACTTTGTGCTCTCTCTCTCTGTCAAATAAATAAATAAAATCTTAAAAAAGAAAAAAAAAAAAGAAAGAAACCTCCAGTCCAGACAAAGCAGTTGGGGTCAGAAGGGTGACACGCTCAGGGAGCTGGGGGTGGGGGGCAGTGGAAGAAAAGCGAAGAAAAGAAAAAGCGGAGGAGCAGGAATCCGCAAACAAGGCTAAGGAGTGAAGGGCAGGGCTGCAGAAGGAGGCTCAGAGGGAGCCGGGGTACATAAGCCAAGGGAAGAGACAGGTCCTGGTTTGGACCGACCGAAGGTTCTTGATGACCTTGGTGATTTCAGCTTCCCAAGAAGGGGTGGGGCCAGGAGCTGGGTCGGGACTGAGGGCGAAGTGGGCGATGAGGCAGTGGGGAAGGTCAGCACGGCCTGTTGTATCAGAGGCCCACAGCTAGGAAAGGAGAGACTCGGGAAAGGATGCCATGGAGGGAGAAAGTTCCGTGAGATGCTGTGTGCATGGTCGAGCTGGCGGACGCCCCGGGCGGTCGCTGCAGAAGAAAAGCGAGTGAAGCAGCATTCTCTCTGCTCCACTCCTGGGCGATGCAGCTGTTTGAACGTGGAGGGGGGAATCCGACTGAGTAGTAGCATCCTTTTTATCATTGTTAAAATATTACTGTTCTCGGGGGATGTCCTACTGATTGTTTCACAATGATGTTCCCTTTGGAAGGGATAAACATAGGATGGGTTTACAGCAAAGGCGGCAGCAGGTGGCTTAAGTACCTCAATTCGTGAACCAGGCTGCCTAGGCTCAAAGCCCAGCTCTGCCGATTACTGTGTGGATAAGACAAATTATTTGACCTCTCTGGCCCGGTTTCCTCATCTGAAAACAAGAGTATGACAGGACCACCTGCTATGAGCAGTATTGAAACTGATGAAACGATGTGAATGACTTGGTAGAATGCTGGTGCAGAGCCAGCCCCACGGAGGGCTTTAGCCGCGACTGTTAATTGTTATGCCAAGATCTTGGGCATCAGCACTGGAAAGAACCCTGGATTTTAACTGACCACGAGCTTTCCACCTGCCACCAGCCTATGTTGCTGCTACCATTGCTTTGGCTGTTCTTCCTCAACATGAAATTCTTCTAATATAGCACATAACAGACCCTGTAAATTAATATTAGCTCTTCCAGATTAAAAGAGGCTGCTCTTTTATAAAAAAAAATTTTTTTTATTTATTAATTTGGCAGAGACAGAGAGAGCATGAGCGAGAGCACGAGCAGGGGGGAGGAGCAGAGGGAGAGGGAGAAGCAGATTCCCTGCTGAGCAGGGAGCCCGATGCGGGGCTCGATCCCAGGACCCCGGATCATGACCCGACTGGAAGGCAGCTGCTTAACCAACTGAGCCACCTAGGCGCCCCCAAAGAGACTGTTCTTAAGTGGAAAAACAATGGCCTCTCCTGCAGGGTAATAAGGAAAAAGACACCTTTTAGGAGAAACTGGTTTTGGCATAGTAAAACTCCGAAGCATGGTGCTCATAATGGTAAAATGACATAAGTATAATATGGGGAGTGTTCTCCATGCTATTAAATATATTGCTGTTTAGGGAAGCGATATTTATGCTTCATATCTTTCTTAAAACATTATTCCTCTAAAACACTCCAAAGCACCAAAGTAAAAACATCTGGTACTCGGCAGTATGCAAAAAATAGCCTTTTATCTTGCACGGATTTCTAAGGGCAGCTGTGGTTATTATTTGGAATTGTTCTCCCTCTCTGCCACCTGCTGGTCGAGGCGCCAGACGACTTACAGTCCTGTGACCGGGACCGCACTGGTTGGCTTCTGAGCACTCCCCAAGGGTTGCAAAAAGATGCCCTCATTTCCTCCTATTAAGGAAATACATTTTAATTTATATCCAGGGCCGGGTCCTTGTTTCGTGAGACCTGTATACAACTTACTCAATTTGAATAACACTCTCTAACACTCTTTTCCCCAATGTTTCAAACATTAGTTGTCACTTCATTAAAAATGATTTCGGGGGCACCTGGGTGGCTCAGTCTGTTAAGCATCTGCCTTCAGTTCAGGCCATGGTCCCAGGGTCCTGGGATTGAGCCCCACGTCGTGCTCCCTGCTCAGTGAGGAGCCTGCTTCTCCTTCTGTCTCTACCTGCTATTCCCCTTCCTTGTGCAATCTCTCTCTCTGTCAAATAAATAAAATCGTTAAAAAATGATCTTGTAATACTTTCTCAGTGAGAATAGAAAGCTAGAAAACGAGATTGGTCTGGTTCTGTCCCTGAAATTCCTTGACCTTGATTCTTCTGTAAAGTGACTTTACTCGTCTGTAAAGTGAGAGTACTGGGGTATCCGAACTAAATAACTAGATGATGTTTATGATCCTTTTTGACGCAAAACCTCTGTAAACTTGATGTACATAAATACACACACTGGGCTGTTTCTAAGAAGAGAGCAAATCAGACCTTTTTCTAAAAAATGAACTTGCCGTAATTATTTATAATTAGGGGGATTATTTCTTATTTGTGTGCTACTAGGCTTAAACGCTTTGACTATAATAAACGGTCTAGATATTTGCTTTAGTCACAATCTTACATATTATTTTTTTTAAAGATTTTATTTATTTATTTGACAGAGAGAGAGAGATCACAAGTAGGCAGAGAGGCAGGCAGAGAGAGGGGGAAGCAGGCTCCCTGCTGAGCAAGAGCCCAATGGGGCTCGATCCCAGGATGCTGAGACCATGACCCGAGCCGAAGGCAGAGGCTTTAACCCACTGAGCCACCCAGGCACCCCTCCACAATCTTACATATTATTAATTGACCTTAATAAGCTACTTGCTGAATTTCATTTTCTTTTCTTTTTATTTTACTTTATTTATTTACTTGACAGAGAGAGAGAGAGAGATCACAAGTAGGCAGAGAGGCAGGCAGAGAGAGGGGGGGGAAGCAGGCTCCCCGCTGAGCAGAGAGCCCAATGCGGGGCTTGATCCCAGGACCTTGATCATGACCTGAGCCGAAGGCAGAGGCTTTAACCCACTGAACCACCCAGGCGCCCCTCATTTTCTTCTTGAAGTTTCTCTAGTGGGTCCCCTGAATTAGTCTTTCAGAGTTATATCATGTAGGAGTCTAATAGAAAATGATTTATATTCCAGTTTGAGAAGCTTGGCTAATAGATGTCCAATAAATACTTACCAGGTAAATACATGATATCCAAATCCGACAGCACGAATGAAATTCTTGTATTTAGGTAACTGCTTCCAGAAACTTATATGTCGGGTTTCAGTTTTCTGAGGGAGCTAACCTGAAGCATGATACGTTTGATCCGTATCTCTTTCCAGTCAGACCAGTTAGTGCATGAATGCCATCATTTTTTATGTTCTATAATTACCCTCACTTTGTAGGTGGGAAAATGGAGGCTTAGGCGTGTAAATGAGTACCACGTTATTCTATGTGTAAATAGACTATAACGGCCATGACTCTGAGGGCAAGGGCTCACAGGTCTGCTCCCTCCCGTGAGGGACCGCAGCACTTTCCATGCTGGGCTGCGCTGGGCTGCGCTGGGCTGGGCTGAGCGCTTCGGCTCCACCACAGGGGACCGTGAGCTCCTCCCTTGCTTGGACGGTGTCTTGATGCCCTCTGTACACTCATGGCTCATGACAGTCCCTCCCACACAGAGGGCTCCCAGGAAACGTTAGAATGAATGAAGAAGAATGTACAAATCGAAGAAAACGCTGAATGATTCTTGATTTTCCAGGCCCGTCTTCTAAGCAAGTCTTTTTTGTAACCCGTGCTACAATCGTGCTCTTGAATACAAGTCTAAATGAAAGAAAACCTAATGCTTATAATATAGATACTCAGTGTTTCTTGAGACTTTCTAATTCTGTTTTCACTGTATTGAAAGCGTTCACTCAGGCAGATCTTCTTTGCTTTGGCCAACGCGATTGATTTCCTTTCCACTCTTTGAGGAGCCCTGTTGGCCCCCGCCATAGTAATTGTTCCTGTTCGTCTCTGAGAACGGTGCTTCCTGCTCTTGCTGTTGCAAGAACACAGCCTGCCTTGTCTCCTGTGGGGATGATGGTTATCACCTTGATCACCACTCTTACAGGACTCTGAGTAGAAATTGGCTCCAGGTAGAAATAACGAGAATCCCCTGCTAACTATTTGAGATACGTGATTGAAATTCTACAACTTACTCTAGTTTTTTTTTTTTTTTTTTTTTAAGATTTTATTTATTTATTTAAGAGAGTGTGAGTGGGGAGGGGTGGGGTGCGGGTGGGGTAGAAAGAACCTGAAACAGACACCACACTAAGCGGGGAGCTCGATGGCGGGCTCGATCTCATGACCCTGGGATCATGACCTGAGTGGAAACCAAGAGTTAGATTCTCAACCAACTGAGCCACCCAGGTGCCCTTATACTAGTTTTTAAAAGCAGCTTTATTGAGACTTAGTTCACATACCATAAAATTCTCCTATTTAAAGTATACAAGGGGCGCCTGGGTGGCTCAGTGGGTTAAAGCCTCTCCCTTCGGCTTAGGTCATGATCTCAGGGTCCTGGGATCGAGCCCCGCATCGGGCTCTCTGCTCAGCAGGGGACTTGCTTCCCCCTCTCTCTCTACCTGCCTCTCTGCTTACTTGTGATCTCTCTCTCTCTGTCAAATAAATAAATAAAATCTTAAAAAAAAAAGTATACAATTCCATGGCTTTTGGTGTAGTCACAGAGTTGAGCAACCACCATCTGCCCCCCACCACACATTTTGGAACATTCTTCATCACCCCAAAAAGAAACTTTGTATCCTTTAACCATCACTCCCTAACCCTCCACGCCCCAACTGTGTGCCCAATGAGAAAGCTCTGTTGTAATTACAAGAAGCTACTTTGTTTGAACATGAGCTGGTCAAGATTATTGTGTTTTTGAGCGACCGAAATCTGAATCAAACTGGTTTGGACAAAAGGGAGGATTTATTGTCCAACATAATCCATGGATGCATTGAACAAGCAAACTATGGGAAGGGCAAACATGCAGCTGGATCTTAGGAACAAATAGAGGGACCTGAATGCTGCCAAGACTCTTTTCTTCCCTGCCCTCCTTTTCATGTCATCATTTGTCCCACTGCAAACCACTTTCCTCCATGTGGTGGGAAACATGGAGCATTTCCCTGCCTTCCATTGCCTGACATCCCCCACCAAGGAGGCTAAAAAGCCATCAACACAGGCAAAGCTCCACTGGAACACAATAGGCCAACCTTCAGAAATTCTTATTGATTTGTGGGGTGGGTTTGCTTCTGGGGGATATGATGACATTGTACTTCAAACTGGGTATAATCTATAAAACAGAAGTGCGGGTTGGTGAGACCCAACATCTGGGTCACAAATTAAAGCTATAAAAGTAATAAAAATTAAGATGCTTGTTTACTTCACACCATGTGCTTAAACTAATAATAGTTGTGATGCAGAGATATAGGTACAGTAAAATCTGTGGGAGGTACCATAAAAAGTAAGGTTAAAAACAAGAATAAAATAAGGAAGGAATGTCAGTGCAATTGTACGATGGAATTCATAGGAGAGGGAAGTGGAAGCAGTGTGTGCAACTTTTAGGAAATGTCCTACTCCTCTTTTCTCATTCTTGTTTTTTTTTTTTTTTTAAGATTTTATTTATTTATTTAAGAGAGAGAGAATGAGAGCGAGCGAGCATGAGAGGCGGAAGGTCAGAGGGAGAAGCAGACCCCTGCTGAGCAGGAAGCCCGATGCGGGACTCGATCCCAGGACTCCAGGATCATGACCTGAGCTGAAGGCAGTCGCTCAACCAACTGAGCCACCCAGGCCCCCTTTTCTCATTCTTGTTGTTTGAATGAGGATACAGAGTCTGGTGGTGAAGCCATTATCCTGAGTCACGAGGTGGAATCTGCCTGCTGAGGACGATGAGCAACAAGATAGCAAGAGCCTGGGCTCCTGATGACTCTAGAGCCATCATATCGACCCAGGATCACAGACACCAACATTTATGTGAGAGAGACAACACCTCAACTTGTCGACGTCACCGTTCCTTTGAGTTTGTATCATAATTGGTCAAACCTTAGGATGAATAATGGCCATGACATGTTTTTGATTATAATAATTTTTCCTCCTCAATGGATCGTACTGGCAAGATAGATAACAACATTTGCAGATAAAACCTCAAAAAACCCACTTGCTTCCTAGGTCCTCTTTCTCAAGAAGCCGCTAGAGACATGGGATCCTGGAAACAGGGAGTCCGACACAAAGGAGGGGTGAAAGCAGGTTCTCAAATGGCACTGATGGGAAGCTCCAGGACGAGAGGTCTGGGGCAAGCGTGAAGAGCAGCCTATCCAGGCTGGAACAGAACAGTAGAGGGCACCACCAGGAGAGATAATTCCAGAGGAAAAAGGGAACTAGCAGAAGGCCTCATGGGTTTGACAATCATGAGGTTTTACAATTCAGGGGGATAGTTTGGGAATGAATTTGTGGTTATCACAGGTAAGTAAAGGGAAAAGGGAAGTCAATTATAGACTTCAGAAGACACAAAAACTCTATGAGAAATAAAATAGAATTGCAGTGTTCTGCATGACGCAGCAGTGACATAATCCTAACACAGTAACACTACTGATTTATGAAAGATTTGTGAAATAACTGTCCCAACTATATTGGATAGAAGAAGGCAAGAAGTACGTGAGTGTGTGTGTGTTTGTGTCTGCGTGTGTAGGGAGAAGAGATTTAAACCCCCATGTTCTACAATAAAAAAAAAAATCCGTGATGTCTATTTTTTTTTAATCAACATAGAAATATGAAAGTAAATACCAAAAAAAAAAAAAAAAAAAGCTACAGGGGGGGCAGGATGCCTGGGTGTCTCAATTGGTTGGGTGGCAGGCTCTTGGTTTCAGCTCAGATCATGATCTCAGGGTCCTGGGATTGGGCCGTGCCAGCCCTGCATCAGGCTCCACGTTCAGTGGGGACTCTGCTTGAGGATTCTTTCTCTCTCTCTCTCTCCCTGTCCCTCTGCCTCTCCTCCTATTCATGTGTGTGCATGCACTCCCTCTCTAAAATAAAAGGGGAGATCTTGAAAAAAAAAAAACCACTATTAAAAAAAAAAAACAGCTAAGAGGGACGCCTGGATGGCTCAGTTGGTTAAGCAGCTGCCTTTGACTCAGGTCATTATCCCAGGGTCCTGGGATCGAGCCCTGCGTCGGGCTCCTTGCTCGGCAGGGAGCCTGCTTCTGCCTCTGCCTGCCACTCTGCCTGCTTGTGCTCTCTCTCTCTCTGACAAATAAATAAATAAAATCTTAAAAAAAAAATCTTAAAAAAAAACCAGCTAAGAAATTGAGATGGGTTGTCCCTAGGAATGGGGATCAAGGGCAGGGAGGGGTGTGCCAGGGGAAAGATGTTTTGTCATTATGACTCTTAAGACCATGTATTCTATTACTTTGATAAGAATAAAGATTGAATTGATGAAATAAAATGATTTGACTATATAATCCCTAAGCTGTTTGGAGAGGTTGGATTGTATGCAAGAACATTAGAAAAATAAGAAGGGAAGACATTATCAGGGAGAATGAGTCTGCAAAAGAGAATCCTAGTTTAAAATGATTTATGTAGGTGCGGCTGATGGGCTCAGTGGGTTAAAGCCTCTGCCTTCAGCTCAAGTCAGGATCTCAGGGTCCTGAGATCAAGCCCCACATCAGGCTTCCTACTCACTGGGGAGTCTGCTTCTCCCTCTCCCTCTGACCCTCCTCCCCAATTGTGCTCTTTCTCTCTCTGTCTCAAATAAATAAAATCTTAAAAAAATAAATAAAATGATTTATGTAGCTTTCTCTTTGTTATCTAGCAATAAGAACAAATATATTCATTCATTCATTTATTCATTTATTCATTCATTCATTCATCGTCAACGAATATATATTGAGGTCCTGACATATGTCACGGTTCATACAAGGATGAACTTGGCATAATGCCCACCCCCACAGAGTGTACCCTCTAACGTTGGTGCTCCTTACTCTGTTCACCACAAAATAACTATGACATTACTCTTTTTCTCAGAGCCTACTTGGGGCCAATCATTTTCCATATGGTAATGCAAATCCTTACAATGACTCTGCAAAGGAGGCTTTCCAGATGAGGAACCTGATGCCTGGAAAGGGTAAGTCACCTGGCCAATTGCATAGGAAGGCTAGAGTCAAGATTTGAACCAAGGAGAGCTTGATGTAACAATGCCTCACCTTCCATGACCTTCCCTGACATTCTTGGGCGGGTGGCTGAGTATAACAGCGGTTACGTGCCAGGCATTGGGCTAAGTGCTTTGCATGCTTTATGCTCATTTGTTTTGACCTATATCTAAGGAGACTATTTCCTCCTTCGGTGCTGAAAAGGCCAGTCACTTGCTCCTGTGGGCTTCCTTGCAGTAAGAGCACTCGGTCTAATCTCCATCCCTCAGACTTTGGCTCAGGAGCCAGTGGTGATGCCCGAGGAAAAGACGGGAGCTGAGCGCTTCTCTGGCAGCAGGGAGGGGTGCCGCTCAGATCTCCCTCAAGAGAACCCGCTGTGAGGAGCATCATTAACAGCCTCCGGGGTCCACTGCCCGCATTCATTCCATGCCTCTGCTCAAACCAGGCAGCTCTGTACAATGGAAGGGGAAAGGGATGCCGCGGACCTGGGCTAGTCCAATAGGCTCCAATAGGTTCCCATTCTGTTCGGCTGAGACTTTCGCAGAGGTCACCACAGTCTGAGGCTCTTCCCACCCTCTCCACCTTTCTCCCCACTCTTTTTCACGAGCATCGGACCTGCCTCACCCTCTGAAGGCTCTCCCTGCCTACCCCTGCTCCCTCCTCTTTTGTTTTTCATGGGTATTCCCCTCCTAGATATCTTTCCCTTCTAATTCTGTCCTGGTGTCTGCTCCCCTAGGGACCTTAACTGCCACACCCTCTCTGGAGGTGAAAAGGCGAAGTCTGGGGACAGCGGTGGCTCTGATGTCGGTGGCGGGAGCAGGAGAGTTGAGTTCCTAGCGTAGATGTGGACGAGGACATGGCAGCGGAACGAACCGTGGCATCCGGTGCTCAGTACTGCAGAGGTTTTCTCCACAGATCAGGAACACAGCTTGGCTTTCGGTGAAGGTTCCCCGAAGTTTAGCTGTGGGCTAGTCCACGCGCGAGCTGGGATTTGAATACAGATTGGTCCGTCTCTGAAGCCCCACTCTTAAGAGCTGTGATATGGTCCCCATTTTTCCAGTTCAAAAGAAGGTGGTGATTTTCCCAGTAACTTTAGCGGAAAACCTGATAGAAGACTCTAGCAATTGAGGAGACTGGATCCCTGCCTGTGCTGATTTCCCTAGAGAGCATTTACTGAGCAAATATTCATGAGGGGCAGCATAACAATGCCAAAGCATAACAAGGGACAAATTAGTTCAAGCGTCACACTCACATTTTGTAACCTGATTATTCCTCTTTCTCTCCTTCCTGTGCCTACCTAGAAGGGTACAGGATGAGTGCTCAATGGCATCCCCTTTCATTTTTATACCACCTTAACCTCTGGGGGAAAAACTGGGTAGGGCCATATTGGTTAGGGCAATGCTAGTTCTCTAACGAATATACGCCAGCATTTCAGTGGCTTAACCACATTCACCAGTTCAAGGTCGGTGTTCCCAGTCAACAGGCTAGCTTTCCTCTTTGTAATGAGTCAAAGACCCCAGCTCCCTTCCTCTTGGTGGCTCAGCCTTTCCCTAGGGCGTCATCACAAGCAGGAGAGGAGAGAAGGGGAGAGACGCAGCACGTTTCAACCTCCTTGTCTGGCAGCGACACGTCCCTTGGTCGCATTCCTTTGATGAGAACCAGTCAGCTAAGAACCGTGGAGATGCCAGAGAGCTGAGAAGTGCAGCCTCTGGCCCGCGGCTCCTCTAGTAACAACTCTATTCTCTGGCCAGCGGAGGACAGACAGGAATGCTTGGGCCGATAGCTAACCTTCTCTGCCAGAGGGAGCTTCCATTTTGTTTCCATTCAAGGAAGAAACTTAGCTGCCCAAAGTGGAGAGAGGCAGGCGAAGAGTACTCCTCTGTTTCTTCATAGCCACAGGCTGAAGTCTGCTGATCTCAAGCAAAATCCAGTGCCTTAAAGACTGGCTAAAACAAAGCCAAAGTTCATCTGTTTCTTAGAGAGAAAGGTCATCACATTTTCATTTTGTAGAGATGTGTAATGTCTCCCTTTTGAATGAACTGTATGGGGGGAAAAGTGTTCATGTTTTCTAGGTAGGGAGTTTGTTTATTGACTATTACCATAAACAAAGCAACCTAAATATCCATCAAAAGGGGAATGGTTAAGTAAATGATATATAACCTTGCTATGAAATAACAGAAAGCCATTAAAAGTCACATTTCGGAAGATTGTTGATGGACATGAGAAAAAATTCTTAATGTATTGGGCAAAAAAGAAGCAAATACTCAAGGATAATTAAATAACTACTAATCAATTACTAGTTAAAATGAAAAGGACTAACAACTATAAATTCTCTGTGTATCTATCTATATTACATATATATAACATATATATAACATATATATAACAGATGTAATGAATTGTAATAGATTGAATTATTGTTCAAAACACTTCCTGCTTCTTTTGTATAGACTTTGCCCCACTGAGGTCGGCCTGACCACTCCATTGGCTGAGTGTGATGTAGTCTTCGATGAGACCTGAGGGTAGAGGCTGCTTCCGCCTGAGTCCCAGATTCACGATGATGGAGAACAGTTGCAGGCAACCCACCATGGACATGTGATGTGAGTGAGTAATAAACATCCATCATTGCAAAACACAAACTCAGCTTATACTAAAGTGGCCCAGATGTTTAAAAAAAAAAAAGGGCATACTTGAGAGCTTGAAGTGACATGAAGGAGTTTCTTCTTATTTTGCCTCTTCAAAGGAAATCATTTCTCTTTTTTGTTAGACCAGAGGATTTTTATTATTCCATAAAAGGTATTCTCTCCTTGTAGAGATTCTTGTCTTCTGATAAAAAAATAGTCTTACTATGTTCTGACTGACCTTGACGTGTTCATGCTCCAAGGAATAGGGAAGGAAGAAAGAAGCAGTGGGCAATGCCATAATGAGCTTCATTCATTTCCATGTAAAATAAGAATGCAAATGGCATTTGGAGGTCAAAGAAGAGATACCGACAAAAATGAAAAGACTGTGGCCTTTGAAATTAGATTAAAACCAGGCAGACTGTAAATACAAAAATTGAGGTAGTGGCAGAAAATTATATATAGTGGATACATTCACAGAGGAGATCAAGCTGATGATGCTGATATCATTTGTATAGTAACTTATATTCTGTAGGTAATGAGTAAAAGGTATGCAGTAACAATAGTTAAATAGCAATGAAATTAAATGGAGAGCAAGCTAATTAAAAGTTCATCTATTTGACTTATGATATTTGGGAATGGAATTAAAAGCAACTTCATAATTAACCTGCTATAGGAACAATAATTCAAACTACACTTATAAGCTACATAGGAAGGGATTAGGAATCATGATAGATGTTCCCAATGTGCCACGGAGGGACAACATGGTAAATGAGAAAAATTATTGCATACACAACCGAAATATTATTACTCCTTTGTGGAAGGGGAGGGGAAAAAAAACCTCTAATGAAATTCTCCCTGGCATACTGAGGCCATTCTTCTCTCTATAGTTGGAAGAAAGTCAGAATGAATTAGAGAATGCCTGGGGAAGGCAATTAAAATGAGCTCAGAATGGAGAGATTATTGACATAATGGCCAAGCAAGCACTTAACCTACAATATGCTTAGCATAATGTCAAATATTATGAAGAGATATACAAATAATAATGCAAGTTACCATTTACTAAATGCTGTAAATCCCATAGGCGATATGCTGAGTGCTTTAGTACTCAATCTATTTAAACCTCAAAACAACTATGTATAAAGTAGGTGTTTATAGCAGAAACAGACAGCAACTCATCCCAACTTGGTTTCTTTCCTTTCTGGGCTCACAGCTAGACTGAATTTTTCCAGACTCCCCTTGAAGGTAGCTGTGATCGAATGGTTAAAAAGAGAAAAAAAAATACTAAGACTAAAAACTGAGCTTTCAGTAAAAGAGAAAACACAACGCATCCTTAATAAAAGCGAAGTTCGCCCTAGAACTTGGCTTTGAAAGGGACAAACCTTACAGAGCACCTACACGCCACTCACGGCACTACATACGATGCTTTTCCTATGGGAGCAAGAAAAATAAATGTATGTGGGCAAAGAGGAAGGAAAATGCAGGATCTGATGTTTATATTCACTGAAGCCCTTCACATGTTGAAGGATGCCTGATAGTAAATGACTGGAACTGAACCAAAACATTTTTACCAAATATAACTAGAATGTATTGCATTTTTAAAACTGTCTTCTTGGGGCACCTGGGTGGCTCAGGTCATGATCCCAGGGTTCTGGGATCGAGCCCCAAATCAGGCTCTCTGCTCAGCAGGGAGCCTGCTTCCCCCTCTCTCTCTGCCTGCCTCTCTGCCTACTTGTGATCTCTCTCTCTGTATCAAATAAATAAATAAAATCTTTAAAAAATAAAAAAAAAATAAAACTGTCTTCTTGAGATATAATTCACACACCTATAATTCACCCATTTACCATGTGTAATGCAATATTTTTAGTATGTTCATAGTTGTACAACCACTGCCACAATCTAATTTTAGAACACCCCATTCCCCTCCCTTGAAAGAAACTGTATACCCATTCATTCCCTTTCCCTTGCCACTTGTCCCCCAGCCCTAAGCAATTAACTTTATGAATTTTCCTATTTGGAAAGTTTCATTTAAATGGAATTGTGCAATATGTGATTTATGTCGTGATTGGCTTCTTTCACTTAGCACATGTTCTTTTTTTTTTTTTAAGATTTTATTTATTCATTTGAGAGAGAGAAAGAGCACAAGCAGGGAGAGCAACAGGCAGAGGGGGAAGCAGACTCCCCACTGAGCAGGGAGCCCAATGCGGGGCTCAATCCCAGGACCCTGAGATCATGACCTGAGCCGAAGGCAGATGCTTAACCATCTGAGCCACCCAGGCGCCCCTAGCATAATGTTTTCAAGCTTCATCCATGGCATAGCATATATGAGTCCTTCATTCCTTTTTGATTGCTGAATAATATTCTAGTCTATGGATATACCACCTCTTGTTTATCCATCCATCATTTGTTGCACATTTGGGTCGTTCCCACTTTTTGGCCATTATAAATACGGTTCTATGAACATTTGTGTACAAATTCTGCATGTTTTCATTTCCCTTGGGTATATATACTTATACTTACCCAGCAGTACTGTTAGGTCATATGGTAACTTAATGTTTAATCATTTGAGGAATTACCAGACTATTTTCCAAAGTAGCGACATCATTTTACATTCCCACCAGCAATGTAGAAGGGTTCCACTTTCTCCAGATCTTTGCTGACACTTGTGATTGTCTGACTTTCTGATTATAACCATCTTAGTGAGTGTGAAGTGGTATCTCATTGTGGTTTTGATTTGCATTTCCCTAATGAAATGATTTGAATATTCTTTGCCTGTGCTTATTGGCTACTTGTACATGTTCTTTGGAGACAGGTCTATCAGATCTCTTGTTCATCTATTTTTTTTAAAGATTTTATTTATTTATTTGACAGAGAGAGATCACAAGTAGGCAGAGAGGCAGGCAGAGAGAGAGGGGGAAGCAGGCTCCCCGCTGAGCAGAGAGCCCGATGCGGGGCTCGATCCCAGGACCCTGAGATCATGACCTGAGCCGAAGGCAGAGGCTTTAACCCACTGAGCCACCCAGGCGCCCCTTGTTCATCTTTAAATTGGGTCATTTGTTATTGTTGACTCATATTTTTTAATGTATATTCTGGATACCTGCTCCTTACCAGATGCACGATTTTAAAATACTATCTCACAATATGTGCATTGTTTTTTCACCTTCTTGACAGTGTCCTTTAAAGCATAGAGCTTTTAATGTTGATGAGGCCCAATTTATCTCTTATGTCTTTTGTCACTTTGGCTTTTGGTGTCATTTCTAAGAATTCACTGCCCAACTGAAGACCCTAAAGATTTACTCCTATGTTTTCTTCTCGGAGGTTTATAGTTTTATGTCTTACAGTTAGGCCTTGATCCATTTAGAATTAATTTTTGCATACTCCGTGAGATAAGAGTCCTACTTCTTTCTTTTTCAGGTGGATATCCAATTGTTCTAGAACCATTTGTTGAAGACCATCCTTTTCCCTGCAGGAAATCGTGTTGGCAAGCTTGTTGAAAATCATCTGAGGGCGCCTGGGTGGCTGAGTGGTTAAGCCTCTGCCTTCGGCTGGGGCTCAGGTCATGATCTCAGGGTGCTGGGATCGAGCCCCATATCCGGCTCTCTGCCCAGCAGGGAGCCTGCTTCCCCCTCTCTCTCTGCCTGCCTCTCTGCCTACTTGTGATCTCTCTTTCTCTGTCAGATAAATAAATAAATAAAATCTTAAAAAAAAAAAAAGAAAGAAAGAAAATCATCTGGCCCCAATGGTTTGGAACTCTTTGCTCAAAACTGCTATAGACTTATAGCAACAATTGCTCGTAAGCGATTCTTACACATCATTGTTTCATTTCAGAACAAACTTTCCAGAAGTGATAAATGATAAAGTCTTCTAGGGAATTAAAGCGAATTAAAACAAACTGCTTTGAGAAGGTTCAAAAAAATTTCCCAAGACATTCTGGGGTGTGGTATTATTTGAGCGAGAAACAACCCGCCTAGCCCACTGGCTCCATTGTTAATTAGAACGTCTCTCCCTTTTTCCTTAGGGATGGGCGCTCTCCAACATCATTTTTCATGAACTCGAGGAGGGCAGAGTTTCCACGCACATCGGTTGTCTTCTCTCCCCTGAGCAAGGGTTGCGACGTCTCTAAAAGCCACAGAAAATCCTGGAGCCTCTAGAATTTTTGGACCACCCTTCTAGAGTGCAATTTGTTCACCACCGAGCTGAGAAGGAGTAGCGCAGTCTGGGGAGTCGCAGGCCTCCCGAGCGTCGCCCAGTCCTTAAGAACGCCGAGGTCCTGTTAGCACCTGTCGGACCAGAGCGCTGGCGCCGGTCCTGCAGGCCCCCTCCCGTCCAACCTTCCCCTCGTTAGCGCACATCCGTGGGCCTCGTTTAAACCCGGCACCGACGCTGCGCTGGTTCCCGCCCTCCCCGGCGGCTGCAGCGCTCCTGCCCCGGGCTGCTCTGCGGCCGGGCCGGGCGCCCCGGGTTTTGCCCGACGGCGGGCTCCGAGGCCCCCCGCGAGCCTGCCGGGAGCCGTCGCGGGGCCGGAGGCGGTCGGCCGGGGGTACGGCGCCGGAGCGCGCAGGTGGCGCGGGCCCGGGCAGGCTGGGCTGGGTGTGGTGCGCGGAGGCGGACGCGCGGCGGCCCCACCCTCGCCCGGGCTCGGCTGGGCGCGCGGGCCACCCGCAGGTGGGGGGCGGCCGGCTCGGCGAGGGGACGGGCGCGCGGACCCGGCTCCCGCGGACGCGGCAGGGCGGGCGCGTGCTGCTTGCCGAAGAAGCGCGGCTCCACGTCGCGGCCATGCCCTGGCTGTGGCGAGAAATCCTCCTGGAGAGCCTGCTGGGTAAGCCGAGGCCGCCCCGGGCGCGCGGTCGGGGCGGCGCGCGCCCCACGCCCGTCCGGAGCCGCGGCGCTGGGACCCCGGGGGCTGGGCTCGGGAAGTAGGGAGCGCGCCCCGCGCCCCAAACAGAGAAGTGCCCTGAGAACTCTTGCTACTAAAGTAAAAAAAAAAAAAAAAAAAAAAAGGCAAGACCCAGACTGAGGTTGGGAAGCCGAGGAGTCCGCGGGGAGAAAGTGTTTCTGAGCTCCCACGCCACCCTCGGGTCGCGCCCAGTTCCCCACGTGGAAGTCTTGAACCGGCGCTGCTGCTCCTGAACCCCTTCCCCAAACCTTTAAATTTAAACGAATAAACTTCAGTACTGGATCTTAACTTCCTGAAGGAAGGGGGCCCCTGGGTCCTCCGGCGGCCTGAGGTGAGCACACCTCACGACTGGACGTCGCACTCGAGTCCTATGTGCACACTTCGCAGCTTTGCAAAAAGACCCAAGAACAATTATTGGTGTAATTCTGTCGGACTTGTGTGATTAAAATCAGAATTCCCAGCCGAACGCTTGGGAGAATGCTATAATCTCACTGTTCATTATGAAACATTCCTTTGGCTTGGGAGGGGCACCTGGCTAAAAACTTGATTTTCTGGGAGCTGCTAAAATTCAGAAGCACCCCGCCCCCTTTCCCCTGGCTCCGACTGTATCTTCTAAGTACAGCAATGTAAAATGAATGACACTCAGTAAGTACCTAGGGTGCTAGATACTCTGAGTACTTGATCTCATTTAATCCTAACAACCCTGTGAGGTGGCTAAAAGAGCTATTTTGCTGATGAAGCGAGGAAGGCTGGGACGCGTGGGGAGAAAGTTAACCACACCTGATGGTTAGATGGCTGCCTTTGGAACCAGACTGCCCGGGTTTAGGTTCACTCTGCCCTGTGCTACCGTTTTGATCTTGGGCGATTACTTTCTGAATCTCGGAAGTTTTTGTTGTTTTTACATTTGTAAGAGGGGAATATAAAGGGTCCATTTCTTAGGACAGGAGTTGGATGAGGAACCAGAGAGATGATCTCTGGAAATACTTAGCACAGATGCTGGCCCATAGGAAGTGCCCATTAGTTAATTATCACTACTGTAGAAGATTATGCAGTCAGTAGTTGGCAGAGGTGAGTCTGACTTCAGATCTAGGTATTTCACTTACCCCATACTTTCTCCTAAAGTTAGGTTTAAAAAAGTCTACTTACAAGAAAATGATTGGTGCCTAATTAACCTGCCTTTGGGTGCAGTCTGGAGTGGGAGGAAAGGAGGGTGTCCTGCTGCTTGTCCCTCTTTCTCTTTTTTTTTTCTCATATCTCTACACCCAACAAGGGGCTTGAACCCATACTGGGAGATCAAGAGTGCCATGCTCCTCCAACTGAACCAGCCAGGTGCCCCTGTTCGTTCCTCTTTTTGATTTTCATGATATTGCTCTTTATAGAAGGGTCGACTTAGGTAAAGTCATTTTTTAAGTTAGGGTTCTGAGAGAACATCAAATTCAACCCAGATGGTCCAGATGAAGAGGTTTTAAGAAAGGGATGACCTCTGGGAGTGCGAACAAGGTTAAAGGAATAAATAAGGGGTGTCAAGGGACTCACAGCAGCAGGACCCATTCTTATCCTGGGGCATTCTCTTTCTGATGGGGGAAGGGGAGGAATTCTGTAGTGGAACCTGGTTAAGGTCAGAATTGTGAAGGAGGGTCGGTCAGCCAGAGCAGTGATGGTGGAGGGGCAGGGCTACCGTGGGAAACAAGGACACCTTTACACTTGTCCTTTAAAACATGCTTTTTTCCCCCTAGGGTATGTTTCTTGGTCTCTCTGCCATGGCCTGGGACCGATGATCTATTACTTTCCCCTGCAAACTCTAGAACTCACTGGGCTCGAAGGTTTTGGCATAGCGTTTCTTTCTCCAATATTCCTAATATTTACTCCTGTCTGGAAATTGGCTAACAAGAAGTGGATGCTAATCCTGTTGCGGATCATCACTGTGGGTAAGATTTAAAAGTGCTTCTTTAAGGTTTTTTTTGTTGTTGTCAAAAATCAAGTGAAAATAGGTAGACTGTTCTTTGAATGCTGAATGATTAAATGAAATAAGATTCCTCTTTCTCTTACAACCACCTTAAAGAGTTTGAATGGAATTGGAAGGCTAGACCAAGAGTCTGTGCCTCTTATATTTCTAACTTTTTCTGTCAGATTGGAAAAGTCTAAAAATCACTGAAATGAAGGGGGAGAACAGTTCAACTCTTGAGCATTTTGTGTTCTTTTTCCAACTACAACACAAAACTCAGAAACCATTAAAAATTGTTGAATGCTACTGGATGAAAATAGGAAAATTATGCATGATGAACACTATAGTAAGTAAAGTCAAACAACAATTTTGGAAAGATAGGTGCAATTCTTTTAGTCAAAGGGCTAATTTCACTAACAGAGTTTTTACAAAACAATAATAAAAAGGACCAATGACTCAAGAGATAACAAAGAATATGACCAGTTTACTGGAAAGGAGGGATAACTGGTTCTTAAAAAATACTAAAATGTGTGGAATACAAAACACACACACACATATGTATTTGTATGTAGCTTCACATACTGGATTGTCAAAGAACAAAGTCGAGTAACACTGTATTGTAAGGATGGGAAAGCAGGCACTTAGACGTTGCTGGTGGGAATATAAATTGACACAAGTTCTGAAGAGGATAATTTAGCAGCATTTATCAAAATTACAAACATATACGTGTATATATATTTATATATAAATATATATACACATACATATATATACACATACATATATATATACTCTTTTGCTCAGCAATTCCACTTCTAGGAATATATCCTACAGATCTACTCACCTATGTGTTAAAATGGTAAAAATACAAGATTATTTAATCATTGCAGCAATATTTACAATCACAAGATTAGAAATAACCTAAATGTCATCTATATGGGATAGGTTAAGTAAATTATGGACTACTATAGAATACTGTGCATCTATGTAAAAGAATGAGAACATTATTTATGTAAGGAAATGGGATGTTCTTTAAAATATATTAAGTGAAAAAAAAAAGGAAGCACTAAACTGTGTGCAGAATACTAACATCTGTGTAAGAGAGTTGAGATGGAAATATATTTAGTATCTAATTGAACATGCATTAAGTAGCTCTAGAAGGATTTTAAAAAAAACGGAGAGCATTTTAGTTGTTTGAATATGATATCTAGCTAGACACAGGCATGAAAGGGAAACTTTGCAATGTATACCTTTTGTATCTTTTGAATTCTGAATTTGAGTATGTTACATTGCCAAAAATTAGCAATGAAAAATT
Organism: Potos flavus; assembly: GCA_028534135.1. NCBI lineage: Eukaryota > Metazoa > Chordata > Mammalia > Carnivora > Procyonidae > Potos > Potos flavus. The sequence continues at coordinate 141,161,885 of CM052899.1, read as the reverse complement.
GTGAGCTTTTTTAGCAATTAAAAAAATTGAGAAATTATTTATTTATTTGTGAGAGAGAAAGTACACGCGGAGGGGAAGGGGCATAGGGAGAGGGAGGAGCAGACTCCCCCCTGAGCAGAGAGTGCACTGTGGGGCTGGATCCCAGGACCCTGAGATCATGACCTGAGATAAAAGCAGACGCTTAACCGACTGAGCCACCCAGGTGCCCCCCCTTTAAAAAAAAAAAAAAGATTATTTATTTGAGAGAGAGAGAGCCAGAGACAGAGCGCATGTGCGGGGGAGGGGCAGAGGAAGAGGGAGAAGCAGAGCAATTAAAAATTTTAAATGTACACTTCCTATCACAAAGACGTGAGAGTATTCATATTAAGGGATATGGAAAGTCCTTGAAGAAGTGCTGGTAGTAAAAATGAAAGAGGGTGGAGTCATGGAGGAGAAGGTTTAGAAGACAAAACCAGCAGACTCCAGTCTGGTTGGCTCTGTGGCCGAGAACTCTGGGCGTCTTGCCCCTTTGCTATGATGCAGTTCGTTTCTCTGAGTTTTCCAAGTGGCATTTGTTCATGAACCGTGCTGTGTATTTCTTTTCTCCGGACACAGTCATTTGACTCTTCAGAAACAGTGGTAGGAATTACCAGGGAATTGCCTCTGCTTTTCTGTGGGCCAGTCGCTGAGGAAAGCAGAACAAGGCTAGTGCGGTGAGTTCTCCGACTACCCACGAGGCTGCAGATCTCTGGCTTTTCAGGATCTTGGGCTCAGAACAGTGGGAGAGACCACTGAAAAATGCACCCTTTATGAAGACGGTGTCCATAGGAATGGAAAGACCTATCAAATGACTGTGCAAATTTCAGGTCCAGAAATAATAGAAATGAAACGTTCTACCCTGAATTGAGTGTATAGTAACTGAGTTAAACTGCCTGGGCTTGCAGTATCTTGCATGAGTTACTGTGTTGCAAGTTTGATTTTCTCATCATACTCCTCCGTTGGCTTTCCGGGAACGGTCTCATCAGTGGCCCTTCTTTGGTTGCTTTTGCACAGTGCTGCCTGTGCCGGCTTTACCTACAAAGCCTACCGACTGAGAGTTACGGGGGTAGTTTTTTATTATGTGAGTCCACTTCTGGCACAGTAACTTCTGGTCGCCGTAAGGGGTGTGTTATTACTAAGTTTGCGATAGGTGGTGTCTGGGATGCTTTCTCTCTATGAAGACCCATCACCTTGAGTAGAGCTAGAATTAAATTTGAGAAAACGGAGTAGGTAGGAGAGTGACACGGAGTTGAGAATAGAGACAGGTGCGGCCAGGTCCTCTTCTGGTCGCCACTGAGCTTTGCTGAGGCTAAACAGAGGCTGTGGTAAGCCACGGTTTACCTTAAAAGTCCCTTCAGATGCTTCTTAAGGAAATGAAACAACTTTGTTTTTAAAGAGTCCTAAAGTATCCGTGTACAACTACAGAGAAGATCTGGGTGTTATGTGCTATCATCTCTGACGCCTCTGATATTTTAAGTGAATTACTATGTACCTAACTATTAAGCTAGTTCATGCTCACAAATGTTTATGACAACATTATTCTTGGTAGCCGGGGAATAGAAACAACCCAAATGCCCATCGCCGACGAATGGATGAACAAAATGCACTGTGTCCATGCAGTGGAATATTATTCAGCCATGAAAAGGAACGAAGTACTGATACATGCTACAGTATGGATAAGCCTTGAAAACCTTATGCTCAGGGAAAGAAGCCAGGCACAGAAGGCTACACATCATATGATTCCATTGTCTGAAATGCTCAGAATGGGAAAAATCCAGACAGACAGGAAGTAGATTAGTGATTGCCAGGGGTTGGGACGGTGGGAAGGAGGAGAAAGGGGAGACTGCTAACGGGTATAGATTTCCTTTTGGGGTGGGAATTCTGGAATTAGATAGTGGTAATAGGTGCACAACTTCGCGAGTGTATTAGAAACCACTGAATTGTACACTTTAACATAGTGGATTTTATGTTACAAATGACATCGCTAAGATTTTTTAAAAGATCTGTACACACAATTATATATTAACTTGATGTTCCTGAGTATAAAGATGGTATTAAAAAAAAAAGATGGTATCAGACACAGCAGTTACCAAATGCACATCATGGAGTTCCAATGCGCCATTGCCAGAAAGGTTTAGCTCCCCTTCCTTTGTCTGTAGGCAGCATCGCCTCCTTCCAGGCTCCAAACGCCAGGGTTCGGCTGGTGGTCCTTGCACTTGGCGTGTCTTCCTCACTGATCGTCCATGCTGTGACATGGTGGACAGGAAGTGGCTTGCAAAGGTATGGTATCTTCTATTTAAGGACAGGTTCGTCTCTTAGGCGTGTAGACAAGCAGGTGTGATCACTTACCAAGCAGGAAGTTGGGACCAGGAGACCCAAGTGATACTATTTACTTTGCGTATGGCTTGTAGAAGTTTCTTTCTTTTTTTTCTTTCTTTTTTTTTTTTTTCACAAAATCAGAATGGGAATGCTTGCTGTCAGTCTCCATCATGTTTTGAGAATTAAAGAATTATAACAAGTTGCCTAGGTAATGGACTATATAAAGACTAAGAGCATGTTCCTTACTGCAAATTACCAACAGGACTATTTCATACACTCCTTCTCTGAATTATGACGTTCACTACGAGCATAGTACACTGAAACCACATAAAAAGTTGTTAAATATATATTTGTATCTACAGGTACCTCAGAATGTGGGGATTCATTTTAGGACAGATTCTTCTTCTTGTTCTCCGCATCTGGTACACTTCACTAAACCCAGTCTGGAGTTATCAGGTGTCCAACAGAGTGATACTGACATTAAGTACCATAGCCACACTTGATCGCATTTACATGGGTAAGTATACGTTCAGTTTTTGTAGGAATTTGCTCTCTTGCATAGTTTACTTTTCTTATCTGAATGCCGCACATCTTGAAAAGGTAAAAAGTCTTTCTGCACTATATCTCCATTTCAGTGTTCTCTCCCTCTGAAGTAGGAACTGGTAGGGCCAGTTACTGTTAAGAGAGTTGCTAGATAATACAGGGGTGTTATCTAAGCAGAAGGCACCTTTTCCTTGCCTGAACAGAGGGTGAAAATTTCTGGCTCTTACCAGTGTGGAGTGGGAGGGTAATCCAGGCCTCAGACTCCCAGCTGGCTTTTCGCTCTTTCTCCCTTTACCCCCTAGACGGGGCTTTCCAGGATGAGACCCTTCATCTCTCTTCTTCCGTACCGACCCCAGTGTATCTCTATATCTCTAACACTATGAGAAGGTGGTTGTGAGCAAGGGCCGGGAGAACTATCTGGGTTTTTTGTATTTCGTTTCTTTTTTTTTTCTAGGAGTCTGAAGGGGTGTGTGTGTGTGTGTGTGTGTGTGTGTGTGCGCGCGCGTGCGCGCGTGTGTGTGTATACATATATATATATACATATATATATATTTTATTTTTTAAGATTTATTTATTTGAGAGAGAGAGAGAAAGAGAGAGAGAGTGAGCAAGCAAGCTGGCAGGGGGAGGGGCAGAGGGAGAGGGAGACCAGCAGATTCTCTGCTGAGCAGGGAGCCCGACATGGGGCTCGATCCCAGGATCCCGAGATCACGACGTGAGCCGAAATTGAGAGCCAGGCGTCCTGGGAGTCTGAAGATATTTAAGCTCCAAGTCTTTAGTTTGAAAAGAAAAGATATCTTGCATATTTACACCACCTTTCAAATCACCTGCCTCTCTCTGGCACTGATTTTCTCAGAGACATACCCACACCCAACGTGGATGTTTGCTCCATATGCTCACTTGGACCCTTCTCAAAAGAAGGGAGAAGTGTTACTAGATTCTGGCTAACTTGCACCTGGCTTTTTGTGTCCATCTCAGTGAGTCACTGTTCTTTTGTCGGTACAAAGGGAAATCTCACAGATTAATGGAAGTTTAGAGGGTTTTGGCTCACCCTGAACAAAGTGCTTGTATAATCCCCCCTTGGCCCCAATTTTGGCATGAAACCGGGGGAGCATCAGGCAAGCAAATTGGTCAAGTGACATTAATATTAGAATATTTAGAATGTGGTCTGGCGCCCTGATACGTGCTTTATGTTTTATAAAACACTAACATCTAAAGGTGGCAACTCAGGCAGCACATTTCACAGTTACAGCCTGATAAGGATCTGAACGTCAGGGTATCATTTACATTTCCTGACTTGAGTTTTCTTCTTTCTCACCTGTTTTAAATTTATGTGACCCAGTTGTTGGTCCCTTCCTGTTTTTGCCCTGTGCCTCGTTTACAAACTCCTCGTTTCCAGACTCCTCACCTCTTTCCCCCAGAAGATCAGATCATACCAGGCATTTTTGTAGTTTTATCGAAGATTCACTGGGTCCTGGGGGAGGGGTCCCGCACCAGAGGACACCGCAGTGATACTTAGCAAATTTAGTTTAGCTCTCTCCTTTCCTAAAGATTGCTTAGTCTCCAGGTCCTGGCCCCCTGCATCTTCACCACCCTCCCCGTCATCCCTGCGGCTCCCAGCTCAGCTCCCCTTCTTCTGACTCCTTTATTAGTAGAAGGGCTTTCCTCCTCCTTGTGCGATCCCGCTGCCAGCCCCACGCACAGACCCTAAGGCTTTCTACCGTGCGGAGAGCTTCACAGTATTATGAAGCATCTGCCCAGCAGGCCCTCTGTTCCTGCAAAGAAATTCTTCTGCCAGCATTTTGTCCAGTTCTTATGTTTTTGTACACGAAGTCATTCATGCAATGAAATGAGACCTCTTGGTGAGAGTCCCATGAAGTATGGTGTAGTTATGCACAGAGGCCGGGAAACCAGTCTGCCTAAGCTCTCTTTACCAGCAGTATGAGCTCAGACAAGTGGCTTGTTCTCTCTGGGCCTCAGTTTTCTAATCTGTAAAATGGAACCTAGTAATAGAGTTTACCTCAGGCTGGAATGAGTTCGTATCAAAGGCTGGGAACAAGATCTGACCGTCAGTTCCTGCTCAGTCAGTGTGCTAGTGTTCCTCTGGGTGCACAGTGGGTTAGATGAGAGCCCTGTTCCGGGGGGCACATGCCCTCTTATTCCCTGGACATACCAGTCCCTTTTTCTCTCCGTATTTTTGCTCATAACTGTTAATTTCACAGTAAATAACTTGCTGCATTTCTTTTTTTTTTTTCCTAAGATTTTATTTATTTGAGAGAGAGTGAGAGAGAGAAAGCGCAAGTGGTGGGAAGGGGCAGAGGGGGAGGGAGAAGGAGCCTCCCCGCTGAGCAGGGAGTCTGACGTGGGGCTCGATCCCAGGTCCCTGGGATCATGACCTGAGCCGAAGGCAGACACTTGACTGACTGAGCCACCCAGGGGCCCCTCTTGATGCATTTTCACTTGTGAAATTCCAAAATGCTTTGTTCTCGCTAAACCATTCCTGATCTAGCCTGCCTGAAATCGTCTCTGCCACCAACTAGCTTCTCAGCATGTTCTGCTTTGTATTGTGGTTTCATGTCTCACCTTCCCTTCTGAAATAAGCTCCTTGAAGCCAGGTACCATTTCTTAACTTGCTAAAAGTCTGTGAAAGGTAGAGGGTAGATTTTCATGTAACTGACTCTTTTCCTTTTTTTTTTTTTTTTTTTTTTTTAAATCCTAGACAGCGACTGCAATAAATCAGAGGGAAAGAAGCCTGGCGAGGCAGCCAAGGCCATGGCCTCCCGACCTGCCTGGTGGTTGGCAGGGGCTGCCTTTGGCAGTCTGATGTTCCTCACCCATTGGATTTTTGGAGAGGTCTCCCTTGTTTCCAGATGGGCAGTGAGCGGACACCCCCACCCAGGGCCAGATCCTAACCCATTTGGGTGAGTTTCGGTTTGGAAGCAATCAAGAAATTGGCTATTATAGTTGAAGGAGGAAATACTTCTTTTGTGGAGCAGCTAGATCTGTGCCAGCCAGATGATCATATTCCACTTTCCCGACCTAGCAGAAACATTGCCTGACACTACTGCATGCTGTGGGGAAGGAGCCAGGAGGGCGTTTGCCCCTGTGCTGAGGGATTGCTAGAAAGCAGCGGATGGAGGGCTGAGGGGCGTGCACGGCTGAGTAAGAGGTTCTGGGAGCTCCTGCTTGGGCGCTCTGAGGAATCCCTGCATGGAGGGGTATTCTCTGGGGCAGGGGAGATATGTCATTCGGTGCCCAGCTCCTCCACACCCCTCATTTGGCATTTGGTGGGACGACACCACAGTGCCCTGATGAGAGAGACCAGGCTGGCAGTCTGGGCATCGATCTGTATTCTCTGGGAAGGAGGGAAGCCCAGGGGGAATCTCTGCATCCTCTGGGACTTGGGGCACCTGGGGAGTCCACACATGGGGCACCTGGGGAGTCCACAGATCTTGAGTTTAAGTGTTTAGAATTCATGTACTTGGTCCTCATTAACCCTTTCTCTAACCTCTGGGATACCTGTTTTTTCCTGTGTTCAGGCCCAGCCTTTCATGTAAAAAAGATGGGAGGAACCTTTAAAACATCGGCCTCAGATTGCTATTTGGGCTCAGGTCATGGTCTCAGGGTCCTGGGTTGGAGAGCCTGCAGCGGGCTCCGAGCTCAGCGCAGTCTGCTGGGCCCTCTCCCTCCTCCTCTGTTCCTCCCCATCTCATGCTGCACTGTCTCTCAAATAAATAAATGAAATCTTTGAAAATAAAATAGAATGTCACATGGCCAATATAGACTCGAAGTTTATAGTCTGAGAAGACTCAGTTGCTGAGTTTTACCTTGACTGTGAAAGATCGAAGATACCATCGATCTCGAGTCTGAGCCGCTATTACTTCCGTGTCCTGAATGGATCTTCTGTTGGTTTTCAGTGGGCTCTCATGACCTCAGTGGGTTTTTTCATGCTCATATTATCTCTCGGATGCACCTAGAGGTAGGAGATGTATTTCCCTTTTATATGTGGGACGGTGGAATAGTAACGATGGCAGGTGCCCCCCAGCGTGTCCTTTTCTTACAGAGGCGCCGTGCTGCTGGGCTTGGCGAGCGGACTGACGCTCTCGGCGTGCTCGTGGTTTCCCGGCTCCAGTTTAATCTGGTGGGCTACAGGTACGTGCAGTTTGCCTGTAGACGTGTCAGGCATTTCGCTCTGGCCGATGATTTCCTTGCAGGCACGCGCGCCGGGAGTGGAAGCCGATGGCCAGGGCGGCCGGAGCGTTCTGTGCTGTTGCTGAGCGGGCTGCTGTAAGCAGCTGCTGCCCGTGACCCGGATGTCACCACGGCCCGGCGCCTCCCGGCTCCAGGTTCCTGCTTCCTCCTACTCCGACCATTGCCTCTCTCCTCCTGCAGCCTCATACTGCTACCTGACGGCGCCTCCATATCCTCCCTCATCTCCCGAACAAGCCACCTGTGTCGGCGACCGCCTTCCCACGGGGCTGAGGAGATGGAGGTCAGACGTCCCCATGCTGCCAGACCTCTTGCCCTCTCCAAGCGTCCCTGCCCCTCTGGTTTTCAGGAACACCCTCCTTAGCTCCTAACCCCTCAGCCCAGCCTTGGGGTCCACGTTTGCTCATTCAAAGGCTGGGACCCTCTCCTCCCGGTCACACCCATTAGGATTACAGAATACCGATGGAGACCATCATACTTTAGGAGCACCTACTTATTTTTACGACTATATTTTATTAGTGTGACTGAATTATGCCACCCTTCTCCCTTCCTGTTAAAAGGCAGAAGCGGTTAGAGTCAGTTTTAGTGTTAAATAAAAAACTCCCCACTCTGCGGCAGAGAAAACAGTGTATTTGATTTCTGTGAGGAGAGCGGCCCCGATACGTACTCATTAGCCAGGCGATCCAGAGTGTTCCTGGATGCCGTGTGTGGGTTCGAGACTGTAGCGGTAACAGAAGATGCAGGTTGACTAGCACAGTAAGTGCATTTATTTACACCCTGAGGACCATCACTCTTGCACGGAGCCATCCGTGTAATCCACACACATGGCTCCATTCATGAGCTTAGCCGGGTCCCCATCCTCCTGGAGCTGCAGGAGCAAAGCCTTGCAGTCACGTTGAGCTGTTTTTACTTGCATGCGTATTTTCTGGTACGCATTCTACATGGGCTCTGTGGAAGTCTGTAGGAATAGAATACAGAAGTAACTTCTCATCAGAGAGATGCCTCATGAGATTCCGCAAGAAAAGGGCCAGAGACTTTCGTAAATGCCGAATCTGCAGTGAGCATAGACAGCTTCTTAGTCTATACACCATGTGGAAAGGGACATGAGGTACCCTGGAAGGTTAAGGACAGAAAAATTGTGACCCTCTAGTGGCATGCTGATTACTTATTTCCCCAGATAGGCAGAGTCAGACCTAATCTAGTTTTGCTGTCTCTCTGAAGTATTAAATAGTAGTTTAAAAAGACCCCAGGGGCAAGCAGATTTGAGGCTTCTAATGGGCTTTTGGCAGTAAAGAGGAAAGCGGGGCCACAATTCATGGGCTTCAGCCCTGCCTCTGCTCACCTGAAATAAGTTGGAGCTCACACAATTATCTAGAAATGGTGCCGCCTTTTCACTGTGACCCATCTCTGGAAACTGTCTCATAAAGCAGAGTATAGAGAAATAAATCTCTTTTTTTCATTGTACAATTAAAATTTGCAATCCAGTGGGTCTCAGCATGAAATAAATGATGGCAGTGCCCAATAGAATTTTACAAATGCAAAGATACAGGAACTTTAAATCTTGGTGGCAAATAAATTATTAAAATCAAAGTTCTATTAAAAGAAAAAACAGGTGTACCAAATGCATAGAGAGGAGCCCAGTGTACTATATACAGTGGTCCTATGATTTTATTGTATGGAAAATTTGATCTATTGAAAACTAACATGTTATAAATATTATTGGAATGTTCAGTTACTATTAATTCTGCTTGGTATCTTAGATATAAAGATTTGGAGGCGATTACTTGGACGGACTCGGTCTCAAACACAAAACAGCTAAGATATAGAGATAAGTGAAAAAGGCAGAGTGATTAACAGTGAATGTCTTCCATTTAGAATATCAACTCAGGATTCATTCTTTTAAAAAAAAAAACAGCCTTTGTAAGTTGGTAAACAGCAAAAATTAACTCACACTAATGATCAGAAAAGCGAAACTCACGATGTGATATTGTTTTCATCATTAATTTGGTAAAGACTTTTAGAAAGAAATAATTTTGCCAGTGTTCAGAAGGTGAGACTTTCGGCAAGGTTTCCAGAGGAAAAGAAGATTGATAAAACCTCTCATAAAAGCAGTTGACTATAAGTAATGACTCTTTAAAATGCTTTTACCTCTTGATATGGTACTTGTACTTTTAAGTCTCTTTCTAAAAGAGTATTTTAAGGAGATGATAAAAAATGGAGTAAGAGATTAGTTGACAGAGAAAGATGTTCCTCACAGTTTTGGAAGCTTCGTAAATGGCCAACAGTAGGAAAATGGTGGCTTATCTTGTGGGGTTTTTATCCAGAGTATAGTATATATACATAAAAATGTTTTTGAAAAAAACAATGTTATGAGAAAATGTTCTTGATATAATGCCACATAAAAAGAATATCATCCTCAATATGTAGTATGATTCCATTAGTGTAAAAATACTTTTATATATACATAGAACAAGACTTAAGGGAAAAATACATAGGAGTGTTGGCTGTGATCGGCTCAGTCTTAAGGCGATCCTTAACTGCTTTAAAGTTCTGTATTTTAAAAAAAATTTCTATAGTAAAGAGTCATTACATTTGTTGATTTCAAAATGAAATAATTTTTTGGTTATTAAAATAACCATTGTCAGCTCTAAGTATTATAAGGTCTTACTGTGGAGTTAACCTCTGTGGTTGGAGAGGGCTCTGGAATCTGGTTCTCGAGTTCAACCGGGGTGATGTTCTTTTTGAAGTGGGGGCAGGGAGGGAAAGGCAGTCCCAGGGCATTGCCCTGCGGTGTTACAAGTGGACTTCTCTGATGGATGAGCACCGGAGCAGGGGGGTGCTGGCCGGAGCCACTTCCTGCTCCCCACTCCTTTTCTGGAGTTCTTGCCCAGCGGTGAGGAGCCTGCTGGAGACATCCTGGAAGGGTGGGTTGCAATTATGCAACACGGATCGAACTGTCTGTAGAATGTCACATTCGACGGAAATGTATTACCCTAAGGGTTCCCCAGTGGGGTACGGTAAGCCCCTGACGTGCTGTCTCAGAACTGATCTCACAGGAACTGGGAGAAATGTTATGCTCTCAGGTCGGGCCCAGCAAACTAGCAGACATTGATGAATTACCTGCGGTGGTCCCGGCAGATGGCATAGCCCTCAACACCGACTAGGCTGTTGGGTCGTGAAGGAACCCACTGCAGAATTGCTAAAGCTGTGACCCATTCATCCCATCCAGGTCACATCTTCTTTGGGGCACGTGTGCTTGGGGAAGCCCACTTACACAATGCAGGACAAGGGGCGGCATTTAAGTGGATGGGAAGTCCTTTAGAAAGTTCCTTAACAAAGACGTCCTAGACACCACGCTGACTCACCATGTTTCCTAATGTCCTGGATCTGGCTGGCTAAATTAAATGGACATATTTTTGGTATTACAGATAATTTCGGTTTTTTTGTTTTTTTTTTGTTTTTTTGTTTTTGTTTTTTGCTATTAGGATCGTAACACAAATAACCTAAAAAATGCCTTTTTCTCTCCCCCTCCCCCTCCTGAAGAAATAGCTCTGGACTGAGAATTAAGTAAACTCACCTTCCGCCTCCAGGTTTGCAAGTAACATCCCATGTGACCTTGAGCAAATCGCCTTAACCGTGCTAGACCTCTGTTGCTTGTCAGTCTGCGGGCTGGATCCTTCTGCCCCCGAGGTCCCTTGCAGCTCTGAACAGCTGTATATTGGTCATCCTATGACCCCATTCTTTCTTATTTTTTTAGAAAATGGAAGAGACTATCCTGCCTTTTCGGCTGACCCTTTTCCTCTCTCTGTCACCAACAGGAGCAGCGTCGGCTGCGGGCCTCCTGTACCTGCCCACGTGGGCAGCCGCTGTTTCTGGCTGCGTGCTCGCGCTCTTCACAGCGTCCATGTGGCCTCACGTGCTTGGACGCCTTCTTAGCTCCGGGTCGGACCCTGGGAAAGCCATGACCACTGCCATGATATTTTATCTTCTAGAGATATTTTTCTGTGCGTGGTGCACGGCTTTTAAATTTGTCCCAGGAGGTGTCTACGCTAGAGAGAGATCCGATGTGCTCTTGGGTGAGTATATTTGAAAGGTCTGGATTACAGTAACTACTTGAAAATACCCTTCAGGCTGAGTAGGTTTTAGCATTTTAGGTGCCTGGTGGAGCTAACGAGGATGATCTTACCTTTTTTTTTTAAATTCAAATAGAGTCTCTTGATAAAAATAAAACAACTGGAGGAATGTCTAAATTACTACTTAAAAGATTTCTTAATTCATCGGTGAGTTTCAGTAATACTTATTACTGCAAAGGCCTTTTAAGTAAATTAGTTGTGGGGAAAAGAAAACCAAGTTTAATCCATAGTAGAGTATAAAGAAATACTATGTAACAGTTGTATTACAAGCTAAGTTAGGAAAAGGTATGATCGTGGTCCTTATGTTTCTTCTCCTTCAGTGTTGGCTCATAAATATAAAAAGGAATTGTGATTTTTTTGTGGTTCCCCCAAATCTTATCTGTGATTTTTATTTACCATATTTTTTGCCAATAAAATACATTTTACATGTATGAATCTTAGTCTGAATGATAAATTCCCAAATCATAGAATAAATATTTTCTATTTCAGTGGTTTTAAACTATGTACCCAAAATGAAAATTTCATAAACTTAGCTCAGTTGAATATTTCAAATAGCGCCTTCCAGCAAGGATGAAATTACTAGTGAATACAGGCATACACAAATCAAATGTCGCCCGTCATTTTAGTTGGAGTAAAACATGTCAAATGCTTCCAGGATAAAAATTGTGAAAAACCAAGGAGACAGAACATGTCCATAGGGGGTTCAGTCCTTGTTTGTTCACAAATGCATTTTTCCATTTGTTCATTTATTCATTTAAAAAATTATTGGGCATCTGTATGTGCCAGGCACGGTGCCAGGTGCTGGGGGTGGAAGGGACATAGAGTCTGTGCCCATCTGGAGCGTCAGCATAGTGGGGACACCACCATCCAGAAAAGTAGACAAATACAGAATTACAGTTGGGGTGAGTGCTGCACGGAGGTCTGGAATGCCACCTGTAGTTCCCCCTTGGGCCATTGGTATTTTTCCAACAACTGTCCATTTTTACATAAACTTTTCTACACCCTGAGCTAGGCATCTGTCAGGAAAGGCTGATTTGGAAGATTTTTTTTCTTTGAATTATATGAAATGTGTAAAAACAACTGAGAATTTGCTATTTCTGATAAGCACTCATCCACTCACACAGAGTGGATGTGCTCTCATCCACTTAGAGGCATATGGTGCTGCATTTCCTCTGCAGTAATCTTGGCTTTGCAAACTGTGTATTTCTTCTGGTTTCTTTCAGGTGTGTGTACTCTGTCCTGCTCTAGCTTCTTGTCCAATGCCCTGCTTTTTTCTTACTCCAGCTTGCTTAGGGGTCTGCCATGTGGAGAAAACGAACAACAGTAAGAGCCATCCTAAGCATAAGTTTATTTCTTTAGAATGTTATGAATGACATACTTTTTGAGTTTTCTTCTTGCTATTTACGGGATGCAGAAATGGCTTTTATTACAGCCGCATACAATGAAATTTTGTTTTTTGTTTTTTGTTTTTTGTTTTAGTAAGAGTGACATATTGATAAGGCCAAACAACTAAGGCAAGTTGGTACTGTTCAGCATAGCTTTTAATAGAATTGAAGAGAATCTGTATTAAATCAGAAACTAGTAATACATTTATTGTCAAGCTTACTCCTGCCATTTCCTGCAAATTGCATATAATTTTTTTTTTTTTTTTTTTTGGCCAGCCTTCCACCTAAGCTTAACTTCTACTTGACATTTCCTCATTTAGCTATTGTTCAGTCATACCTCTGTTTCTGTTCTTATTGTATAGGACTTGAGAAGGATGTAAACTTTACATACAAGTTACATCATAATGTATCCAAAGGAAGCTCAACTTCTTCGGCCCGCCTTATTGGCTCAGCCTGGGTTGTAGGCTGTATCCTCTGTGAGGACCCACAGCCCAGGCCAGAATTATGGTCACAAACACGGCTGGATTCAGAATCTACGTATCTTCCTCTTATGCTCCTCAACCTGGTGCATTTGAGGTCTTTTCAGTGCTGGAAACTCAGTCCCCAAAGCAGTTCAAAAGGCTCCTTTCTCTTGTACGCCACCCTCCCCTGCAAAATCAACAGCAAAGCACGCTATTACCAGCCTAACAACGGGGAAACACTCGGGAAATTAAAAGACATTCCTCATCGAGAACAGGCTGGAGTCTTCTCATTTAAAGCAAGGTTCCTAGAACCCTAGCTCATTTCTTAGGATCAATCCCAATTATCAAAAGCGCTACTAGAGTAATTGCTTAGGTACTGAGATAAATGAACTCAATTACTGAATTTTCGGGGTATGTCCACTGAAATGAAATCCAGGCTCCTGGAATTTACCACGGGGAGGATTTTTGGTTTAAAATGTAATATGTTCTTGCTTTCTCTTTTATCAGGGACAGTGATGCTAATTATTGGCCTGAATATGCTATTTGGTCCGAAGAAAAGCCTTGACTTTCTTCAAACAAAAAATAGTCCTAAAGCACTTTTCAGAAAGAGTGAAACATATGTGAAACTTTGTAAGTTTTGCTTTCTTTTTTTTAAAGCACTTAATTATAATAAAATTTCAAACGTATATGAAATTAAAGAGTATAATGAACTCTCAAGTACCCTTCACCCAGTTCCAACGATTATTAACATTTTTCCAGTGTTGTTAACAGCTGTCTTCCTCACTGGTTTTGGTGAAATACTTTGAAGCAAATCTCTGACAGCCTCTCATTTCAACCACAAGTGCTCTGTATTAGTTTTGTTTCACGTCTCATGTAGATAAGATCATTTAACAGGTAGAATTTCCCAAATGCTTTATTCTTATTAGAACTATTTCTATTTCAGACTATTTCTTTCATTTCTCGTTCTCCTTTTTGGGGAGCTTAAATATGTTAACATTTGGAACATGATGAACTAGAAATTCAGAAGCAAAGTGAGTTTACTATTCAGTCTAATTTCAAATGAGCTGGATTAAATAAAAATGTTTATTGCAAGGATAACATTTGCAGATAGTGTATTAGGATACAATGCACTCCATAACTACACAGCATTATGGAGGATACAAAGACGTGTAAAAACAGGTCTCTATCCTCTGTGACTTGATATTTTTATAAAGAAGACAAAATACAGTGTAAAGAGAAAACAATTAAGGTAAATAAAATTGTCATATATTTCTAAAAGAGATGTCACAAAGCAGTAAAACCGTTATGTAAACTCCTTTACATATGTTCCATCATAATTTGAAAAGATTATATTACAATTTCGAGGATATTTTAAAAATTTAGAGTTTTGTTTTGTGTGTTCTTACGTTTTAGGTATGTCTCTTAAAACTAAGACTTGATAGGTTTTGTTTTTAATCCTGACAGTCTTTGTCTTTATTGTTGCCGTTGTTGTTATTAGTAGCAGTAGTAGAATTAAGAACCAGAATTCTCTAGTTCACTCATCAGATTGAGGCATTTGGAACCATTTATTTACGAAGTGGTTTAGACGGTTCTGTGTAATTTTTTTTAAAACAGACTTTATTTCTTAGAATCACTTTTGGTTTGAGCAGAAAGTACAGCGATTCCCCATATACCCTCTGACCCCCCCATACACAGGCCCTCTCCTACTATTAGGACCCCCCGCCAGAGTTTATTATTAATTTATTATTATTATTTTTTGAAGATTTATTTATTTATTTATTTATTTATTTATTTATTTATTTAGAGAGGTCATGAGCGGGAGGGACAGAGAGAGAGAGAGAGGGAGAGAGAATCTCAAGCAGATTCCACACTGAGCGCAGAGCCTGACCCGGGGCTGGATCTCACGACCCTGAGATCACGACCTGAGCAGAAACCAAGAGTCGGGCGCTTAACCAACTGCACTATCCAGGCGCCCTTCTTATTACATTTATTATAACTGAGGAATGTACACTGACATTATCATTATCACCCAGAGTCCGTGGTTCACTTTAGGGCTCGCTCTTGCTGTTGTACATGCTGTGGGTTGGGACAGACGTGTAATGATACGTAGCCATCATTATAGTGTCATACAGAATACTTTTACTGCCTTGAAAATCCTTTGTGCTCTGCCTGTTCAACCCTCCCTGCCTCTACCAGTGGCAACCACTATCTCCGTCTTTTAAAAAAAATGAATAGATTTTATTTTTTAGAGCAGTTTTAGGTTTACAGAGGTATTGAGCACGAAGTATGGAGTTCCTTCTCATACACCCCGACACAGCCGCTCCTCCACAGGGACAGTTTTGCTGTCCCCACTTTCCATCATTATTGACATCTAGCATTAGTGTGGTACGTTTGTTGTAGCTGATGAGCCAGGACTGACACATTATTATTAAGTCAAGTCCATAGTTTACAGTCGAGTTCACTCTTTTTGTTGTATGTTCTGTGGGTTTTGACAAACGTATAGTGGCATCTCTCCACCATTACGGTGTCATACAAAATATTTTTGCCACCTTAAACATCCCCCATGCTTCACCTATTCATCCTTCTGTCCTTCCTCCAAACCCCGGCAACTACCGAATCTTTTTACAGTCTCCATTGTTTTGCTGTTCTGGACCATCAGTCTCACTTTTCAGCTTGAAAATATAATCTAGTTTTGTTGTGATTTCTCATGCATCATTATTTATTTCTGTCATCTTACTTTGCTTTTTCTACTTTCTCTATGCATATTTCTCCCTCTTTTTCTTCTTGCTTTCTTTTGTATTGATAGGGTTTTCTTTTTTCTTTTTTCTTATCCCCTCCTTCCTACTCCTCTTTCTGGTTTGGAAATTATACCTTCAATTTCTATTCTATTAGTAGTTGGGTTTTTGTTGTTGTTTTTTTTAATCTCTCAGCACATTAAAGATACCATTCTGTCATCTGGCTTCTGTTCTTGCTGTTGAGAAGTCTGCCGTCATGTGATCTCTGCTCCATTGGAGATCATCTGCCTTTTTTCTCTGGCAGCTCTTAGGATTTCTCTTTGTTTTGGTGTTCTGGAGTTTCACTGTGATATATTTGGATGTGATTTCCGCCCCACCCCCACCTCTTCCATCTTCCTCCCCAACTTGCTTCTTAGTGTTTGGGCTTTCTGAATCTGAAGAGTCATGTCTTTGAACACCTCTGGAAAATTCTCAGTTTTATTTCTGCAAATATCACCACTTTTCCATTCTTTCTCTTCTTCCTTTTTGACTCCAGTTAGATTGTTTTGGATCTTCTTAGTATCGTCTCTGTGTCCCTTAACCTCTTTCATAGTTTCTACCTTTGTTTTTAAGCCGTCCCTTGCACTAATTCTCTATTCAGCTTTGTCTACTGCTACCTTTCTTGTCCACTGAGTTTCTAATTTCAATGATTCTATTTATTACATAATTTTATTTCTAGAAGTCTATTTTATTTCTTCACACATTTTCCCAATCATTAATTTAATCTCCTGTTTCTTAGTCATCCTGTTGAATACCCTCTTTTATTTTTTGACACGTTAAGCATGTTTATTTTGTATTCTGATTCTAAAAGCTGCAATATCTGAACTATTTGTGAGTTTGATTCTACAGGGTTATTTCCCCTGCTGGTTTCTGCTCACGGAGACTTGTTTTCTTGCATATTATTTATTGTATGTATTTATGGTTCTTGGAACATTTTCAGGGAAGATCCCTTAAAACCTGAGTTGCAGGGACACCTGGGTAGCTCAGTCAGTTAAGCATCTGCCTTCGGCTCAGGTCATGATCCCAGGTTCCTGGGATCGAGTCCCGTGTCAGGCTCCCTGCTCAGCAGTGAGTCTGCTTCTCCCTCTTCCTCTCGCTCTGTGATCTCTCTTGCTCTCACTGTCTCTCAAATAAATTAAAAAAATCTTAAAACAAAACAAAACAAACCTGAGTTGCAAGTGTGGGCAATGTATACATATCACACGTGAAAACTAACCCAGGAATTAGACAGTTCTCCTTTGCACAAAATCCGTGACTCATAGATTTAATAATTTCATAAAATTATTATTTTTCACTTGAGTATAATTAACATACAGTGTTATACTAGTTTCAGGTTTACAGTATAATGATTCAACAACTCTGTCCATTATTCGGTGCTCAACACAAGGGTATTCTTAATCCCCTTCACCTATTTCACCCATCCCCCACCCACCTCCCCTCTGGTAACCCATCAGTTTGTTCTCTATAGTTAAGAGTCTGGTATTTTGTTTGTCTCTTTTTTCTGTGTTCATTTGTTTTGTTAAATTCCACATGAAATCATACAGTCTTTCATAGATTGTCTTTCTCTGACCGACTTATTTTACCTAGCGTTATTCCCTCTACATCCATCCATGTCATTGCAAATGGCAAGATTTCATTCTTTTTTGACTCAGTTATATTCCATTGTGAATATATATACCACATCTTCTCTATCCATTCATCTTTGCAAGCTGGTGCAGCCACTATGGAAAACAGTATAGGGGCTCTTCAAAAAATTATAAATAGGGGCGCCTGGGTGGCTCAGTCAGTTAAGCATCTGCCTTTGGCTCGGGTCATGATCCTGGGGTCCTGGGATCGAGCCCCGCATCAGGCTCCCTGCTCTGCGGGGAGTCTGCTTCTCCCTCTCCTACGCTCCCTGCTCGTGTTCCCTCTCTCGCTGTCTCTCTCTCTCTGTCAAATAAATAAACTCTTTAAAAAAAATTAAAAATAGAACTACCATGTGATCCAGTAATTCCCCTTTTGGGTATTTACCCAAAGAAAGTGAAAACATGAATTGAAAAGCTCTATCCACCCCTATGTTTGTTACAGCATTATTTACAAAAAATATTTTTAAAAAGACAAACCTCATTTCCTTTAAACAATTATTTCTTCTTTCTGTTTAGTTTTGTGGCTGCTCGTTGGTGTGGGGCTTTTGGGATTAGGACTTCGGCTTAAAACCTATGAGAGGAAATTGGGCAAAGGGGTAAGTAATGAAAGCTTTGATACAGACTTTTATATGGTATGCATGCATACATATGCATATATTTGTACCCTTTCATTATGCTCGAACTGTAGATTTCCATCTCATGACTTCAGGGCCCTGTAAACCATCTCTTGAAGCCTTAGGTCAAAGGCTGGTAACATCATAGAATTATTTCATGAAGTTGGGTTCTTGGGATAGACCTATTTATGGAAGGCAAGATGCTAATAATTTTGTTGAATGAAATTATATTTTCCATTCCATGATTTAACTTATCGAAAGTATGAAATAAAGAACTACTTTATAATGGGCTTTTTTGTACTGTTTGGCAGATATTGCTGAAGGTAACAATATGAGAGTCTGATTTAAAAACGATCTTATAGATAATTCTTGAATTTGAGGATTTGGGGTAGCTTGCATATTGATGGGTCATGGAAATATTCCTGTCTTCCTTTTCCTTCTTGCTGTCTATGGTTTTAAATGCTTTCTGGTCCCTTCCTCATCTAGATAGGTGGGCAGAAGGAAGATGAAATGGCAGTGTTGTGCTTTTTCTCTGCTCTCATGAAGTTTGATGTGTTTCATAACGCAGTTAGAGTGACAGTTTTGGCTAAAGCAGAATTTGACGGCTAACTTTTAGTTTTAGTATTCTGTATTACCAGGCAGATTTTTTTCATATAAATAAAAAGCTATACCGAGGACAGAGACCATGATTCTCTCATTTACCTTTGTGATTCCAGCACCTCACAAAGTGCTTGGCACCTCACAAAGTGTATTCAGGACTCAGTAGCTGTTTCTTTTTGTCTTTTTTTCTTTCTTCTTTTATTTTTTTTGGTAACGGCTTCTTAATAAGTAAGTAATTCATTAAATGGTCTCTCTCTTTTGTCCTTTAATTGTTAGTTATTGTTATTGCAACATAATGTCAGTCAGAAGACCCCTAATGTCAGCCAGGGACTCTCTTTAAAAGGAATCATTTCAGTTGGATTTAATATCTGTTCTTTTTATTTATTTATTTATTTATTTATTCATTCATTCATTTGATAAACGCTTACTGAATGTCTCTTGTGTGCCTGGTTCCAGGGATATAGAGGTAAACACGTTGGACCAGACCCCTGCCCTCATGGAGTTTACATTCTAGTAGGGGAGAAAGATGGTATTCAGGGGAGCAATAAAGACCATCACTTTAGGTCAAGATGCTCAGAAGAAAATAGGATTATGGAGTAGAGAGGAATGGGGTCTGGGTGGTTAGGGAAGGCTGCTCTGAGGACGTGACGAGATTTGAGTCAAGACTTATTCACAGAGCCAGGGGTAGAGGATTCGGGCAGAGGGCACGCATGTATGGGGCTGAGGGGAAAGAAGCGTGGTGTGTTTGAGGCCCACCAATGTGGCCGGTGTGGCTGAAATTTGGTGAGTAAGGGGAAGAGTGGGAGAAGATGAAGACGGAGAGGCTGGGGAGGGTCCCATCATAGTGGGCCTCCCAGAGCACAATGAGGCTTCCTCATTTGATTTTTCTTGCAGTGGAAGCCACTGGAGTATTTTGAGGAGGAGCATGAAGAAACAGGATATATATATATCTATCAGTTTGGCTGCTCTGTGCAGAATGGATAGTAGAACAGAAGCAGGGAGAGAAGTTATAAAGCTTTTTCAGTTGTCCAGGAGAGACCGTGGAAGTTTGGACAGGTGCGGTGGGCAGTGGAGTTGGAGAGAAGCAGATAGACTTAGAACATATAGTTGACCCTTGGACAACACGAATTTGAACTGCGCCAACAGACTTACATGCAGATTTTTTTCAATGAGTATGTTGGAACATTTTTTTGGAGATTTGCAACAATTTGAAAAAAACTTGTAAGCAAACTGCACTACCTAGAAATAGCAAAAATTTTCAGAAAAAGTTATAAATTCATAAAATATATGTAGCTATGAGTCTATTTTGTCATTTACTAATAAAGTACACACAAATTTATTAGAAAAAGTTAAAAAGTATCAAAACTTGCACACACAAACCCAGACCTTACATGGCACCATTTGTAGGGGAGAGAAATATAAATGAACACAAAGATGTACTATTAAATCATAACTGCATAAAATTAACTGTGGTACATAACGTGCTGCGTAATAATTTCATAGCCACTTCCTGTTGCTACCGCAGTGGGCTCAAGTGTTGTATCAGTTTAAAATGCGCTGTGATGCTAAATTTCTTATTACAGTAGAAAGTGATCTCTTGGGGCGCCTGGGTGGCTCAGGCAGTTAAGCGTCCGTCTCTAGATTTCAGCTCGGGTCATGGTCTCGGAGTTGTGGGATTGAGCCCCGTGTCAGGCTCAGCACGGAGTCTGCTTGTCCCCCTCCCTCTGCTCCTTCCCCTGCTCTCGCACGCGCTTGCTCTCTTACTCTCTCTCTCTCTCTCTCTCGCTGCCTCTCAAATAAATAAAATCTTTAAAAAAAAAAAAAGGTGATCTCTTGTGGTTCTCATGTGTTTTTGATTGTAAACAATACCGTAGATCTTGAATAACAGCACGAGACCCATACGAAGTGCCACTAGTGATGCTAGAAGGGCTCTCAAGAAGCAGAAGATGGTTACGACAAGAGAAGGTTGAATTGCCTGATATCCTATAGATCGGGGTCTGCAGCTGCATTCACTAGCATCTTGAGAGAAATGAAGCCAGTGTCAGGGCCACTGTAAAAGAAGAAAAGGGAATTCGTGAAGCTGTGGCCACAGCCACACCCGCAGGCACGAACACCTTGCGCTTTTGGCAAAATGCCTTTTTATCTCATATTGAAAATGCAACTTTTGTGTGGGTGCAGGTTTGCTGTAAGGAAGGCACACCTCTGGACTGAGGCGATTTGAGAGAAAGTGAAATCATTAGAGAACAACAAAGCAAAAGGAAGGTGAAAGATCTAAAGCGAGAGAATTTAATTTTAGAAAGGTTTGGCTTAGAAAGATGTCAAGATAACAGGAGAAGCCGCTTCTGCCCACCAAGAGGCAGCAGAAGAGTTCCCACACATCATTCAGGAAGTCACTGAGGAGAAAGGATATCTGCCTGAGCAGGTTTTTAACGCAGGTGAAGGTGCCCTATCGTGGGGAAAAAAATGCCACAAAGGACATCTATTAGTATGGAAAAGAAGCAAGCACCGGGATTTAAGACAGGCAGGGCTGCGCTAACTCCACTGTTTTGTGCAAATGCAGCTGGGCTTATGACGAGGGCTCTCTTTATCTTGAAAGCTGCTCACCCTGAGCCTTGAAGGGAAAAGGTAAACACCAGCTCCCAGTCTTCTGATTGTACAACAAGGAGGCCTGGGCAATGAGAGCCCTTTTTCTGGATTGGTTCCATTGATGCTTGGTCCCCGAAGTCAGAAAGTACCTTGCCAGGACAGACGGCCTTTTGTAGTTCTTTTCATAGGAGATGATGGCCCGGCTACCCAGGACCCCGTGAGTTCAACACCGAAGCCATCGGTCAGCTTGCCCCCACGCACGTCTCTGATTCAGAGATCAGGGAGTCATATGGCCCTTTCAGGCCCGTTACACACAGTACTCTATGAAGGAATTGTCAATACCGTGGAGGAGAACCCTGACGGATGCGACATCATGGAACTCTGGCAGAATTACACCACTGAAGAGGCCATTGTTTAGCAAAAGCCAGAAAGCCATCGAGCTCAGACAGTACATTCCTGCTGGAGAAAACTGTCCAGATGTTGTACATGACTTCACAGGATTTATGACAGAGCCAATCAAGGGAATCATGAAAGGGACCATGGATAATGGCAAAAATGGCGGAGGCGGAAGGGTGTCAAGATTCAATTCTTGGAGAAACTCAAGAGCTGACAGACAGCACACCAGAGGAATGAACAAGAGACGGCCTGATGGAGATGAGTGCGTCTGCACCAGCGCCAGGCGGTGAGAAAGATGCGGAAGAAGCAGCGACAGAAAACAGACAGACATGAGCCAATCCAGCAGGAGGGGTCTGATTACGCAAGACTGCTTTTGATTCCTTTGACGACGGACACCCTTCGATGACAAAGGGCACTGACCCTAGAGCAGATGGTGGAAGAAGGATCGGACCACATAGAAACACTTTTAGAGAAATGGAGAAGCAAGAAAGCCAGACAAAAATGACAATATATTTCCAGAAAGTTACTCCGAGTGGGCCTGCCTCTCCTTCCTTCTCCTCCACCTGTGGCACCCCCGAGACAGCAAGACGACCCCCTTCTCTTCCTCTTCCTCCTCCTTCCCCTCCTCTTCCTCAGCCTACTCGACGTGAAGATAAGGAGGATGAAGACGTTTATGGTGCTCTACTTCCACTTCATCAATTGTAAATAATCATCATGCCGTACACTTAATAAATCTCTGTGTTGTGCATGTGTGTGTGTCTCTGTACGAAAATCTGATCCCTGAATGGCCAAGGACTGTATGAGACCTTTGGGCTCGCCAATGGCGTTGTCGCCCAAGTATTCATCTCATAGAACAATGTGTACAAGACTCTGTAGAAGTGGGCAGCCTGTCCTTGTGTAGACAGCAGGGGAGTGTATTTAATGTAAAATTCATAACATCTTCAGGGGCGCCTGGGTGGCTCAGTGGGTTAAAGCCTCTGCCTTCGGCTCAGGTCATGATCTCAGGGTCCTGGGATCGAGCCCTGCATCGGGCTCCTTGCTCAGCTCCCTCTCCCTCTGCCTGCCTCTCTGCCTAATTGTGATCTCTCACTCTCTGTCAAATAAATAAATAAAATCTAAAAAAAAATTTCATAACATCTTCATTTTCCTACTATTTTATAACTCTGCCTTCAAAGAATTATATTACTGTACAGCATGCTTCTCTCTCTCTTATAATTGGAGAAACTGTGTATCAGTCTATCATTACAGGGAAGTGTATCTTTTTTAAGTGTAACAGTGTTTTCAATACCGCATTATAATTATGACTGTAATACTGTGTGCCATAAAAATTTTACAATGATTCATTCGTCAGCGTATAGGCTAGGCTGCTGCAAAGCAATCATATCGATTACACTAGGTTATCATAAAACAAACATATTGCTGCTGCTTCACTCTCAATGCATGAACTGTTATAGCTGCAAGCAAATATGAAGTTCTTTTTTCACATTATCTTTTCATTTTGATGTCTACTGTTAGTAATACATGTCACATCTACAGTGATATAGGGACTGATACACGATTCATATTGTAAACAGATGATGTAAACTTACAGTATCAATAACTTGAGTGCAGGACTGTAAATGTGTTCTCCCTTCCCTATGATGTTCTTAATAACATTGCCTTTGCTCTAGCTTACTTTATTGTAAGAATACAGTATATAATGTAATGGACAAAATATGTGTTACTCGCCTGTTATGTTATGGGTAAGGCTTCTAGTCAACAGTAGGCTATTAATAGTCAAGGTTTGGGGGAGTCAGAAGTGACACCCGGATTTCCAACTGTGCAGGGGGACAGCACCCCCAACTCCCATGTTGTTCCAGAGTCAGTGATGATTCTGAAAGTGGAGTTGATAGGGTTTGCTGACGGATTCGATGTTGCTGGATGGGGAGAAGCAAGGGATTGAGAACGACTTCCATGCTTTGGCTTGAGCAGCTGGATCGAGGGTGGTGGCATTTATTGACAGGGGAAGAATGAGACAATAAGAGGTTTTGGAGTGGTGAAATCCAGAGTTAATTGTAGTTGACAAATTTCTTTGTCTTGTTACTACCTATGAGACAGCTCCAGATGATAATCGTTTTTCCATGTTTTTGACTTTACCTAAATGTCATCTGACATATACACATTTTGCAACTTACTGTTTTTAATTTAAAATCACTTTTATGGGACACCGGGGTGGCTCAGTTGGTCAGGCCGCTGCCTTCGGTTCAGGTCATGATCCCTGGGTCCTGGGATTGAGTCCCACATCAGGCTCCTTGCTCAGCAGGGAGCCTGCTTCTCCCTCTGCCTCTGCCTGCCACTCTGCCTGCTTGTGCTCTCTCTCTCTCTCTCTGACAGATAAATACATAAAATCTTTAAAAAAAATAAAGTCACTTTTATAAGATTCATCCATATGGAAATACGCAGCCCTAGCTCATTTATTAGGGCTGCATAGTATTCCATTTTACATATGTGACACCACTTACGCACCCATTTTCCTATTTTCCTATTGAAACGACAGCCAGGTTGCTTCTATTTTCTTGCTGTTATAAACAATGCTTGTTATAAAACTTTTTTTTTTAAGATTTTATTTATTTATTTGACAGAGAGAAAGAGATCACAAGTAGGCAGAAAGGCAGGCAGAGGGAGAGGGGGAAGCAGGCTCCCCACTGAGCAGAGAGGCCGATGCGGGGCTCGATCCCAGGACCCTGAGATCATGACATGTGCTGAAGGCAGAGGCTTAACCCACTGAGCCACGCAGGCACCCCACAATGCTTGTTATAAATGCTCACTTTCCAAATAGTCCTCCTAACTTCTAAGCTCAAGCTAGAAGTTCACAGAAGATTTATTATGAGAATACCAACTAGCAAATAGCTCCCTATTTTTATGAATTAAATGTGGGCAAATTCACAAAGAAAATTCCTTTGCTGAAATATGAATTTCGGTAGAGAGGTGGAGAAAACTGCCATTGTTCACAGTCATCTTAAATTCCCCTTAAAACTGTTCCTCAGGCACCAGCCGCAGAGGTCTCTGCTGCCATCTGGCCTTTTAGGTTTGGCTACGACAATGAGGGATGGTCCAGTCTAGAAAGATCGGCCCAAGTACTCAATCAAACAGGTAAATCTTTCACTGGAACTAGTTCCGGGTTTTGAGAAACTACTATTGTCATTTTTATTTTGAACAAGATCATAAGTAATAGGAGGAGGGTTTGCTGGGTCATAAACTAATCTCTTAAAAAGGCTTTCCTCGGGTAGGCAGCTGCAGAAGGATTCCGTTTGCATAACCACATCTGTCTTTGAGAGCGATTAGTTCAGTCGATTCTGAACAGAGCCTCATACTGAGTATCTGCAGGGAGTTCTTGTCATGCCTTTGCTCTGAGAGACTCCTGCTGGTGGCTTCTGTTGCTGGGGACCTACTGTTGGGGATCAGAAAGCAGCTGGGTTAAAAGGCAGAATGGGTCCGAGTGATGCTCATTTGTGAAGCAGATTGCTCTCAAGAGCCTAAGGGCCGGTTTTAAAGTTTCTGTGCCCTGGGGTGTTTGTCCTTGTATGAAGCATCCTCTCAAAGATTCAGGTAGTTGGTTCTTAGATCAACTTCGTGGAGCGGGGAGCAAGATACGGAAAGGACTAGACTGTTCTGCTTATTCCTAATGATGACCATGTCTCCTGAGAAATTGCTGGGGGTCTGTGTGATTGTAATGCCACTGAGAAGTTTCCATGGCCCTTCGTCCTGATCATAGGCCTCTGAGGCACCTCTGGCCGGGGTCTGAAAAAACCAGGACCCTTCTGTGTCAGTACCATGGAAGCGTTTTCCCAGGAGTAAAATGCTGTTGCATACCACTCTAGTTATTTCTGAGCATCCGTTGGGTATTTGAGAAAGGCATTATGCTTATTTGAAATTTGGGGAAAGATGTTAGAAATATTTGAAAATTTAGAAATTATGCTTTTATCCTTTCCTGCCTTTCTTCAAGATATCCCAGGTTTGTTTTTTTTTTTAAGATTTTATTTATTTATTTGACAGAGAGAGATCACAAGTAGGCAGAGAGGCAGGCAGAGAGAGAGGGGGAAGCAGGCTTCCTGCTGAGCAGAGAGCCCGATGCGGGGCTCGATCCCAGGACCCTGAGATCATGACCTGAGCCGAAGGCAGAGGCTTTAACCCACTGAGCCACCCAGGCGCCCCTCCAGGTTTTAATTACATTCTAAACATGGGAAAACTTTTATAGCTCAGGTTTGATCAGCTTCACTTTAGTGATTCATTAGAAATTACTTTGTAGTTTTTTTTTATTTAGGAGGAAGGGCAAAGAGTTTAAGAATAAAGTTTTGCTAGTTGTTTTTGTGCAGCTGTGGTTACTCACCGTGTGCATTTTTTTTTTTCCCCTGAATAGGTGCAGATTTCATAACAATTTTGGAGAGCGATGCCTCTAAGCCTTATATTGGGAACAATGACTTAACCATGTGGTTAGGGGAGAAGCTGGGTTTCTACACTGACTTTGGCCCAAGCACGAGGGATCACACTTGGGGGTGAGTGTACCTTGGGAACATAGCCCCGAAGACCAGGAGGCGTGGGCTTTGAGTGGAACGTCGATGCTGTCATTCCTTAGTCCTATGAGTATGTCCCAGGGGTGCTTGTCGGGGGGACGAGGAGGTGTGGAAGATACGCATACTCCGTGATTGTTTGAAAGGTGTCCCCGTTGCTGGATATTTTCAGTTCTTCAGCGTTCTAAACCGTTCAGGGTAGGAGCTGAGGTGACAGCACTGAGCCTGTCTGGCCCGATGCTGTGTGCATGGGACTTACGTCCCACTGTGAAGAAACAGAAAACAAACACGTACACACGGAGATAAGTAAGAATTTGGGTTGGTGGTAAGTGTTATGTAGAAAAGGAAAGTGACCGGGGAGGAGGGGCTGGGAGATGGTCAGAATGGTCTCTGTGGAGGCCTCGAGATCAGAAGGACCCAGGGTCCAGCCTTGGGAAAAGGCGGGAACTGCCAGTGTAAAGACTTGAGGCAGGATCAGGCACGGTGGGCCTGAAGGTGGGCCTGAGGGGAGCTCGTAAGAAATGAGGTCAAGGGCGGGCCCCTGATCATGGCCCCAGAGTCCATGCTGAGGACTGAGTAATTCAGTTGTGATGGGAAACCATTGCCTGGGTTTAGGTAAGAACCATTTGATCAGACTTGCATTTTAAAAAGCTTGTTCTAGCTGCTCCTAGAAGAGCACGTTGAGGGCAAGGGTGGGAGCGAGCGGGAGACAGGTGAGAGGTGACAGTGGGAGCCCTGGGCGTGCAGAGGGGGGGGCATGTTCCAGAACCACTCTGGAACGGAGCTGACGGGACTTACGGATAGTTTAGGTGTCAGGGGCCGGGAAGGGACAAGGGCAACATCGATGTTTTTTTACCTGAATACCTGATAGAGACGATGCTGTGTAATGGGATGGGACCGAACGGGCAGAGCAGCGGGATTGTGCTAAACTTGAGATGCCTCCGGATTAGTTAAGCGACGTCCAGTAGACAGTTGTGTGCAGCCCGGAGGGCCAGGTGGGCAGGACCAGTTGGACACGTATGTAAATTCGGGTAGCATCGCTGTAGAGATGCTCCAGCTGGAGGGACTCCGTCGGGGCCCAGAGAGAGCGTGCATGCAGCTGGGGAAGAGAGCTGGCCGAGGTCAGAGCTCTGCTCGTCCTTTTCATGTGTGCTTCTTGGCCTTGGAGCGAGGCAGGACGTGTTTTCCGTATCTTTATCGGACAGTTCGGAACTTCTGCTTTTGTAAATTGTTACTCTGTGTCCTTGCTGGCAAGATTGTACATTCCCAAA
This sequence comes from Potos flavus, assembly GCA_028534135.1. Taxonomy (NCBI): domain Eukaryota; kingdom Metazoa; phylum Chordata; class Mammalia; order Carnivora; family Procyonidae; genus Potos; species Potos flavus. The sequence goes on along the minus strand of CM052899.1, from coordinate 141,134,401 downwards.
TGTGCCGATTGATATTAGAATTGTTTATGCAAATATGTTGCCAGAGTAACAAAGCAAGGAAAAGGGATTTTGTATATTACTAAGTCTGCCCTTTTTGTGTCTCCGTAGCATTTATTAAAACAGAGTTGATGGCGTTGTGCTTAGTGACACAGCGAGACATGCTAAATAGCAGAGATTTATTGTTCTGTCTAGCCGACTGCACGTTAGTGCTCTGAATGGCCCTCAGCAGTTTGCCTGAAGTGCGACGCATCCCTTTTTAACACCTGTGCTGAGTCCTGTCTCTGTGATGCGGTGGGACCAGCGGTGATGCGCGTGTTTCTTTTCATTCCAACGCAGGATTATGGTTTTGTCCCGGTATCCGATTGTAAGATCAGAGCATCACCTTCTTCCGTCACCAGAGGGCGAGATCGCACCAGCCATCACACTGACCGTGAACATCGCAGACAAACTCGTGGATTTTGTGGTGACACACTTTGGGAATCATGAGTGCGTTTTCTCAATCTTTCAAATAGTACCCGAATGCCAAGAAATACAATTCATACATTACTTTGATTTCCATGCATTGACTTCTCTTCTTTTTTTTCCCCCTCCCCAAGCTTTTTTCCTTATGTAGCTGGTTTTAAGAACGAGGCATAGAGACCTTTGAGATGTGGGCTTAGTGAGGGTCCAGGGCAGCGACAGGACCGTGTGAGCCAACAGTGGCTGAGCAGGCGCTGTGCTGAGTGCATTGTCGTACACAGTTAGGACCATTATAGCCCCATTTTACAAAGGCTGTGGGCTGAGAGAGGGAAGATGACTTGTCGGACAGGGTCGTGCAGCGAGGTGTGCAGCAGACCCAGCTCGGGCGGGGCCGGCTCATGCTCGGGACCACATGCTAAACCAGACTACGGAAAAAGGAAATTTCCTTTTCCTACAGGATTATTACTGTTGGGATTTGAGGGTACTAAACGATATTCCCTTTGCCCTCGTGTTTTCATGGTCTGCTAATGGGTAGGTAGGGGAATCTGGCAGGGAGGTCAAAGTATCTCTTAATTCCAATAAGCCTACGTGGGCGACATGGCTTACGGGTACCCACACGGGCCTGCCGATACATCCCCCCAACAACACAGGAAACTGACTCCCTCAAAGCAGCAGACCTACCAGCAGGGGCAGAGTCTGCCCCGTCAAACTCTCCCCTTGGTAGAGAATATGCCAGAAGCACCCTGTCTGCAAGCTGGCAGGTTCCAAGGAGAAGAGAGAGGAGGGATTTGAGACAGGCACGCCTAGTTCATTCTGCCAAACTCAACTAGTTAGAAGAGTCCTCCCAAAAAGTAAAAGGTGAGGGAGAGAGGCCAGGCGTGGTTTTCTAAGCAAGTCCTCTGTAAGGGGACATGAGGAATGGGGAATGAGTTTTATCCCCAAAGGATAACATTTACAACCTGTGACTTCGTACTGAATAAATCATGAATAATGCCAACCATATATCATAAAAGTAAAGATAAAAGTACATAATTTATACTCTGCCATGCTAAACATTCTGTAATAACAATTGAAAATACTAACCTAAAGTGCTATAAAGCAGGGCATATCAGTTCTGTCCACATTAACAAGAGGACACAGAGCTTTAAAGTAACAGACAGAACATCAGAACGCACCCCTGTATTGTAAGTTTCACCTCAACAAAACGAATGTGTCTGCTCCCCTTATTTTCTGGTTCTCTCACAGCATTATGCAGAACTGTGAAGGTATACTTGAATATCTTCTGCACTAAGTCAGAGCTTAGTAACATAAACAAACCATCCAAATATAATAATGCAAGGTCTTCACCTAAGAAATAGCTGAATATAACCCTTCCCATTTTTCCTTTGCTTCCCCCCACCCACCCCATTTAACTCCTTCCAACCTCCAAAATGTAAAGAATAGGCTTGAAAGAGAAAAGAATAAAGAGAGCTCTCAGAATGTGTTTGGAAAAGAGGAGGGAAGGGTTACCTTTTCTAACTTTCTATCAACCACATATTTAAAGCTCTCTAATCAACACCATACCTTTCACATGTTCTCACTTATTCACTTGATTTAATAATGCATGCATGCACACAGATACGCACGTGTGCGTGCAGACGTGCGTACCTTTGTGCACACGTGTGCGCACACACGCGTACGGTGACAACAGCAACAACAACGCTAGCTAACACTTGCTGAGGAGCGGTAACTCCAGGGAGGGGAGGGGAGCAGTGTATTTGAGTGGCTAGAAGCATGGGATTCCAGACCGTGGAATCGGACCACCTAGTCTGAATCCTAACTGAAGGTGTATCCCTCACCAGGTTATTTAATTGCCTCGGGCCTCCGCTGTCTCATTTGTAAACCTACTGGTGTCATAGGGTTCTTGTGAGGATTAAATGAGATACTATCTCATGCAAAGTACATGGATACAGTAAGTGCTCAGTTCATAGCGACCGTTGTTATTAAACCAAATCAGAGAACTCTAAATGTAAGGTCTGTCGGGCAGCGTAAAAAAGAACTGCCTCATCAAACACAGGTCAGGCATCTGCCGTGTTCCAGGCACGGAGCTAGGTGCGGTCTTTGCCCTGGGAGCCACCGCTCTGTTGATGCCCGGTCCGTGCGTGCTGTAGCGCCCCCAGCAGGTGACGTGAAGACGGTCATTACATGTTTCCATTTGCCTTTGTTTTCTACAATACTAGATAAAAAATCGCTAGTGTGAATAAACATTGAGAGATTTCATTTTCTAGTGATTAGGGCATACAAATAGGAAGTCATATGAGGAGTGAATTATGGAATGCTTATGCATGTTTATTAGCCGATTCAACAAGATTTTTAAAATTACCGACTACACAAATATCTCTTTACCACCAGTAGATAGGAAATAGCAGCATTCCTCAGAAGCATTTAGGTGTACGCCGTAACTAAAATTAATGTTATTTTCTGCAATTAACTGAGCCACCAGGTAATAACCACTATTTTTTTCTTATAACATCATAAATATACAAAGAAGAAAGAGTACAGAACTTGTAGTCTGTAGTTATAATTTTGGTCTTGCTGTAAGATAATCTCAGTGAATTCTAGTCCTCTTGTTTCTGAATTGGATAAAATTATTTTTTCCAGCCCACATTATAGGGTCATTGGGCTGATCAAACACTAACAGGTAAGGAAACATAAAGTGTGTTCTCTCTCTTACTCCCTCCCCCTCTCCTTTATCCCCCCCCCTTTCTCCTTTCCTCTCCTTTCTTTATCCTCATACATATACTATTTTTAAAAAATATTTAAGTAATCTCTATACCCAACATGGGGCTCAAACTCATGACCCCGAGATCAAGAGTCACATGCTCCTCCAGCTGAGCCAGCCAGGCACCCGGGTATATTATTTATTTTTATTATCATCACTGGATGAAATTTATCTCCTGAAAAAATGTGAAACCAAATTCATAGATTTTTTTTCCAATAATATATTGCTAAAATACATTTGCATGAAAACACTCTCTGTGGTACAGTGAGCTTGGAATTCCCTTGACCAGATTTGAATCCCAGTTGTGTGTTCCAGAAGGAACAGAATTCGCTGCAGACCTAGTTAAGGAACGACTCACCAAGATGTCGGAAGGGTCAAAAGAACAGATAAGAAATACTATAGCAGTCGGGAAGAGGGACCATCAAGCATAAAGAATGTAGCTAACTGGGGAAGAAATACCCAAACCTCTCTCTCCTCCCACCTTTTTATCTCCTGCTGGTGCCTCCAAATGGCCACACCTAACTGGACATCAGCAGAAAAGGAGAGCCCAGGAGATGAAATGTGCATGGGTGAGCCTCTCAGGGCACAGAGAAGGGCTGAGGACGGATCGGGACTGGGAAGTGAAAAATAACCATAGGCATGGTCCTTAGCCTCATTGAAAAGTAGAGCTAATGCCTGCCTCTCAGTTACTGTGACTAGTCAGTATCAAAGATGTGTAACAAATGGTCATTCTTTTACTCTTCTATTTCTTGAGGCATCTTTTAATAGTACTCAGCTGTCTGTACAGTCTTATCTAGGCTTAATTCTGCCTTCAGATCCTACCTCAGTGAGGTTTCTCAGATCTTCTCAGTTCTTGGTCATCTCTATCTGCCTTTGTCATGATTTATTTTTTTGTTGTTGTTCTTTTTTGTGTTTTTGTTGTTGGGTTTTTGTTTTTGTTTTTTTTGTTTCGTTTAAGTCATTATTAGCTACCTGTCTCTATAAATACCTCTGTGGGGTTCTACTGCCTATTTGCTCCTGGATCCATTCCTGGATTGTCTCCCTCTTGCCTAAACATTGCAGGGAACCACATTTCCCAGAGTCTGTTGCTTTCTGCCTCCCGGATAGGTTTAGCCCATGGAAGGCATCGGTACAAGGCTGGAGGGCTGGAGGAGGACAAAACACAAGGAGTTTCTCATTATCTCTCTCTCTTTTTTTCCTCTTTCTTCTTTCTCTGCTGTCTCTGGCAGCAGCCTAGTCTCTCCTGTGGCTCTAACTGCTCCTTCGGTGGCCCCAGCAACTTCTGGGCAGCCTTCCCCCAGCACCATCTCCCACCAGCCAGGGCTGGCCTGCAGACTCTGGGCATATCATCTCCTCTTGTTGTCCCTCTAGCCCGACAAGTGGTACTGCCTTCTCATTGTTGCTAAACTCTGGTTGCCTCACTGATTCCTCTTTTGCTTCCCATCACCTAGGTCACCAATTTCCTATGTTAAATTCTGCCTGTTTGAAACACCTAGAGTAGTTTCGGTTTTCCTCGCTGGATAATGTCAAATATGGTATCTCTATTTTTCCCCCAGACAGACTGACTGTAGGCCCCCAAAAGCATGATGTACCTACCTAATTATCTCAGTGACACATTTACAGTGCTGAGCCTAACAAAAGCATCGTGTTTCGCCAGCATTTGACCAGGAGAGCCAAGGAGGCTTTTAGAAAGTGTCCAGTTGATGGAGCTGAGTAGGTTCCATAAGGCTGGTGTGCTCTGAGAATGTTAGGATTTTCCCTCTTACCAGTACTTCTGGATCTTTTTAAATTGTATTTTATTATTATTATTTTTTGCCTACTAGTCTTTAGCTGTAATACTGGTGATCAGGTCTTAGATTACTGATGCGATTTCTTCTGAGGAAAAACCGAGCAAACACTGTTTTTGAATAGATACTTCAATCAACTTGACTTCAACTGATTTGTGGGGAAAGATCACGTTCTTAGTCCAGAGTATGTCAGCCTGCCCGGCCAAAGCGCCACGTCTCTGTCTTGTTCATTTGCATGACGTTAAGTCATTTATCCAAGTAGGAATTACTCAGGGTTTGCATACTGTGGGAAGATATTCTTTGGGAACTTACATACCTAGTACTTTTCAAGAATTGTCTTGCAAATACAATAAAGAAGTACATTTTTGCATTTTAGAGATGACCTTGACAGGAAACTTCAGGCAATTGCTGTTTCAAAACTACTGAAAAGGAGCTCTGATCGAGTGATATTCCTGGGCTATATCACTTCAGCACCTGGTTCCAGAGATTATAGACAGCTCACTGAACACGGCAATGTCAAGGTAACGTAATCTTAATAGGATTTCTGACTTCTTGGGTAAAATGTTTCTTCTTCATGTTAAAAAAAACAAACAAACCCAGTGCAACAATTTAATAGGTATTTTGATTATATACCGCTGCATAGGAAACCAAGAGACACACTGGCTGTAAACAGCAGCAGTTGTCAGCAGCTTCCGGATCTGCAGTTTGGACAGGGCCGGGAGGGGGGAGCTTCGTCTCTGCGCCCCACAGCTGGGGGCTCAGCTGGGAACTGGATGGTCCACTTTGCAGATGCTTCCCAGGTGGCAAGTTGGTGCTGGCTGTTGGGGTTCCTGGTGTCTCTCCAGGGGCTAACTTGGGCTTCCTCCCTGCAGAAGGCTGGGTTCTCAGAGGGTGCCCCACGGAGAACCAGGAAAAAGTTGTCTTGTCTTGTATGACCCAGCCTTGTGAGTTACGCAGCGTGACCTCTGCTACCGTGTGACGCCTGCTCACATTCAAGTGGGAGAAACGGAAATCCCAGCTCTCCATGGGAGGAGCATCGAAGTCACGTTATAAGAATGCCATATGGAAAGTGCGTTATTGTAGCAATGTTTAGGAAATATAATCTGTTACCGTATGCAACTTAATTATGATGCTGAGAGTAAAAGACAGAATGAAATATACGGAGAGGTGGGCTGACCAGCCATGTAGGGCCTCACTAATGGAATCAGTCCTTACCTGTTGGGGTCTAAAACCTCAATTTGTCAGTGTCCCCAGATACAACCATGCTCCGGGGAACTGACACACAAATCAAATCCTTGAGACATAAGTGCACTGGAATGCTAAATGCATTAACTGATAATGAGAAATAGAATTGTAATATTTCATTAAGCCCTATGTAGATTTCCTGGTCCTTTACCTTTTGCTTTCGACTTCATGTCTTGAGATATTTGCAGAGAAAAAGGCTTACCCGTTTTACCAAGTGCTTGGAAAGACAGATGAAAAGGAGCGTGGCGTGACGAGGGTTTCCACTGTGGCTTACACAGGAGAGCAATGTAATTCTTCATGTAAAAGTCTGGGCAGGTGCTCTAGTACTGGTGCCCTCCGTGGTGTCAGGAATGTGCCCCTTTTGTCCTGTGGCTTCGCTTTACAGAGCCTGCATTCCCAGGCTCACCTCGTGGTTCTCCACGGCAGCATCCCCATTCTAGCTAGCCAGACCGAGGAGGGGCTAAAGAAGGGGCCAAGAGCATATGCAAGTCATCTCTAAAGGCAAATGCCAGGAAACCAACCTCCAGCATGTGTACTTAGATTTCATGGACTGGAATTTAGTCACATGGCCACACCTGCATGTATAGAAGGTCGGGACTTCACTATGAAATCTTGATACACACACAGCTAAAAAATACTACAGCTTGGGGAGGAAGGCAGTCAGGTACCTGGGAGATGAGTGAACCTCGGCGACAGTGGACGAAGCGGGAGGTGAGGTCAGGATGGACTCCGGATTTGGGCTTCTGTCAGAGGGTTTATGATGGGTGACGTTATTAAAGAGAACACTGAAGGAAGAAGGGTTTTGCCAAGATGACCATGAGTTCAGCTCTAGGCTGAGTGGAGGCGTCGGTGGGATATTGCTGGAGATGTCCAACAGGCAGCTGGGTATATGGATTTAGACTCGAGGACAGCAGTCAGGACTAGAAATAGAGATTAGGCTGCTGCCACCGTCTACGGAATCATGGAAGAATAAAAGGAGGCTGTATCAGTTACCGAGCGCTGCGTAACAAACCACCTCAAACCCTAGCGGCTTAGAAACAACAACGGTTTAAGATGCCCTTGATTCCGTGGGTTGCGTGGTGCTTTTCCCTCTTTGCCTGGGTTCACTCGTGCAGTCAGCTGGCGCCAGTGGCTGGCAGGCGTCCGAGACGGCCCCATTCACATGTCGGGGCTTTGGCGCTGGTTGTTGGCTGGCCTCTCTCGCCGTTGGTCTCACTGGCCCAACTGGGGCCGCATTTACCAGCTGTGTGAGCTGGGGGCAAGTTACTGTAAACTTCCAGGCCTCAGTGGCTGCATCTGTGAAGTGGGGATAGTCATATCTGTTGCATCATGGAGTGGTTATGAGGACGAAATAGAAGATAATGTCTGCGGAGCCTTCCGTCTTGTACGTACGAGGCACTCGGTGAGTGGTAGCTGTGTATGTATTACGTGCATCTGGCTGTACGCGGAAAATCAAATAAGATAATTGCGTAAGTACATGGTCTCTAAAGTCCAAGCGAATGTTAGACAACACAACATTTGGCAAGTCTAAGGGAAAAAATGCATCCTAGTAAGAGAAGGAATTCTTACAGTGTGTGTGTGTGTGTGTGTGTGTGTGTGTGTGTGTGTGTGTGTGTAAGGGATGTGGATGGAATTAAGGAAGAGGGATTTTATTTGATTTTTATTTAATCCTCTGTTGGTTACCCCTATCTTGGTCAGAAGCTGTGTCAAGACTGGCAGTGGATTCTTATATAGCTTTTTCTATTAGGAAGTTTATTAATGCAGAGAGAAGCTTTAATCGTAGATGTTCGGATGAACAGATTTTTCTCTTTAAGACATAAGTATTTGAATTCTGCAGCCTCCAAATTTGACAGCATCTTTTAAAAATCTAGTAAAAACGTGACAGTTAAACATATTCGTTGTTTATTATTCCCTGTATATACAGCGGAATGACTAAGTTTTTCTTTCTTTCCAAGGCAAACCAGACAGTACTCTTTCAACTTATTTGCTTTTTTCATCCTTAACATTTTAAAATTTAATTTAAAAAATGTATTGTCATTTTTCCATGTGTGCCAAGGCATGTCCATGTGTGTATGGGAGTGTGACATGTAAGTCCTAGTAAAGATGGACAAACATCCATGTGTTTGCCCCAAGCTTATGAAAAAATTAAGAAAGAAGTAATAGCATTTTAGTGATTTAAATACCTGTTTTAGGTTAAATTTTAATGGTAAAATTGAGAAAAGATCAAGAGTCAGGTCTATTTTTCATTTATAGGATTCTTTAAAAAGAAGAAGATGGAACTTTCTTCAGTGTAAAAGCTCCATATTTAGAGTTTTCCCAGCACATTACAGAAAAAGAATATGTTTATGTTCTGCTTCTCTGATGAAAAATAGCACTGCTCTTCAGCTTTCAACATCAAAAAGACTCATAATTACGCCCCAAATGTGTTTATTTCCAATGATTCAATTTAACGAACTCAGATTGAACTCCTGCCGAATGCCAGGCTTCATGCCAAGTACCAGGGAGCCAGCGTGATTAAGAGGGCCTCTGCTGGGGAAGGGGAGGCTGGAGACCTAGAAACAACCGTGCAGAAGGGTCTAGCCGGTGTGTACAGAGTACTGCAGAGCACGACCGAGGAGGGTGCAGTCAATCCTGCTCAGCGTCAAAGACCTGGAAAGCCGGTGGGAGCCAGCCCCCGGTGCTGCTGGTCGCTGGCCCGCCCCTCTCTGCAGCCCACCTTCACCTTTGTACCCCCAGCATCCAGTACGGGGCCTACATGGGCCCCCAGGAGGTGCTCCAGAAATATCTGTAGAATGAATAAATAATTGGGACCTTAACGGATCATTAGGAGTGAGGCGGAGAAAACAGCGTGCGCAAAAAGTATATTTATTACTGTCGCTCACACATTTTTCTTGGCAATTCAGAATAGGGCATTGTTTTTTATGCTTTAAACGTTCTCTCCTCTGTTCTTTATTTAGGATATTGACAGCACAGATCAAGACAGATGGTGTGAATATATTATGTACCGAGGGCTGATCAGGTGAGCAGAGGTTTTTGGTTATTCTTGTTTTAGTATCTACTATTACTGTGATCTTTCGGGTCTCTCCTGGAAGGAAGAACTTTATAGAAGCAAATAATTTTGTTACTTTTTATAAACATTGATTTGGCTAGTTACACAGTTGAACTTTTTTTTTTCAAGGCATGGCCTAATGATTTAGTAAAGACTAAATGGTAGAGGAAATTAAGCTTAATTGTATAAAAAGGATATTGTGTAAGTTATTAAGCATGATAAGCATATAACTGTCAAGACATGTTAGGAAGGGCACCAGTCTGGACTGGATGGCATGGTGGAAACACAGATCACAGAGTAAGAAAGCCCTGGGCTGACTTCCAGCTTTGCCAAGTTCTAATCATGTAATTTTGGGTAGGTTAAGTCACTTGTTGGAATCACTACTATATTGTGGTGAGATCTCCAGGTAAATTATATTTTATAAAAAATCCCCAATATAAAAAAGTGAATAATATCCATATAATGTATGTATTTATAAGTGTGTGAATTTATATAGTGTGAATATATATACCCATATATATATTCATTCGAAAATAACGTATCTAAAGGATCTTAAAATTTAAATATCAACTATATAAATCTGTTTTGTAGGCTCCATTTCCTAAAATAAAGCTAAAGCAGTTTAATACCAAAAAAAGGACCAACCATTTATATTTTCAATCATTCCTTCATTCAACAAGTATTTATTAAATACCTACTATTATGTGCCAGGCATTGTTCTAAGCAGTGGGGATCTAACAGGACCAAAACACTCTCTTTGACTACCACGGAGCTTATATTCCAGTGGAAGGAGACAAAATAAGCACAGAAGAAAGAGAATGACAGGTGGGGATGTGATGGAAAGGTGGATGAGGCCAGGGGGAAGGATGGGGATGGGGAGTGCGGGCGGAGGGTGGCTGTTCTACCATCCAAAGGATGGGCAGCGGCCTGGAAGAGACGAGCACGGTCTCGTGCATATACCCCGGGGAGAGCACTGCCCAACGGGCAGCGGCCTGACCGGAGCGGAGCGCGGTCTCGTGCATATACCGCGGGGAGAGCACTGCCCGACGGGCAGCGGCCTGACCGGAGCGGAGCGCGGTCTCGTGCATATACCCCGGGGAGAGCACTGCCCGACGGGCAGCGGCCTGACTGGAGTGGAGTGCAATGGGAGTGAGGGGAGGTGAGAGAGCTAAGTGGGGACGGATCATGCAGACAGTGGATTGAGTCACAGGTCCCTCCACTTACAGGGTTCTTCAGTGGAGGGAACACGCTGGAGACAGTCCCTGAAACTCACAGCTCTCCCCTTGCGAGCACACAGTCTTTGGGGGGATATTTGACCGGAGGCCTCTAACTACCCTCCTCGGGACGGTGCTGGGAACTCTGGCGTGGGCCGTTAGGATTGGGCCTCTCTGAGCCTTAGTCCCTTCTCCACACAGACCAGCTCATCATCCAGAGGTGTCTTGTGGCTGGCTCCCTGACGTTAGGGGTTGGTGTTGAACCGCTCACCCCTCGGCAGCCCTGTATTGTAAGATCTGTGGTCTCCAATCATGAAAGAACACGGCTGGCTTTTAGGGATGAGACGGAATCACAGGATCAACCTCTCTCTCCTTGGAGATACGGCTTGTTCAGTTATGAGTCCTCGTCTAGAGAAAGCACACTGTGAGGCTCAACTCTTCTTTACCTTATTCGTCACCCAGCAGGCCTCAGTGGCGCATGGCGTTCGCCAGGCATCAGGGGCATAAGCAGTATGCAAAGCAGCTGGGTCCTTGCCCTGGCGGAAGGAGGAAAATCATAATTCCACGGTGTCGTGGTTTAGGAGGTGGTGAGCATGGTGGGAAACAGCCGAGCGAGGGAAAGCGCATCCAGAGTATGGAGGTGTGGTGCCATTGTAAATGGGGGTTGGGCGGGTCTCACTGAGAAGGTGACATTGGAGCCGAGATTTGAAGGAGTGGGCCCTGTGGCTGAGAGAGGTCCCTTCTGGGGACTAGCTTGTGCAAAAGCCCAAAGGCAGGAGTGCAACGTGCCTGAAGAAAAGAGGCTGGGCTGGCGTGTGTGCAGGGGGAAGGAGGTGGTAGAAGACGTAAGGGGGAGTATATGGGCAGGGAAGGAAGGCGGCAGGTCATGTAAGGGTCTGTGGACTCTTACTATGAACTTTGGATATGACTTAATAAATTGGTGACCCTTACTGGTTCCTGAACCATTCCGTGGGTTCATATGCTTACTGGGAGGAGACAAGGAGACCCTTGAGATGCCAAGATAGTTCTGGTTACACTAGTAATTACACTAATATACTCCAAAAGACCCAGAACATGCCCATGTGGCTGTAGGACAGATAGCTTGACTATTATTTTGGTGTTTCCTAAGGGTTAAGGTGGGAGGGAGATGCTAAAGTGCTAGTTTTGTAAAGTATATGACACCAGGCTAAAAACACTGTTTCTGTTTACATTCATATTAAACTGGTTGTTTTAATGCGGATATTAGAATTTCTAGAAAACTGTTTATGTTATATACTGAAGTAGGTATAAAATGAAGTTGTAAATATTGTTAGTTGCCAAGGAATGGTGATATTTATAACCAGTGCCCATAATAGCTAATCATTTGGCTCTGTATACTTGTGGCCCAAGACCTTTATCACCTCTTCTTGGAAGAGTGAGGTGGCAGATTTTTAATATACAAATATTTACATATATATGCTAAATATGGCTGGGTGGCTTACACAACAGAGATTTGTTATCTCACTGTTCTGGAGAAAGAGAGAAAGAGAGTGTGTGTGCGCGCATACACTGTATGGTGTCTCTTCTTTTTAAAAATTTTTTTTTAATTTAAATTCAATTAGTTGGGGTGCCTGGGTGGCTCAGTCATTAAGCATCTGCCTTTGGCTCAGGTCAGGATCCCAGGGTCCTGGGATCAAGCCCTGCATCAGGCTCCCTGCGTGGTGGGGAACCTGCTTCTCCCTCTCCCACTCCCCCTGCTTGTATTCCCTCTCTGGCTGTGTCTCTCTCTGTCAAATAAATAAATAAATAAAATCTTCAAAAGAATTCAATTAGTTAACATATAATGTATTATTAGGTTTAGAGGAAGAGGTCAGTGATTCATCAGTCTGATATAATACCCAGTGGTCATTATATCACATGCCCTCCTTAATGCCCATCACCCAATTCCCCTATCCCTCTACCCCTTCCCCTCCAGCAGCCCTCAGTTTGTTTCCTATGATTACGAGTCTCTTATGGTTTTTCTCCCTCTCTGATTTCGTCTTGTTTCATTTTTTTCCTCCCTTCCCTTATGATCCTCTGTTTTGTTTCTTAAATCCATAATTTCATAAATTTCAGAAATTCACAAATTCACTGACCATGTATCAGTGAGGTCACATGATAATGGTCTTTCTCCGATTGACTTATTTTGCTTAACATAATACCCTCTAGTTCCATCCATGTCGTTGCAAATGGCAAGATTTCTTTTTTTTGATGGCTGAGTAGTATTCCATTGTGTATATATACCATCTCTTTATCCATTCATCTGTTGATGGACATCTGGGCTCTTTCCATAGTTTGGCTATTGTGGACATTGCTGCTATAAACATTCGGGTGCATGTGCCCCTTTGGATCACTACATTTGTATCTTTGGGGGTAAATACCCAGTAGTGCAATTGTTGGGTCATAGGGTAGCTCTATTTTCAACTTTTTGAGGAACCTCCATATTGTTTTCCAGAGTGGCTGTAGTATTGAATCAGGGTCCCACGCCTATGACCTCATTTAACTTAATTACTTCCTTGGAGGCTCCATCTCCAAATATGGCTACGCTGGGGGCTATAGCTTGACATATGAATTTGGGGGATGATACAAACATTTAGTTTATAGCAGATGGAAAGGTAGCAGAACTAGAACAAAAAAATTCCAAAATTTATATGGAACCACAAAACACCCCAAATAGACAAAGCAATCTTGAAAAAGAGAAGCAAAGTGGGAAGCATCACAATTCCAGACTTCAAGCTCTATTACAAAGCTCTAGTCATCAAGACAGTATGGTACTAGCACAAAAACAGACACACAGATCAATGGAACAGAATAGAGAGCCCAGAAATGGACCCTCAACTCTGTGGTCAACTAATCTTTGACAAAGCAGGACAGAATATCCAGGAAAAAGACAGTCTTTTCAACAAATGGTGTTGGGAAAACTGGACAGCCACATGCAAAAGAATGAAATTAGACCACTTTCTAGAAGATATTTGCAAATGACATATCTGATAAAGGGTTAGTATCCAAAATTTATAAAACTCAACACCCCAAAAACGAATAATCCAACTAAAAATGGGCAGAAGAAATGGACAGACATTTCTCCAAAGAAGACATTCCAGATGGCCCAACAGACACACAAAAAGTTGCTCAATATCAGTCATCAGCAGGGAAATGCAAATCAAAACCACAATGAGATCACCTCACAGCTGCAGAATGGCTAAAATAAAAAACACAAGAGTAACAGGTGTTGGCGAGGATATGGATAAAAGGAATCCTCTTGCACTCTTGGTGGGAATGCAAACTGATGCAGCCGCTGTGGAAAACAGTATGGAGTTTCCTCAAAAAGTTAAAAATAGAATTACCTAGGTCCATATGACCTAGGAATCGTACTACTGGGTATCTACCCCCCAAAATGCAAAAACACTAATTCAGAAGGATACATGCACCCCTGTGTTTATAGCAGCATTATTTACAATAGCCAAATTATGGAATCAGCCCAACTGTCCATCAACAGATGAATGGATAAAGAAGTGGTGTATATACACACACACACACACACACACACACACACACACACACACAGTGGAATATTATTCGGCATCAGAAGACTGAAATCCTGCCATTTGCAATGTCATGGATGGAGCTAGAGATTATAATGCTAAGCAAAATAAGTCAGTCAGAGAAAGACAAATACTATATGATTTCACAATGTGGAATTTACGAAACAAAACAAATGAGCAAAGGGGAAAAAAGAGAGAGGGAGGCAAACCAAGAAACTCTTAGCTAAACTGATGGTTACCAGAGGGGAGGTGGGGGCGTGAAATAGGTGACGGGGATTAAGAGGGCACTTGTGATGAGCACCCAGTGATGTATGGGAGTGTCGAATCACTATATTGAAACTAATATTACACTGTATGTCAACTAACTGGAATTTAAAATTTAAAAAACCCAAATTCATGAAGTTGGGGATTATTGTTTTTCAGTTTCTGTCCATAAAACCAATTCTATAAACTTTATCTCAGCCATCTAATTTAATGTCGTGCACTTCATAAGGGCATAATAAATGCTTACTGGACAATAAGAGATTCCTTGTTCCATTTGGATTGTCTGGTTCCTTATCTTCAAGGACTTTTAGAAGGACCTGGAAGGCAGTGTCTATGAAATGAGTTAGAACTTTGATCTTAGAGATTTGATAAATAACAAAAGTTAGATTTACTACAGACAGTGACCTAGATTTACAGGGAACTGCACAGATTTGGGACCTGAGCTTAGACAAATCGCTCAGCCTGTCAGACACCTGTCCCCCATTCTGATGCTGTCACAGCCCTCCTCTTTTCCCTTCATGGTGGGCAGACCTGCTGCCTCCACGTGCCCCAGTTCTGGGTTTCTATCTCTATTTTGTATGTAGTTACAGGTTTTGTTTTGAATCTTTCTCCTACTACTTGTCGGGCTCAAGCCCCCACCGCCGGTCACCTACATCATTGCTGAGGCCTCCTAACTGGTCTCCCTTCTTCCACCCTTTCCCTGGAGTCTGTTCTCTACACAGCCGCCATCGCATTTCTGCACAGAACCACTTGGATTTCCATCTCACTGTCCGAAGAATATCGGAAGTCCTTCGAGGGGGTCTGCACGGAAAGCTTTGCATCGTCCACCATCCCTGGCATGCGTGCAAACTCATCTCCTCCTGTGTTCGCCCTTATGGACTCCACTCCCGTCACTGGCCCTCAGAAGAGTCAAGCACGTCCTCCTCCAGGACGTTTGCATTTGCTGTTCCCTTTCCTAGAGCACCCTTCCGCCAACATCTGTGGGTCGCTTCTTTACTCCGTTCAGTCTTTTGCTCCACTGTCACTTTGTGAGAGTGCTCTGCTCCGACCATCTCCTATAAACTAGCAACCTCTGCTACTTAGTGTTCCCCGCCCTCTTTACTCTTATTCCTCCGCGGTCCTTAGGTACTTTTCACCACCTGATAGATTTCATATGTACACACGAACTTAATGTGTTCTCCCCAACTAGACCGAAAGCTCTATGAGGGCAAGGGTTTTGTTTTGTTCACTGTTTATCCCTCCTATCTAGAACGATGCCTGCGTGTCGTAGAGACTTGATATATATATTTGATCACTGAATAAGTGAATGAATGACTGACGCGGATAGGTTTTTTTTTTTTTTTTTTTTTGAAGAGGCAAAATATAAATAAAATAAAATGAATTCTTGGTTGCCCATGGTTCCCCCGTTTTTCCACCTGGGCCCCTCTGTAACTATTTGGATAACATCTATAAAATGCTCTGATTTCCCGGAGAACTGAAAGCTCTAAGCAAAAACAGGACGTGCAGTTTTTTTTTCAGACATACAAAATTTTTATTTTAGACTTGTAAATGTGGAGGAAAATAAGTGGTATTTGAATTTTTAAAGGGAAGAAAGCGTTTAGGCATTCCCTCCTGTCATTCTGGAGAACTCTTGTTCCTGTTGCCAGAACATAATTGTGTGATAGGTGATCCGTCGAGACGAGAATATTCATTAGTGTGCGTTCAGTTGATTAAATCTGTGTGCATGTTCCTTATTCATTTTTATAATAAGAGCAATATTTAGATAAATATTTGGGGTAATAAATCTAGCTAATTCTAGCGATATACTGAGGAGAGTTATAAATGGGAAATTGGCCTACTGACGCAGGTGATATCTAGATCTCATCAGATTTCTGTACGGTGATAAAACCTCCACAAACCGTTTCTATTTGTGCCACAGACTGGGCTATGCAAGAATCTCCCGTGCTGAACTGAGTGACTCCGAAATTCAGATGGCCAAATTCAGGATCCCCGACGACCCCATTCATTATAGAGACAACCAGAAAGTTGTCAGAGATCAGAGGGAAGTTCCAGAGGAAATTCATTTCAATCCTAGGTGAGTGCGGTCCTTCCTGAGGCACCGCATCCCCTCTACAGACCTAAATATATTATCCCGCGATGAGTTCCAAAGTAAATATGGTTCTAGAGGTTTGTTCAGGGAAGGCTGCTCGCGGTCAAAATGATAAGATCCTGCCTGGGTTGAAGTTACTTTCTGGGTCCCTGCTTTCTGGGATAGCGTAACAGGTTATGGTCCCAGGGCCAGGCGAAAAAGATCACACTGGCATCATCTTCGTCACCATCAACACTGCAGTGATGGCAAATATTTGAGGGCTCTGCATCCCGGACCCTGGTCGGGGTGTTTCTGGAATTCTGTCTGTTACTGGCCATTGGGTTGGTACGCTCATCGTCCTCATCTTCTAGGTAAGAGGTTCAGGCTGAGGAACACAAAATAACTTCACTGGGGCTACCTGGCTCGTGAGCGGCAGAGCTCCGACACGGGAGGGAAGGCTGTTAGCGAGGCCGCGTGGCTGAGGGTCTCCGCTCTCACTGCACGTGGCCTCACCTGGAGAGCCCCACCTCGGGCCTTTGAGTCTTAAAAAATCGTTCCCAGTTACTCTACTGTGCAATTAGGATGAAGGCTATGTAAAGAGCGGATAATTCACTTCCACTGCAGAGATTGTAGCATGTGAAATATATTGGATTTTGTTTAGCTCTAAATAGAGGTTATCTGAGAAATCTGTTTGCAGCAAATTATGTGCTTCGGAGTAGGTGCTCTTTTTTCTTCCCGTGACTAGATAATGAGAAGAAATGTCTGCATAAAACCAAGCCCAGAACCTATCATGTATGTTGTTGTTATCTGACATTTCCACTACTTGTACCAGCTTACCGCTGTGGAAGCTTCTCAGACTTCATTTTATTTGCTCCCCGGGGCGTGGAGGGCGTGGGGGAGGAAGGGCGGAATTTATCTGTTTTCTTTTTCTTCCTTGTCTCTCCTTACAACAAGAAAAAGCTGTATCAAAGTGTGGGGAATGAATGTAAGAAGAGCTATACCGAGTCTTGATTGCTCATATCCCTTTGATCTCACCCCTTGTGTGTGCGCTACGCTGGTGAAGAGCATGGGCTCCGAGGCAGGTGACGCAGTTCCGGTCCTCACTCTTGCCAGCAAACAGCTGGGGAACTGTGGGCAACTTGGCCAATCTCTCTAAGCCTCAAATCTCTCACCTGCGAAACGGGAAAAACAGTAGTGCTCCCCTCCTCAGGTAATTTGAGGTTTGAACGAAACCTAGAGCGCCTAGAATAGCGCCTGGTGATACATGTGATTTTTCCCCCCGTTCATACATTTGTGCTGCCCGTGTACTCTTGGCACATTTCAATAAAGTTGTTTCGAAGAAATAAAAAGAGGAAGTGCATGGTGAATGCTGAATAGGCAGTAGATACAAGAGCAACAGTAATATTCGCAGTAGTCACAGAAGTGAAATCCAAAGTTTTCTTCCTTTGTTGACAGAGGTGACTTCTTACATGGAAGCTAGAAAATCTGGGAAGATAAAAGGTTCTCCTGTTTCCTCATTCTCATACATCAAGAGTGTGGAGGGGCGTCTGCGTGGCTCAGTCATTAAACGTCTGCCTTCGGCTCAGGTCACGATCCCAGGGTCTTGGGATTGAGCCCCGCGTTGGGCTCCCTGCTTAGCAGGAAGCCTGCTTCTCCCTCTCCCACTCCCCCTGCTTGTATTCCCTCTCTCTCACGGTCTCTATGTCAAATAAATAAAATCTTTAAAAAAAAAAGTGTGCAGAAGTCCAAATAAAATATTTTTAGCTAATCACAACTGCAGATTGATCCAAACCACCTGTGAAGGGAGTTAGATCTGCTTTCCCACTCAGTGTATTATGAAAATAGCAGAAGCATAAGTAGAAACCTTGTCTTACTTTAAAAATTCCATATATATGTATATATATATATATATATATATATATATATATATGAACATTTATCAAATAAAAATAGTCAAAGAATACTAAGTTCATCAAAAATCCCATTCCTTAATTCAACAGGTTCTCATTGAGTACTACGAAGTTATCACCACGCTAAGCCTTGTGCTAGATACTGAGGACAAAATGGTGAATAAGGCCAAGTCTTTGTCCTATGGAGCTTATGTTCCAGTGGGGAGCTAAACAATTCAAAAGTTATCACTGGTAATAGTTTTGGATGGATCTTTGCTTCGTATGTGCATATATATCTATATATCACACAATTATCTCACCTTTATAATTGTATGAAACATATATGTACGTGTGTCCGTATATTCTATTTATTAATCTCATTTTTTTCATCCAAATATTGTATGATGAGCCTCCTTCCATAATAATTTATTCTTCTGAAAATGTTTTTAAATGATTGCACAATATTCTATTATACGGATGTACCAAATATAGCTAACCAAGTTAGTTGTTTTTGCACATTTATTCTTTCATTATTATAAGAAGTCTTCTGGGGACTCCTTATTATATCTTTGGGCATATCCTTGATTACTTCCCTAGGACTCAGTTCTAGTCAGAGAATAGCAGATCAAAGGTGTTATTTTAATATTCCTTATTGTTTTGAGATGACAAAAAACCCCCGACCTCTTATCTCCTGTATTCTGGAGGTTATGTGGATATTGCGATTGCTGATGAAGAAAAGGAAGTCAGTGGCTTCATTTACTCAGGTCTTAGTTTCCTTTCTAGTGCCTTTTGTCTTTCATCATCCCAACCAGGGCTAATTATTCATCAGCAAGGTGAGTTGTTTGTCTGTAGCACCTAGAGAAGACTTAGAAGTTGAAATTGTGCCAAAGTAGATTACATATGCATTAATGTGACATAAATAACATTTCAGGTTTCATAATCCCTTCATCCATAAAATGGATATTATTCAAATGGAAGACTAGAGAAAAATCCAGACTTATTTTCCACCAATGTTATCAGCCGATAATTCTTAAACAGTTGTGCTTTTGGAATGATTCGTTTCCATGGAAAGAGGACTTTGAAGGTTAAAAGTGTAGTCTCCCTTTCCCATGTGCATGAATCCTTTTTTTATTTCTGCATTTGCTGTTTTGTAAATTGATCATATCTCTCCTGGTTTTATAATAGATAAGTTAAAACCATAATAGATTATGGTTGAAATTTATCTAAGAATGTACCTTGCTGAATGGTTTTTACATGTCAATTACATTTTTTTTTTAGATTTGGATCCTACAAAGAAGGACACCATCATGAGAACAATCATCATTTTCATATGAGTACTCCCAAATACTTTTTATAAACTATTTAAAACAGGATTCATTGAGCAAGCCTAAGGAAAACAAAAGTAGAAGAAGAAGAGATGAATGAAAGTGGGGAACTACACAAAAAGAACCTCAATTTTGAAAAAAATATGACATTTATGCAGTGGGAAATTCTATCAATTTATAAAATATATTGCTAAGTAAAAGCATTTCTCCAAATTGTTTTTCTTAAATTTCTGATAAAATATAGAATGTGGGGTAATATAAGAAAGTTTTGCTGCTAATTTTTTCTCTTGTTTTGGATGGAATGTTCTCTATATATCCGTTATGTCTGTCTGGTCTAGGGTATCATTCAAAGACACTGTCTCCTTATTGATTTTCTGCCTGGATAATCTATCCACTGATGTAAGTGAGGTGTTAAAGTCCCCTACTATTATTATATTACCATCATTTTCTCTCTTTATGCCTGTTAGTATTTGCTTTATGCATTTAGGTACTCCAATGTTGGGTGCATAGATATTTATAACTGTTATACTCTATTGTTGGATTGATCCCTTTATCATTATGTAAATGGCCTTCTTTGTCTCCTGCTACAGTCTTTGTTTTGTTTGATTTTGTCTGTTTTGTTTGATATAAGTATTGCTACTCCATGTTTTTTTTTTTTTTTTTTGCTTCCATTTGCATGGTAAATGTGTTTCTTTCTCTTCACTTTCAGTCTGTAGTGTCTTTATGTCTGAAGTGAGTCTCTTGTAGGCAGCATACTGTTTCCTTTGGTGTGCAGAAGCTTTTGATCTTGATGAAGTCCCAGTAGTTCATTTTTACCTTTGTTTCCCTTGCCTTTGGAGATGTGTTTAGCAAGAAGTTGCTGTGGCCGAGGTCGAAGAGGTTGCTGCCTGTGTTCTCTAGGATTTTGATGGATTCCTGTCTCACAGTGAAGTCTTTCATCAATTTCGAGTCTATTTTTGTGTATGGTGTACGAAAATGGTCCAGTTTCATTTTTCTACATGTGGCTGTCTAATTTTCCCAACACCATTTGTTGAAGAAACTGTCCCTTTTCCATTGGATATTCTTTCCTGCTTTGTTGAAGATTAGTTGACCATAGACTTGAGAGTCCATTTCTGGGCTCTCTATTCTGTTCCACTGATTTATGGGTCTGTTTTTGTGCCAGTACCATACTGTCTTGATGATTACAGCTTTGTAATAGAGCGTGAAGCTTAGCATTGTGATGCCACCAGCTTTGCTTTTCTTTTTCAACATTCCTCTGGCGACTCAGGGTCTTTTCTGGTTCATACTAATTTTAGGATTATTTGTTCCAGCACTGTGAAAAATGTTGATGGTATTTTGATAGGGATTGCACTGAATGTCTAGGTTGTTCTGGGTAGCATAGACATTTTAACAATATTTGTTCTTCCAATCCATGAGCATGGAATGTTTTTCCATTTCTTTCTGTCTTCCTCAATTTCTTTCATAAGTGTTCTGTAGTTTTTGGAGTATAGATCCTTTACCTCTTTGGTTAGGTTTATTCCTAGGTATCTTATGGTTTTTGGTGCAATTTTAAATGGGATTGATTCCTTAAATTCTCTTTCTTCTGTCTCATTGCTAGTGTATAGAAATGCAACTGATTTCTGTGCATTGATTTTATATCCTGCCACATTGCCGAATTCCTATATGAGTTCTAGCAATTTTGGGGTGGAGTCTTTTGGGTTTTCCATATAAAGTATCATGTCATCTGAAAAATGCTCCACATCACTTGGCATCAGGGAAATACAAATCAAAACCACAATGAGATACCACCTCACACCAATCAGAATGGCTAAAATTAGCAAGACAGGAAACAAATGTTGGCAAGGATGTAGAGAAAGGGGAAACTTCCTACACTGTTGGTGGGAATGCCAGTTGGTACAGCCACTCTGGAAAACAGTATGGCGGTTCCTCAAGAAGTTAAAAATAGAGCTACCCTATGACCCAGCAATTGTACTATTGGGTATTTACCCCAAAGATACAAATGTAGTGATCCAAAGGGGCACCTGCACCCCAATGTTCATAGCAGCAATGTCCACAATAGCCAAACTATGGAAAGAGCCCAAATGTCCATCAACAGATGAATGGATAAAGAGGGGGTGGTAACTATGTACAATGGAATATTACTCAGCCATCAGAAAGGGTGAATACTTACCATTACATTGATGTGGATGGAACTGTAGGGTATTATGCTGAGTGAAGTAAGTCAATCAGAGAAAGACAATTATCATATGGGCTCATTCATATGTGGAACATAAGAATTAGGGCAGAGGACCATAGGGGAAGGGAGGGAAAACAAAATGGGAAGTCATCAGAGAGGGAGAAAAACTATCAGAGACTCTTAACTATAGGAAACAAACTGAAGGTTGCTGGAGGGGCAAGCTTTGGGGTTAGGGTAATTGGGTGATGGGCATTAAGGAGGATACGTGATGTGATGAGCACTGGGTGTTATACAAAACTGATAAATTATTGAACACTACATCTGACACTAATGCTGTGTACTATACATTGGCTAATTTAAATTAAATAAAAAAAATAAAGAAGAGCTAATATCTGTTTTTCTCAAACTATTCCAAAAATATAGAAGAGGAAGGAAAGTTTCCAAATACATTCTATGAGGCCAGCATTACCCTGATACCAAAACCAAAGACACAACAACAAAAGAAAACTATGGGCCAATATCCCTGATGAACATAGATGCAAAATTCCTCAACAAAATATCAGCAAACTGCATTCAACAATACATTAAAAGGATCATTGGGGTCAAGTGGGATTTATCTCAGGGATGCAAGGATGGTTCAATATGCGCAAATCAATCAATGTAACACACCACTTCAGTAAAATGAAAGATAAAAACCATATGGTCATCTCAATAGATGCTGAAAAGCTTCTGATTAAATTCAACATCCATTTATGTCAAAAACTTAAAGTGGGTTTAGAGGAAACACACCTCAATATAATAAAGGTCATATATGAAAGATCCACAGCTAACATCATACTCAATGGTGAAAAACTGAGAGAGCTTTCCCTCTAAGATCAGGAATAAGACAAGGATGTCCACTCGTTCAACATACTACTGGAAGTCCTAGCCACAGTAATCAGACTAGAAAGAAAGAAAAATAAGAGGCATCTATATTGGTAAAGAATTAAACTGTCACTATTTGCTGATGACACAATACTATACATAGAAAATCCTAAAAACTTCACCCAAAACTACTAGAAGTAATAAATGAATTCAGTAAAATTGCAGTATACAAAGTTAATACCCCAAAATCAATAGCATTTCTATATGCTAATGACAAAGTAGCAGACAGAGAAATTAAGAAAATAGTTCCCTTTATAATTGCACCAAAAAGAATAAAATACCTAGGAATAAACTTAACCTAGGAGGTAAAAGACCTATATTCTAAAAACTATAAAACTTGCATTAAATTGAAGATGACACCAACAAATGGAAAGATATTCCATGCTCATGGACTGGAGGAATTAATAGTTAAAATATCCATACTACCCAAAGCAATCTACAGATTCAATGCAATCCCTAGCAAAATACCAAGAACTAGAACAAATAATCCTAAAATTTGTATAGAATCACAAAAGACCCCCAAATAGCCAAAGTCATCTTGAGAAAGATGAACTTTACTAGAAGTATCACATTCCCAGATTTTAAGATATACTACAAAGTTTTATTTTATATTTTAAAATATTAATTTAAAATATAAATATTAATTTAATAAATAAAATATTAATTTAAAATATTTTAAGACATACTACAAAGTTGTAGTTATCGAAACAATATGGTATTGGCACAAAAAAAAGACATATATCAATGGAACAGAATGGAGACCGCAGAAATAAATATGTGCTTACGTGGCCAATTAACTTACAATAAACGAGACAAGACTATACAATGGGGTAAAGACCGTCTCTCCAATAAATAGTATTGGGGAACACTGGACACCTACATGCAAGAATGAAGGTGGACCACTTTCTTACACCACACACAAATAAACTCAAAATGGATTAAAGACTTAAATGTGAGACCCGAAACTGTAAAGGTTCTAGAAGAGAATACAGGCAGTGATTTCTCAGATATCAGATATAGCAACATTTTTCCAGATATGTCTTCTAAGGCAAGAGCAAAAATAAATTATTGGGACTCCATCAAAATAAAAAACTTTTGCGCAGTGAAGGAAACCAACAACAAAACAAAAAGGCAACCTACTAAATGGGAGAAGATATTTGCAAATGATATAGCCAATAATGGGTCAATATCTAAAATATACAAAACTTATACAACTCAACACCAAAAAAACAATCTGACTAGAAAATGGGCAGAGGCCCTGAAAAGACATTTCCCCAAAGAAGACATCCAGATGGCTCAACAGATACATGAAAAGATGTTCAACATCATTCATCATCAGTGAGATGCAAATCAAAACCACAATAAGGTATCACCTTATACCTGTCAGAATGGCTAAAATAAAAAGGATAAGAAATGACAAGTGTTGGCAAAGATGTGGAGAAGAAGGAACCCTTGTGCACTATTGATGGAAATGAAAACTGGTGCAGCCACTGGGGAAAACAGTATGGAGATTCCTCAAAAAATTAAAATAGAAATACCATATGATCCAACAATTCCACTACTGGGTATTTTCTCAAAGAGAATGAAAACACTGCTTTGAAATTTTAGCATTATTTACAATAGCCATGATATGGAAGCAACCTAAGTGTCCATCAATAGATAAATGGGTAAGGAAGATGGGATATGTACACACACACACACACACACAAGAATATTATGTAGCCATACGAAAGGGTGAGATTGTGCCATTTTGGACAGCATGCATGGACCTAGAAGATATTGTGCTAAGTGAAGTAAGTCAGACTGAGAAAGACAAATATGACTTCAATCATATATGGAATCTAAAAAAACCAAAGAAATGAATAAACAAAACAAAAGCAGAACCAGACCTATAAATATAAAGAACAAACTAATGGTTGCCAGAGGGGAGGGGGAAGGGGGGGTTGGGCAAAATAGGTGAAGGGGGGGCGCCTGGGTGGCTCAGTCGGTTGCGCATATGCCATCTCAGGTCATGATCCCAGGGTCCTGGGATCGAGTGCTGCATCGAGCTCCCTGCTCCACTGGGAGCCTGCTTCTGCCTCTGCCCCTCTCCCCAGTTCATGCACTCTCTCTCATTCTCTCAAATAAATAAATAATCTGTAAAAAAAACTGGTGAAGGGGAGTGGGAGATTCCAGTTATGGAATGAATAAGTCGTGGGAATAGAAGGCATAACACAGGGAATATAGTCAGTGAAATTGTACTAGCGCTCTACGGGGACAGAGGGTCCCCCACACACTCGTGAGCACAGCAGAGTGTGTAAACTTGTCAAGTCACTATGCTGCTCACTTGCAGCTCATGTAACATTGTGTGTCAACTATACTCAAATAAAAAAAAGATTTTAATTAAATAAAAAAATGTCTACAAATGATTTGGCTCCACCTACCTCTCCTTTTGTGAGTGTGGGATAGATGCACTGAGTGACTCCCGATGAAGAGAACACAGTGAAAGTGATGGCATGTGACTTCCAAGCTTGGGCTGTAAGAGAGATTGCGGTTCCCGCCTTCGCCTCACTCTCTTGGGTCTGAGAGAAGCCAGCTGCCACGTCGTAAGCAGTCCTGAGGAAAAGGTGCTGAGGAACTAAGGCCTCCTGCCAACGGCCACGTGGGTGAATCACCTCAGACGTGGCACCTCCCGCCTCAGCCAAGCTTCAGACTCTACTTCAGCCCCAGCTGACGTCTTGACGGCAGCTCGTGAGAGACCTAAACCCAACCACGTAGCTTGGCTGCTCCTAAATTCTTAACAAACAATAACCGCTGGTTTAGGCCCAGTGGACTGGGGAACTTTGAGAACCTGACAACAGCCAACGCATTACTTAGTGTCTCTTACAGTTCTGTGCTAGCACGAGGTGGTGGCGGAGGTGTCCCCGAACTGAGAAAAACATTGTCCTAACTGCCCATTTGGGGAGACAGAAAGATACAGAAACAGCCCGAATGGTAACTACTGATTCTTGACCCTCTGTTGAGCCAAGCGATTTAGCGACATTATCTCCTGACAGCAATACCGCAAAGTTATGGAACCTAGATGCTAACTGAGGTCCCTTTACTGTCAGCTCTGGATAAGATGGCCCGAATCCTCCTTCCACTTCCTCCCGTAGGCAGTGTCCTCCCCAAGATTTCTATGAGCTGTGGGAGGTTAAAGGGCAAGGTTCACGTTTTTATGGTCTCTCTCCCTTATTTTTTCCACTGTCATATTTCAGTTCATAGCTGGTCTCACGCCTGCATTTCTGACTTGGGTTACACTACGATGCAAAATAGAGAGAGTGCTTTTAATTCACCTAGTCAGGGCCTGGCCCTCAGCAGGTGCTCAGCATTTCCCAAAGTTCTGGGGAAGCAGATCTAGGCTGTCAGCAAGTGCCACCTCTCTCCTGTGACAAGCAAACATAGAACTCGAGTCTTCCCTTGCCTTCCTCAAAACAAAATAAAACACTCTCACCATGGGTTTTAGTGGGTAGCCTATTTTACTGAGGATCTTGGAAAGACGAGAGGAGTTTACATTACGGAACCTTTAAATAGAATAGATATTCCTCTGTTTTACAAATCCTTTGTGCCTTCCACATCATCTAGTTTAGGAATCTCCCTCTTAACCTTCTCTGGTTTCCACATCTCCCCTACATATCTGTTAATTTCTAATGCAGATCAGATTATCTCTTTTTCTTAGTCTCCTTTTTACTCATCAAGCTCTCAGGACCTACTTACATCTCAAATGGTTTATCCAAGGTGGATAATCCAAAGTGGATAATGGCTTATCCAAGGTGGAGATTTCAATCCTCCTCTCTCAGTAAATGGCAGAATAAGCAGAAAGTTTGAACAACACAATTAAACTTAACCTAACATAGTTAATGTATAGAACAGGGCCCCAAAGCAACTTCAAGTTACTCATTCTTTTCAAGTGCGCATGGAATCTTTACCCAAATTGATCATGTACTGGGCCAAAGAATCAAAATTCAACAAATGCAAAGTATTGAATTAATACAGAATATGACAATGAAACTAAGCTGGAAACAGATAACAAAAAGATAATGAGAAATCCCTAAATATTGGAAATAGAATAATAAATTTCTAAGTAACCCATGGGTCAAAGAAGAGCTCACAGTGGAAAATATTTTGAATTAAACAGTAAGGAAAATACGGCATATCGAGAGATACAGGTAACTTAAAAAGACCATTGACCCTGTATTGAGCCAAGTGTTTTACCAAAATCATTTCCTGTTAATGAGCATCATCTAATCCATATAGATATAACTGTATCGGTAGCTATCTATATCTATGCTCTATATAGGTATCTATCTATCTATCTATCTATCTATCTATCTATCTGTCATCTATCATCTTCATCTCCTATTGTCCTGTTCTCTGGAGAACGCAGACTAACACAGTATCGAAACTGAAAAGAATGTTAAATGAAAGTAAAATTATAGGCCAATCTCTATCATGGGCATGGATACAAAATCCTAAGCAAAATACTGGCAAACCAAATCCAGCATTGTATAAAGAGATAATATGTTATGACTAAGTTAGGTTTATTCCAGGGAAGCCAGTCTCAGTTTAGCATTCGAAAGCCAACCAATATAATTCTCCACCTTAACAATATATGCAAAGATATATCGAAGAAAGCATTTGGTAGAACTTGATTCCCATTATTTTTTAAAGATTTTATTTATTTGAAAAAAAGAGAGAGAAAACGCGAGCAGGGGGAGGAGTAGAGGGGGAGAGAAAGGGAGGGGAAAGAATCCCAAACAGACTCTACACTGAGTGTGGAGCCCCATGTGGGGCTTGATCCCACAACCTTGAGATAATGATCTGAGATGAAGCCAAGAGTTGGATGCCCAACTGACTGAGCCACCAAGGCGTTCCCCATTCATTATTTTTTAGAAAACCTCTTAGCGGGCGCCTGGGTGGCTCAGTGGGTTAAAGCCTCTGCCTTTGGCTCAGGTCATGGTCTCAGGGTCCTGAGATCGAGCCCCACATTGGGCTCTTTGCTCAGCAGGGAGCCTGCTTCCCCCTCTCTCTGCCTGCCTCTCTGCCTACTTGTGATCTCTTTCTCTCTCTGTGTCAGATAAATAAATAAAATCTTAAAAAAAAAAGAAAGAAAAGAAAACCCCTTAGCAATCTGGGAATAAAAAGAAAACTTAATGAAGTATATGTACAAAATCTTACAGTGAACATGACAACAGTGAACTATTGAATTTTTTTTTCTTGAGATCAGGCATGGTTTGTTTTTTTTTAAGATTTTATTTATTTATTTGAGAGAGAGAGATAGCGGGAGGGAGAGCACGAGGGGGAAGAGAGGGAGAAGCAGGCTCCCCACCGAGCAGGGTGCCCACGTGGGGCTCGATCCCAGGACCCTGAAATCATCACCTGAGCCAAAGGCAGACGCTTAACCGACTGAGCCACACATACGTCCCCAGGCATGGCTTTTTTGATGAGCTCAATGAATGCCTGCTATGACCACTTCAGTTGTCCTAGAGGTCCTACCCAGGGCAATAGGGCTAGAAAAAAAAGGTATAAGAATTGGAAAAGAAAAAACAAAATTGTCACCATTTCAGACCATATGACTGTTTATGTAAGAAAACCCATCAGAATCTACAGATAAACTGTTAGAATTACTGTAAGCAGAAATCAAATGGAAAAAAAAACACCCATGTTAGGAGAAACTGGAAATAAGTCAACAAAAGAACTGCAAGCCTGCTTCAGGTCATTCTAAGTCCTTGCTCCTTAAAGTAGGAACCATGGACCATCAGCACCGTATTAGGGTTCTCCAGAGAGACAGAACCAATAGGATGGAGATTAGACAGATAGACAGATATAGGTATGGATATAGCCATCTATATAAATGGATTTATTATATGAAATTGGCTCATACAATTACAGTGGCTGAGAAGTCCTATAATCTACCGTCTGCAAGCTGGAGACCCAGAGGAGCTGGTGGTGTAATTCAGTCTGAATCTGAAGGCCTGAACCAGGAAAGCCAGTGATATACATTCCAGTCTCGGGATGAAGGCCTGAGAGCCAGGAGTGCTGAGGGCAGGGGAAGATCTACATCCCAGCTCAAGCAACCAGGCAGGAAGAAAGAAAGGGTGAATTCCCCCTTCCTCCACCTTTTGTTCTACTCAAGCCCTCACTAGACTGATGTCCACCCATACTGAAGAGGGAAATATACTTTACTGAGTCCACAGAGGTAGATGCTAATCTCATCCAGACACACCCTTGCAGAAATACCCAGAAATGATGTTAAATCTGGGCATCCTTTGGCCTGTCAAGATGACATGTAAAATTAACCATCACAAGCACTGACGTCACTTGGCGGGGGGGTTGTTAAAAATGTGGACTCTCAAGGTTTGCCCCAGTTCTCCTAAATCAAAATTTTCACTTTAACAAAATCCATAAGTTATGTCAGTTTGAGATGCCTTCATCCTGGTGGACCAAAAAAATCTCAAGCCCTGAACTGAGGCAGAGGTGACTTGGGATGGTTGAGGCCCCAAGACTCCTGCCAAATAAGTAAATAAAATACGATAAAATAAAATCCAATGAATAATCCTCTTGGGAAAGAGGTAATAGATCTCAAATTATTTCTACAAATAATTTGTATACACAATGTCCACTACACAACCAAAGATGACTGAGCACAATAGGAGGTAAGACACCATAAATCATGATCAGCAGGAACAACAGGAACAGACATACTGAGCCTTCAGGTATAGGATTTCTCAGATACAGACTACAAAAAATTATGCTTACTGTGTTCAAGAACATAAAAGCCATGCTTGAATATTCTGACAGGAAACGAAAACTATAAAAAGTGACGTCGCAGGTTTGAAAAAAAGAAAAATTCTAGAATTCTCAAAAATACTATACCTGAAATGAAGAATTCAGTGAAATTTTTTTTTTTAAAAAAAGATTTTATTTATGTATTTGAGAGAGAGAGCACGCAGGGGTATGGGCAGAGGGAGAGGGAGAAAGAATTTCAAGCAGATTCGATGCTGAGCAGGGAGCTCCACGTGGGGCTAGATCTTAGGACCCTGAGATCATGACCTGAAATGAAACCAGGAGTCAGAAGTTTAACTGACTGAGCCACCTAGGTGCCCCTCAGTGAAATGTTTTAATATCAGAAAAGAAAAATAGCAGAAGAACTGGAAGATAGGTAAGAAGAAACTCAGATCCGGAGATGGAAGTCTCCCAGGAAACAGTGATAAGGAGAAAGTGCAAATGCATATGTTTTATTTTTGCGAAGACATTATCTTTTGTCTACATATAAAGAAAAACATATTTAATAATCTCTTTACACCTTTACACTAGTGTGCTTCAAAGTAGTGTGCTCTGTGCAAGTCTAAGGATACACCCTTACTAGTTTTAACGGAAAATACACAGAGCCCTGGTATTATGTAATCCCCCTTAACCTGATGGTTGTTATTCAGCGCAAGTTTAGTCAGAGGGCCTCTAACCATGTGGTCTGGCACACGCTTGCCGTTGCCGAGTCCGGAGGTAAAATAAAGGCCCTGATGTTTGGGGTGGGCTGAGGGTGTGGCTGACCACAACTTCTCTGATTGCTGGGCCCTCCGAGCAGACCCGCTGGACTGCCTTAGAGTAGGAGGCTCAGGCCTGTGGTAGATTGGGCGAAGGCAGCTCAAGGGGACTGCTTTGGAGACTTCGAGAAGGTAGCTAAATGCGAAATGATTAATAAGCTGGCAACCCAGCAAAACACAACACGTTCTTAGCTCTCCTTATTTTTAGGGGTTCTGAGGAAATCTACAGATTAGAAATTAAATAAATTCTATGGAAATTTGGGGTTCCTGTTAATGTTAGCACCAGAGTTCCTATTCTACAATTGGCTACAGGATGACTGGGAGTTCTGGGGACTTAATTCCTCCTCAATTGTAGCTTACTTTGTAGAGAAGGAAGGTGGACAGATTCCTCATGTTTGTACTGCTTCCTGGCAGAGTAACATACTACATAAACATTTTTTTTTTTTTTTTGCCATAACAGAAATTTTCTAGCAATATCCCTGTAAACATTTTCTAACATTTCTGGCAGTTTTCCACTTAGGTTTATTTTTTCCCCTTAGAAAACTTAGCTAGCTAGCAATATGTTGACTATGGCTTTTGTTTTCTTTCTTTTTTTCCAGATTCCTTTTAAATTTAAGATGAGAATTGACTCGTTTCTTGAGTATGCCTCTAGGGGGACAGGTATTAAGGACTGACTGTGTACCCCCCAAAATTCGTATGTTGGAATCCTACCGTCTTATGTGACGGCATTAGGAGGTAGAGCCTTTGAGAGGAAATTAGGTCACAAGGGTGGAGCTGTGATGAATCCGATTAGTGCCCTCATAAAGAAGAGACTCGAGAGCCTTCTGTCCCTCTCTCTGCTCTTCCCCATGTGACAACACAAGAAGACAGCCGTCTACAAACCAGGAAAAGAGCCCTCACCAGATAGTGGATCTGCCGGCCCCTTGATTGTGGACTTCCCCGTCTCCAGAATTGTTGGAAGTATTTGTTATTTAAGCCACCCAGTGTATGGGTCATTTGGTGCAGCAGCCCAAATGGACTAGGAGAACAGGTCCGATAACCCAGTGACTCAACTTGGGGTCAAGGTGGTCAATAGAGAGAAAGGGAGTCCGGTGGGGAAAAATGGAAACATCCCAATCTCTGTCCCTACTTTACAGAGGACACACTCGTACTAGCTGATGTCTCCTCTGTTCCAGAGACCAGCCTCTCCTTTCTTCTCTTTTTGCTCTCCAACCAAATTTTCACTTAGCGGAATCTGGCAATTCAAGAGTTGTAGTCTCTTGGGGCGCCTGGGTGGCTCAGTGGGTTAAAGCCTCTGTCTTCAGCTCAGGTCATGATCTCAGGGTCCTGGGATTGAGCCCCGAATTGGGCTCTCTGCTCAGCAGGGAGCCTGCTTCCTCCTCTCTCTCTGCCTGCCTCTCTGCCTACTTGTGATCTCTCTCTGTGTGTCAAATAAATAAATACATAAAATCTTAAAAAAAAAAAAAAAAAGAGTTGTAGTTTCTTGCCTCCCATTTCTTATTTGCTTTTTGAATTCCAGTACGCTTTTTAGACGATCAGATGGATTCTGGGAACAATGGAAAAGACCAAAAAAAAAAAAAAAGGAAAAGTGCTTATCTGCTGGGGAGTGGTGAATTTATCTTACTTTATACAATTGGGTCAGTGGCTGTTTTCATTCCTGTGCATTTGGGAAGCATCTGATTACCTTAGTTATAGCTTCCTCTGAGCTAATGATTCCATCTCTTACTCCCTTTTTCTCACTCTCGGACTTCCCAACCTGCATTACAGAGCTCCGGAAGAGTTAATGCTTTGAGCCCTCGTGATGGGAACAGCAAGTAGGAGCAGTAACACAGCTGTTACTTCGGAGTAAATACATTGAAGAAGACTCTAGAATGGGAAACGGTCAAACACTGGTCAATAACCAGATACCCTTCGTAATCTGTACTTTCCCCCTGTACTCAGTTTTTAGGCAGAAGAGGCAAATCATAAGAGAATATGCCCATTTCAGCATCCTGGAATTCATCATCACAGGGCTGGAGAGGACTCTGGGGACCAGGTGAATCGGCTCTCATTCTTCAGGTGAGAAGACGGAATTCAGAGGCACTAGGTGACTGATGGAAGGATACAGCTAAATAGGAGAAAAGCTGGAACAAGAACACAGTTTTCTTGACTCTCTGGCCCAGCATTCCACCTTCCTCACGATCCTGCCTCTTATTAAATTTGTTGGGGGAAAGCATTTCCAGGGAATATCATGAAGATCTGATAGACAGTCCAAACCTCTCTACTACAAAAACTGATGTTCCAAATTGAATTATGGCTGCCCGACTTACACATGTCTCGGATACACAGCTGGTGCCCCAGTCCTGGCTTCGCCACCCTGCTAGGGCAGAGCTGATCTCCCACCCCCTGCTCGCCCCTCCGCCCAGGCACTGGGGCAGGGCCATTTCTGGGGCAGATTTCTTTCCCAGCCACCCCTCTGACCTCATTTGTCTCTTTCACTTTGTCAGACCCAGTGTCAACCGTCCTGTGGAAGCTCTACTTCCTCCATCTCGTGAGGTCCCTTGACCAGAGGGAAGCCATGTCCACTCGCTGGCTAACTTTGTCACCAATGGATCGCCTGGCTGGCTGGCTGTTAGAGTTCGTCCCACTTTCTCTTACTCTCCCTCTCTCTTCTGTCCCTCCAACATTATTCCCACCTGAAGCAGGCAGGACTTCGCCTCTGCTGGAGGTTCTGAGGGGACAGAGGCTCAAGAGCCCTCTTGTGGCTAGGGACATTAGCTCCTTCTACCTACAGCTGGGATCCTTTGGGGTCAGGGTCTACCACTGCCCTTGCAGTAGTTCCAGTGACTTAGCTGAAGGATCGGGCCAGTGCTCTTTAAACATTTTAATGTGTACAGCTGTATTATTTAAAATTTAAACATTGAGCAATGCAATGTATACTCTCGATGTATCTATTTGTAACTTACATATATGTTCTCCTATAAATCCATATATCAAATATAAGTAAAGCTTAATTTACCTCCAGTATTGGGGGCAAAAAGAAATAAACACAGAAGTTGTAATAGTTTCTCCTTGCACTTTCTCCCTCCCCCACCATTCCCCAAAACCGCTGAGTTACGCAGTGGATGGAGCCACAAATGGGATACGTTGGCATTTAGGAATAGTAATAATAATTGCTGCCCCTTTTGGAGGACTTCCTGTGTGCCAGGCATGGTACCAAGGCTTTCATTAAAATGCTCCATGGAATTCTTGCGGGAGAACCATGCGGTTGGCATTATCGATTCTCGTTTTATTGTTGAGGAAACGGAGCCTTACAGAGGCTGAGCTCTGCCCGTGGTCACCACTTGGGGCACGGCAGAATCCAAGCTCGGTCTGTCTGATTTGAACCATGTTTACGTCGCTGTACCCTGCTTCTTCCGGGATGGACAGCAGACAGCTGCCGAGTGCTTCCTGGGGCTGGGCTCTGTGCTGAGCCCTGGACAGACAGATGGAAGGTAGCAGACGCTACCGTCCAAAAGCTGTTGCCCTCCTGGGGAGGCTCTGACATCCTGCAGACTCCCTTAGGTCTGATCGAAAAGGGTTTGATAAGGTGGAGCCTATTTTATGAGGTTTAAAGAAATCACTGCATGGAATTGGCTGGGGACATTTTTTTTTTAAACCTTAAAGTATATATTTATGCAGCATTATAAAACATTTGTAATTCTATTGGCTTCGTGTCTTGGAATCTTATTATCATTTATAGTGGTATTTCAGGGGGAAAGTTACTTTAAGTTTCAAACACTCAACTTATGAAGTAACTTTTCACCATCTTTTCAAAGATCTTGGATTTCCTGAACAACTTACTAAGGCAAGAAAGTTATTATGGCATTTTGGACAGATTTACAACAAGAAGCATTGATGAAATTTTCAGATACAGTACCATGTTTTTGTAAATTCTGGCTAATTGATTTTAATGTTTCAAAATACTCTAAAGTGAATATAATCATAGGAAAAGAAATCATTGCTCCAAATTCTTTTACCAAATAAATAACTTGAAGCCTGATGGTATATTCTTTGCTCAGATAGAGTTTGCGTTAGTGTGCTTACTTACAGGACACCTTGGCCCTTATCAACATAAATATCTAGATGTTGAATATATTTCTCTTAATCTCCACTACTGTCACCTGATGGCAAGTGACTGCATCCTTAAGTAGTAATGGCAAATGTCACCAAAATTACTACTTAGTAAATGCCTCTGTTCACAGACTGTATTTGTTCTTTTATATACTATTGACAAACATGTTGCTTTGCAGTCTACAAGTCCTTTTCCATCTACAATCTCGTTTTGAGTCTCACAATCGTCTAAGACGGATTACAGTTATTACATAATAAACTCTGTCTCATGATTTTGCAGGTTAGAAATTTGGGCAGAACTTGGCTGGGCAGCCCTTCTAAGTGGCACTGACCGGGGTCACTTGCCGGCATGTGGATGGTGGCTGGGCTGGACCAGAGAGTCCAAGTTGGTTTTCCCATATGACTGTGCCCTGATGAGGACAGCTGGAAGGCTAGATTTAACTGAGCCCTTTAGCTGTTTTCTCTATGTTGTCGGGTAGTTGGATTTTATATATGGTGGCTCAGGGCTCCCAAAGTAAGTATTCCAGGAGATAGAAAATGGAAGCTTCCAGAAGAGTAAGGCCTAGGCTCAGAAATTGGAACAATATCACTTCTGCTGTATCCTATTCACTGTTCAAAGATCGTGAACCAGGACTCCACCTCTCAATAGGAGAGGTGTCCAAAAGCGTGTGGCCGTCTTTAATCTACCACAGCTAGATTTCAGGAGGCCTTATTTGCATTCTCTAGCCGAGGAAACTCATACTCAGGCTAACTGAGTTGACTTGCCCAGAATAGCACGTTTAGGAACTGCTGATTTTAAGACTGGCTGGTATATATTGCAGGACACCTTATTGGACTCAAATACATATTTTCTGAGGGACACAAGATGCAAAGACTGCTTCTTGTTCTGCTCTTCCTCTTTTAAAAGTCACTGGAGGGACGCCTGGGTGGCTCAGCTGGTCAAGCGTCTGCCTTCGGCTCAGGTCATGATCCCAGGGCCCTGGGATCGAGTCCCACATCGGGCTCCTTGCTCGGCGGGGAGCCTGCTTCTCCCTCTGCCTCTGCCTGCCACTCTGCCTGCTTGTACTCTCTCTCTCTGACAAATAAATAAATAAAATCTTAAAAATAAAAAAAAATAAAAGTCACTGGAGACGTCCAGGGTATCCGAGACCCAGATGGGCCTTCTGTGTCTGTTTCTGATGGTACATGTCCCCAGTGCCTCTCTTCTCCCATCTGACCTGTTTCCTTCCTGAGGCAGGAATGAGGTGAAGGGCAGGAGGGAGAAGGTGGAAGACCGTCTAATCAAGACTTTATTCCACCAAAGCCAGAGCATGGGTTGCAGCGGTCTTCCTATGCAGCACAAATGGCTTTTTGCAAAGCACCTCTCGGTCCATGACATTTGCTCTATTGCTCTGATTTGGTCACAGGAAATTCTGGGGTTATCTCTGGCAGAAGGCACTTTGTCTTTACTAATAAGCTACACTTCCACCGGCCTTTATGTCAAAATTTCAAAAGATGCTTCTTTCCTCATCTGCTGAAGCACTGATTAACTTTTTTTCATTTTTCTTTTATAGCACAGCCTACTGCTATAATTTATAATATTTATAATATATCTTAATTATATCATATATTATTTATAATATAACCATATTGCCACAATAGCCTCTTGCTACTATAGCCTCTTGCTACTATAGCCCATTACTAAAATAACCTTTAGATTTAAATTTATGCACCAAATTTTTGCAAATACCTCGTCTCTTCTCTTTCAAAGTGCTGGGACTGGTTTTATTTACTGCGTATAAGCCTGCCTCATTTTTCACCCAAAACAGCAAGCGCACTGAAGAAATATACAAGAGCATGTTGGAAATCGACATCATATGTGAGTAGGGAAAAATTCCCTTCCAAGTGCTTCTGAAAGTAACCAGGCTAAACAGCACCTCGCTTACGCAGGGTCAGGACTTCAAAGCAACAGCAAAATTAAAGTTCAATCAAAGCATCATTCACTCAGAACATTTTTGCTTTGTGGATATCAAGTACCACGTGTACTTACAGTGGCTAGAATTTCCATAAAAGGAACGACAGGGGTGCTAGATTGCATTACCTGAAAGTGATGGTAGCTGTTATCACAAAGGGAAAAAAAATTAAGGCAGAGGAAAGATGATAGGAGTAGAGTTAGCTGAAGATGAAAGGCAGAGTGCTTGAGCTCGATGGGGGGATATTAGTGGGCCCGAGAGCTGTGCCCATCTGATGTGTCCCTTTATTATCTCCTTTATTCGCAACGTTTGAGGTTTGGGAAATTTCTGTGATTTCTGAAGTGCCACCTAGCCTGCCTCTCTGGCAAGGAAAGCCCGTGTGGCTCACTTTAATGGCCCGGTTTCCAAAATGGGATCTTTGGCTCCTGGAGCTGCCTAAGACAAATCTGGGTGAAGGAAAAATATTAATTAGAATTGTTATTTTATTCCATCGTATTTTAGCGCTTTAAATTTCTGCTTTGGGGTTATGGTGATGGCAATGCTATCAAAAGCCAGGTCCGTCAGAGGCCGCTTTGATATCACCTTGGAACCTGTTAAAAGTACAAACTCTTGGGTCCCGTCTCAAACCTACGGGATGTGCTGTGCTCTGGGGAAGGGGCCTGAGGAGCTGTGCCTGAAAACTGCAGGTGCCGCTGGCGCTCACTAAGGTCTGAAGAGCGAACTGGTTTCTGATGTATATATTTATAAATAAGTACATATAGGACACACACTCGGAAGCTTTTTCTGCTGGGATGGGCAAACACAAAAGTTTGAAGATGCACTGTGACAGAAATGTGTTAATTCAAGGACCACATATATCCTTGTCCCTTTTTTTCTATTTTGCTAATCAACCCTGAGTCAAGGAGGGTCTGTGAGCCTCTTGTACTTCCTGGGTGAGCTTAAGTAGGTTACTTAAGCACTCCGGAGAATGAGAATCAAGTGAGACGTCACTCTCCCGCGGGACTGTCCGGAGCGTCCTATGAGCTTGCGTACACCAGAAACCCGTGTGAGCCCTGGGCACAGAACAGATGCTTGCTTCTTCTTTTCCCCCCCGTATGGCTGTGACCCCACAGCCCAGCAGTTTATGCTCTTCTGCCTGCTAGGGGAGATCTATCAGTCCCCAGTCCATCAGTGTATGTACGGAAGCCAAAAAGATCTCTTACATCTACAGACTACAACCTGGTATATTACACTTGGTCAAGCCTGGACCATAAAGACAGGTGGAGAGGGCAGCAAATGAGTTTAATGGACATATTGACCTTCCAAGAGTTGCTTATAATTTTCCGTTGAATTCCAAGCTGCGAAGAAGAGCCGAATCGGTGATGTGGTAGGAGACGGTAGCAGTTCAACCTCATGCTGCTGTGAGGGACGCTTGGTAAAACCACGTCACTGATCATTGTGAGAGAGGCGGGAGCCTCGGCCTCCAGCTGCACGAGCGGCCCGGCAGCCAGACGCAGGGAGAGGAGTCCACGGGAGACTGGGGAAAGTGCTGGCCGGAGGTTTTCCCTAAGACCCCTGGAAGTACTCCTAACCTCCTGCGTCCGTAGGAATCACCCGGAGAGCTTGTGCCCTTGGTGCATTTCTGGGCCTCGCCCCCAGAGAGTTTTCGTCCACGGTGTGGAGTGCGCCGGGGACCCTGTATTGGAACAAGCTTCCCAGGTGATAAAACTGCAAGGGGTTCATGCAGAAGACATTTTATATGCCCTGAATCACACATGTTTTCAAGCTGATAAGCCCTTTTTGAGCTCATCTGGTATAAGATTTCTTAATCTTCTTCCCTTCACAAAAGCCAACATGATTGCCATTAAGATAAATGCACACTTTCTTATTAATACATTCACAACGGACAAAGCCACAAACGGTGGTGAGGACTCACTGTGAGCAGCAGTAATTCACCGCAGACCGAGGCACTGAAAAGACTGTGTTTTACTCGGTTCCCTACTGTTGAATTAAACACTGCCTCAAAAGGAAAACTCATCGAGATATAAAGAAGCGAGAATAGGTGTTAATATAGGGATGACCTTGAATCCACTCACGGTTTTTAAAATAATTCATTAGTAATCTCGAGTGCTTAATTAGTAACAGGTTTCCTGGTACACAAATCACCACTGGCACACCACCGTGGCAGAGCCTGTGGCTGTCCCCCGATGTTTTCTTTTCCTCTGGCCTCTGTAAGAACCTTCAAATTTTAGCTGGGCACACGGACACCCAGAAAAAAAAAAAAAAAAAGACTACATTTCCCAGCCTCTCTTGCAGCTACAATGATCATTGTAAGGGTTAGGGACAAGTTCTTGGTGACAGGATATAAAAGGAAATGGCATGTGAGGCTTCAGACAAGGTCCTTAAAGGGGGTCATGCCCTTTCCTTCCCTCTGTGGCTGAAATGTGGAGATGAAAGCTAAGGCAGCCATCTTGGACCACATTGCGGAAAGCACGTGTTGAGGATGGAAGGCAAAGAACCAAGTAGGAGGAGCCTGGGTGCCTGAAGATGCCAGAGCTGTCATGAGATCCTTGGGCTGTCTATTTATAACGTAGAGAATTTTATTCGTGTCCTACTTAAACCATTGTTATTTCTGGTTTTTTGACACGTGTTGGGTTTCCGAGGTTGAGAGCCCCTAATCTGGCCAAACTTCTGGGTTTCCACATGAGAACAAGGAACCTGGAGAAGTGAGTGGCTCACCTGAAATCACATAGCAAGTGAGGCACAGACCCGGGAATGAAATCTACGTCTCTTGGGTTCTGGATCAATGCCCCTTTTTTTTTTTTTAACCACCGCAGGTTTTCTCGAAGTCACTGTTAGAAGCCATGCCTAGAATTGAGATCAGAGTTCTGCTACTGAACCAAGATGACTGACCGAACCCGTGTGCCTACCTAGCTCCTGCCCAAAGTCTTGTTGTAAAGGCAGAGAAAACATTTTTAAAAGGGTAAATCCATACCGGTGTGGGAATACAAGAGATGGTACTATTAGCAGATCAAAGATTTGAGCGTTCCTGGAAATACTGCTGAGAAATTCACAAAAGGCAGAAGCAGATGGGATTGGACCGATAGATGTAGCAAGCTGTCCCCCTGCACGATGCACCGAGGCATCAGGAAGGAAAGCAGAGGAGTCCACCTTCTGTCTCAGTCCGCTCAGGCTGCTATAACAAAATAACCACAGACCGCCGGCTTCAAGCAACAGATATTTATTTCTCACAATTCAGGAGGCTGGGAAAACCAAGAGCAAAGTGCAGGCAAATTTGGTTCCTGGTGAGAGCCCCCTCCCTGGCTAATGGACAGCTGCCCTCTCGCTCTGTCCTCACATGGCGGAGAAAGTATGGTGGTGTCTCCTTCTCTTTTGTAAGGACACTAATCTCATCCCGGGGGCTCCATCCTCTTGACCTCCTCTAAACCTAGTTGCCTTCCAAAGGCCCTACCTCCCAATGCATTGGGGGTTAGGGCCTCAACATACGAATTTCAGAGGGACATAAACACTCAGTCCATAACAATTCTCCATGCCACAACTAAACTCAGGGAGATCTGAGAAGCTGTTATATCCACAAAACAAGGGGAGAAAACCCTTTGCAAATGGGTTATCAATAGCACATTGATGGCAACTGAATTAGAAGTTGCCAGCAACTTCTAGGGTTGAGCAATTCAACTCTTGGGTTGAGTTAGAAGATCAACCCAAGAGGTTGGGCTAGAACTCAAAATGAAAATGGCTAAAGGGGGGGGGGGGAAGGTTAAGATGCGTGGTGGATAGATCTAGAAGTTTATGCATTTGTGTAGAAGGGAATAATGAATAGACTGGAGGGGAAGAAATAAAGAAATAATAGAAGAAGAATTTCCAGGGCTGAACAAAGAGGAATCTTCTGATGGAACATATCCTCTAAATCCTGACTAGGATGGAGGAGACTAAATCCACGTCAAGAGACACCCCAGCGACATTTCAGAAATCACAGTCCTTGTTGCTACAGGATCTAGACACATTTCAAATTGCTTAAGACTGTGGGATTGCTACTGCTTCAGTAACTTAACTCCTGAAATTACTCTCCTACACTCTGTTCTCAAGGTGTACAGCACAAGCAGCCAATGGCTGTGTCTTGATTGATGTGCCTCAAGAGGAAAATGCCCAGAAACACCATAAATTTAGATTCTAGGGATAGTATCACATAAAACAGAATGCAAAGTAACAGTAAAGGAGATAAACAAGAATTCACAGGAGAAAATAATAATTTTATATTATTATAAATTATAAAAGACCACCAAGGAAACCTGCTGCTTATGAAACTGAGTTTATTGAAGTTGCTGAGCAAGGAAAAACACGATCTGACAGAGTCTCAGTAGGGTCTCCAAAGAGAGAAGTTAGGGAAGGGTACTTACAGAGTTTGTAGGACTCGAGGACATCCCATTCTGTCCAGATTGACAGAATTTGTACATCTGGCCAGTTGCTAGAACTGTCTGTGGTCTTTGGAACACATAAATCCATGTGATGTTACCGTTACTATAGTCTTACTAGAAACATATGGGTCGGAATCAGGTGGTGTTAAAATAATTTGGGTTTAGATAATTTATATTGCATAGCATGGTTTGGTACTTTTGAAACATCAAAGTACAGGTTTTTTTGATTTTGTTTGTTTGTTTGTTTGTTTTTTCAAATTGTGGTTACCATTTCTTTCTCTGCCTTAGATCTAGGCTACTGCCTGGATGGACACTCAATGTCGAATGAATTAGTAAATTAACCATTAAAGGGGAATCCAGAACAAAGGCAAAGGCCTTAAATGTCTACACGAAAAAGCGTATGGCAATGCTGCTTAATAAAAATGCAGATTCTAGGGATTCTCCGTGCCCCCGACCCCAGATAATTTGATTCAGTAGGTCTGACTTTGGGGTGGGTGATTCTGATGTAACTGGTCTACAGCTTTCACTTTTGAGAAACTAGTGTAGTGGCATGGGGACAGACCAAGTGGGCTTGAGACATTAACAAGCGCAAGGAAGTAAGATCTACAGGTACCCATGAGATGGTAAGACAGGATGGATACATGAACTAAGGTAATCAAGAGAATCAAGAGTATGTCCCCCTCAAAACAAGCCAGCTGATGGAAAAGGGAGTGAATCTGTACATCTCTAAGAACACACCTGCCTACCAATCCATGCATCTCTATGTGATACACAGTGGCAAGCCCTTAGCTCAGAATTAGAGGGAAATCAAAGTAGATTGGTGGGGGGAAAAAAAGAAGTGCCATTGCTATGGTAGAGCATTTTAGATTACAGTGTCTTCACGGGTATGTTACTAGGTGATTTCTTATTAATAATAAAAGGCCTACATTTGAATGCACTATTATGTTTTTTATTGAAGTAAACGAACATCAAATTCACCATTTTAGAGTGGACAACTCAGTGGCGGTTGCTGCATTCACAACGTTATGCAGCCACCCCCACTATCTGATTCCAAAACATTTTCATCATCACAATAAAACTCTTTCCCAGTAAGCAGTTACTCGCCCCTGACTCCTATTCCCAGCTCCTGGCAACTGCTGATCCATCAACTCTGTCTCTAAAGCCTTGGCTATTCTGGATGTTTCACATAAAATGGAATCATATGATATGTGACCTTTTGTGTATGGCTTCTTTCATGTAGCACATGTTTCCAAGCTTCCAAGGTTCATCCACGTTGTAGCATGTATCCGTACTGCATTCCTTTTTATGGCTAATAACACTCCGTTGTATGCTTATGCCACAGTTAGTTTATTTATTCATCCGTTCATGGACACTTGAGTTGTTTCCACCTTTTGGCTATTATAAATAGTGCTGCTGTTCAAGCGCGTGGATTTGTTTGAGTAGCTGTTCTCAACTGTTTTCGGTATATATACCTACGAGCGAAATTGCTGGGTCATGTGTTGCTTCTGTTTAGCTTTTGAGGAACTGCCAAACTATTTTTCCCAGTGGCTGAACCATTTTACATCCCCACGAGAAATGGACAAGGGTCCCAATTTCTCCACATCTTTGCCAACATTTGGTATTTCTGTGTTGTTTTTTTTTTTTATTATTTTAAATTATAGCTATTTTAGTGGGTATAAAGTGCTATCTCGTTGTGGCTTTTATTTATATCTCCCTAATGGCTACTGATGGTGAGCATCTTTTTGTTTGTTGGTTGGTTATTTGTATATCTTCTCCGGAGAAATGTCTACTCAAGTCCTTTGCCCATTTTAAAAGTAGTTGTCCTTTTTTTTTTTTTTTTTTGCTTATCGTTCAGCCTGTCAACAGTATTTATTGTAAACCTAATGAATGTGGTGCATTTGGGTACAAGGCAGAGCTACAAACACAGTAGAAAATATGCCCTTTTTACCCTTTAGGTCTCGATGGTATCAATTTAAAAAAAAATCTGAATATAGTTGACATGGTTGTCTTTTTGTTACTGTGCTGTA
This sequence comes from Potos flavus, assembly GCA_028534135.1. NCBI lineage: Eukaryota > Metazoa > Chordata > Mammalia > Carnivora > Procyonidae > Potos > Potos flavus. Next base: position 141,091,632 of record CM052899.1, on the reverse strand, counting down.
AGAGCTCCTTATATATTCTAGACCTCAGGCCTTTATCAGACAATACGATTTGAAAATACTTTCTCCAGTCCCATCCATGTTGATGCAAAAGCTGGGTATTCATCCTTTCTGATGGCTGAGTAATATTTCATTGTGTATATGGATCACATCTGGGCACATATTGCATGGAGCATTGGGTGTTACACGCAAACAATGAATCTTGGAACACTACATCAAAGACTAATGATGTACTGTATGGTGACTAACATAATAAAAAATAATAATAAACAAATAAGTAAACTAGAGGTTCAGCAATAAAAAACATACTTTCTCCCATTCTGTAGGTTGTCCTGTTTTTTTAAAAAGTAAATTGAATAGATTCAAACTTATCTTTATACTAACATTAGTTTCGCTCCTTTTCATTCTGATGTACTTTCTTGAGTGGAAGACTTAGGACTGTGTACATATATGCAAACCTATGGTATGTATTACCTCACTCCTAATCTTAACATCTGTGGGAACAGTTGCTCGTGGGAACATATTTTTCAGGAGTATCAAGGCAGAAAAAAGACTGAGAATCACTTACCTAGACCAGGGGTCCAGGTTCAAGAATAGGATGATGTATTTGTGACTCCTGTGTACCAAAAACTGGTATAAGGTATAAAACAATAGCAGGAAAGACACCAACTAACCTAACATCTGAAGCCACACTGACTTGGCTGTTCATCCATATGATTGGGATACTCCTGCCTCAGGATCTTTGCACTTGCTATTTTCTCTGCCTAGAGCACTCTTTCCCCAGATATCCACATGGCTTGTACCCTCATCTCCTTTAGGTCTCTGCTCATACGTAACCTTCTTTGTAAAGCCTTCAACAACACTCTAGTTACAATTGCAGACCCCATCCACTCTCTGAAACTCCCGATCCCCCATTCTGCTTTATAATTTGCGTTAGCAACACTGAAAATATCATGTTTATTTATGTATTTCTGTTTGTTTTCCTTATCTTCCAATAGAAATACAAGCCTATGAAGGTATGGATTTTTTTAACATTGAGATATAATTCACATACCACACAATTTACCTAAAGTATATGATTTAATGTTTTTTTAATAATCAGATTTATCTAACCATCATCACAATTTTAGAATATCTTCATTCCCCCCCCCCCAATACATTCCCATTAGCAGTCACTCTCTTTCTTGTCATCCCCCCACAGGCAATAACTAATTGATTTTTTGTCTCTATAAATTTGCCTCGTCTGGACATTCCATAAAATTGGAATTATACAATGCATGGTCTTCTGTTTCCTTAGCATATTTTCAAGGTCAATGTTGTAGCATGTAATAGTACTTCATCCCTTTTCATTGCTAAGTAATACTCCATTGTATAGATATACACATTTTATTCATCTATTCATCAGTTAATGGATATGAATATTGCTTCTGTGAAAATTTGTGTACAAGTTTTTATGTATATATATGTTTTTATATCTCTTGGGTATATAGCTAGGAGACAAATTACTGAGTCTGGGTCATACAGTAACTCTATGTTTAACCTTTAAAGAAATGCCAAACTATTTTCCAAGCGGGCTGTACAGTTTTACATTCTTACCAGCAATGTATGAGGGTTCCAATTTCTTCAACACTTGTTCTCCAACACTGAGACCTGCCTTTTTCATTACATTCATCCTACTAGATATTAAGTGTCTTTCATTGAGGTTTTGCTCTGCATTTCCCTAATAGCTAAGATGTTGAGCATCTTTTCATGTTCTTCTTGGATATTTGTATATCTTCTTCGGAGAAATGTTTATACAGATCTTTTGTCCATTTCTTGATTGGGTTATGTATCTTTTTTTTTTTTTAGATTTTTATTTAAATTCTAGTTAGTTAACTACATACGACATACAATGTAGTATTAGTTTCAGGTGTACAATATAGTGATTCAGCACTTCCATACATCACCCAGCGCTCAGCACAAGTGCACTCTTTAATCCTCTTCACTTATTTCACCCATCCCCCACTCACCTCTTCTCTGGTAACCATCAGTTTCTTCTCTATAGCTAAGAGTCTGTTTCTTGGTTTGCCTCCCCTTCTTTTTTCCCCCTTTGCTCATTTGTTGTTTAAATTCCACATATGAGTAAAATCACATGGTATCTGTTTTTCATGGACTTATTTCAACCTAGCATAGTACTCTCTAGCTCCATCCATGTTACTGCAAATGGCAATATTTCATTCTTTTTATGGTTGAGTAATATTCCATTGTGTATATATATACACCACATCTCCTTTACTTATTCATCAGTGGATGAACATTTGGGCTGTTTCCATAATTTGGCTACTGTAGATAATGCTACTTTAAACATTGGGGTGTTTGTATCCCTTTGAATTAGTATTTTTGTATTCCTTGGGTAAATACCTAGTAATGCAATTGCTGGATCATAGGATAGCTCATATCCAGAAAGAAGTTGCTACAGCCGATGTCAAAGAGGTTACTGCCTGTGTTCACCTCTAGGATTTTTATGGTTTCCTGTCTCACATTTAGGTCTTTAATCCATTTTGAATGTACTTTTGTGTTTGGTGAAAGAAAGTGGTCTAATTTCATTATTTTGCATGTTGCTGCCCAGTTTCCCCAACACTATTTGTTAAAGAGACCGTCTTTTTCCCATGGGCTATTCTCTCCTGCTTTGTTGAAGATTAATTGACCATATACTTGTGGGTTCATTTATGGGTTTTCTATTCTGTTCCACTGATCTATGTGTCTATTTCTGTGCCAGTTCCATACAGTTTTGATCACTATAGCTTTCTAATATATCTTGAAGTCTAGAAATGTGATGCCCCCAGCTTTGCTTTTCTTTTTCAAGGTTGCTTTGGCTATTGGAGTCTTTTGTGGTTCCATACAAATTTTAGGATTATGAATTTTAGGATTTTTAGCTCTGTGAAAAATGCTGTTGGTATTTTGGTAGGGATTGCATTAAATGTGTAGACTGCTTTGGGTAGACATTTTAACAATATTTGTTCTTCCAATCCATGAGTATGGGATGTTTTTCCATTTCTTTGTGTCATCTTCAATTTCTTTCATCAGTGTTTTGTCGTTTTCTGAGTACAGGTACCTTTTTAAAGGCGTGAGAGTTCTTTATGTTGTTTAGATACAAGTCCCTTACTAGATAAATAATTTGCAAATATTTTCTCCCATTTTGTGGAGTGTCTTTTTACTTTCACGATGTTGTCCTTAGTAGCACAAGTTTTTAGTTTTGATGAAGTCTAATTTATCCGTATTTTTCTTTTGTTGCTTGTGCTACTGGTGTCATATCTAAGAAAGCATGGTCTGATCCAAGTTCACAAAGGTTTCTGCCTACGTTGTCTTATAGAGTTCTATAGTTTTATCTGTTACATTTAGGTCCATGATTCATTTGCGTTCATTACTGTATAGGATGTGAGGGAGCAGTACAAGTTTATCCTTTTGCCTCTGGGTATCCAGTTGTCCCAGTACCACTGTTGAAAAGACTATCCTTTCTCCATTGAATTGTCTTGGCCCCCTTGTTGAAAATTACTTAAACATAAATGCTTATAATTTTAATTTATGCACTCTCAATTCTATTCTACTGATCTGTATGTCTACCATTATGTCAGTACCACACCGTCCTGACTACTGTAGCTTTGTGGTAAGTTTTGAAATTGGGATGTGAGTTATCCAACCTTATTCGTATTTTCGAGATTGTTTTGGCTGTTTGGGGTTCCTTGTACTGCCATAGATGAATTCTTGTCTGTTTTGTTAATTGTTATATCCCCAGCGTTTAGGACAGTGCTTGACACATAGTAAATGCTAAAGAAGTATTATTTGAACAAATAAATAAATTCTCACAAAATTACAACAATAATGATTATGAAGTAGACATCTCTAAAAAATATCCTGCTTAGCATTCCTTCCCTCTATTCTTTGGGAAATAACACTCACACTGTCCTGGGAAACTGCCCCTTACTAACTTCATGTCGTTCTTTTGGGGCTTCATGCCACGGTATCCAATACCCGCTGGCCCTGGAAGACAGTGTATGATCCAGGGCTGGCCGATTCCATTCCCTCTCCTGCCATACTGACAGGCTTTGGCATGATCATGTGACTTAGGCCCTGCCAATTAGAGTTCTGCCCTGAGATCACCCCAGCTGTAAGACAATGCATCCTACCAAATTGAGAGCCATGCAAAACCACCAACGAAACCACCGCCATAATAAAAACAGGTCAAAACAGATGGGAATGGCAACAAGAGAGAGTGGGGAGAGCCTCCTGCTGAGTTCTAGTTCCTGAATGCAGTGGACCTGAAGCTATACTATCTCAGCTGAGCTTATTAACAGGATTCTCAACTGCACACAGTGTAACTGCTCTGGTTGACTTGTGCAGATGAAGAATTCAGTGGGAGAGCACTGGGACACTCACAGAATGCATGGGAAGTTTGAAAAACTAGCTGAAGCAAGAGCCAACCAAGTAGGGTAGAGCCTGATCCAGATCCTGCCGCAGAAGTTGTGTGCTTAGGACGCCAGACCTTCCTGCTTGTGCTCCACTCTGCTACTCTGAGCTCTTTGCTCTGGCCCCGGACTCTCAACCTTGCTGCAGTCAAGAAACTATCTCTAATTCACCCTTGCACCTCTTTTCCATTCTCTCTCTCTCTCTTTTTTTTCCCCAAGTAGGCTCCATGCTGGGCATGGAGCCCAACACAGGGCTTGAATTCACAACCCTGAGATCAAGACCTGAGCTGAGATCAAGAGTCGGATGATTAACCAACTGAGCCACCCAGGCACCCCTGCACCATTCTCTGAAGAGGTAAAGTCTTGGGCAGGAGCATTTCCTTATGTGGCCCTGGGTTAGCCACCAGGGCCCCCCTTCTCAATGCCAGGACCAGCATTTAATAAATAAATTTGCTTCCATTATTACATTTGCTTTGCCTTTTTTTGATTATAGGAGCCAAAAAAAAAAAAAAAAAACCCCTCCCCCACTTTTTTGGCCTAAGCTACATTGGCTGAATTTCTGTCATTTACAACAAAAGAAATCTGATTCAAGGAAACAAAAATAATAGTAACAGCGACAACAATTTATGGTATTTAGCAGGTCCTGCTGACTCTTCCTAATGAAACGCTTTATGTCCTGTATTAGTTTCCTATGGCTGTGGTAACAAAATGCTATAAATGTAGTGGTTTAAAACACACATATTTAGGGGCGCCTGAGTGGCTTACTCAGTTATGTGTCTATTTTTGGCTCAGGTCATGATCTGGAGTCCAGGGATCAAGTCCTGCATCGGGCTCCCCACCCAGCGGGAAGTCTGCTTTTCCTTCTGTCCTCCCCGACCCCTGCTCGTGCTCTCTCTCACTCACTCAAATAAATAAATATCTTTAAAACACTCACACACACACACACACACACATTTATTGCAGTTCTTGAATGAGAAGTACAAATGAGTCTCAAGAGGCTATAAAGTCAAGGGGCGCCTGGGTGGCTCAGTGGGTTAAAGCCTCTGCCTTCGGCTCAGGTCATGATCTCAGGGTCCTGGGATTGAGCCCTGCATCGGGCTCTCTGCTCAGCAGGAAGCCTGCTTCCCCCTCTCTCTCTGCCTGCCTCTGCCTACTTGTGATCTCTCTCTGTGTCAAATGAATGAATAAAATCTTAAAAAAAAAAAAAAATAAAAGAGGCTATAAAGTCAAGGTGTCATTAGGGCTGTATTCCTTCTGGAAGGAATTCATTTCCTCGCCTTTTCTAGCTTCTAGAAGATGCCAGCATTCCTTGGCCCTTTCCAGTAACTGCTTCACTCAGACACCATCACATCTCCTTCTCTGATCGACCCTCCTGCATCCTTCTTTCACTTATAAGGATCCTTGTAATTACACAGGGCCCACTGGGAGAATCCAGGATAATCTCCCCATCTCAAAATTCTTAATCATATCTACCAAGTCCCTTTTGCCACGTTAAGGAACACATCCACAGGTTCCACAGATTAAGGCATGGACACGCTTGGGGTGCCAATGCTCTGTCTACCACACACGAATCACCTGTTGAGTCCTCACAACGCTCCTGTGAGGTGAGTGGTGCTATTGCGCTCATTTTAAATATAAAGAAATCTTGCTCAGAGAGTTTAGATAATGTGTCCTGTGTCAGGCAGAAGAGTCTATGTTCAAGTCTCGGCTGCTTTTCCAAAACCTGGTGTGTTACCCTTTCGCAACCCTACCACCTGTCTTCAGTAGACTTGCTGGTCTGGGAGTCTTGGTGAAGAAAATATGGACAGGATCTGACAGAGGCATCATCTTTGTGTTTCCCTTCTAATCTGATGAATTGAGAAAGAATGGCAGAGCCTCTTGAAACCCTTGGATCTCGAGATACAGCGAAGAGAAGCACATCATAGAATTCTATGATTCCTATTTCCAAACGTTGGCTTATTCGGCAGCCTCCGTCTCAAGCCAATAGAGCTGGGCTTATTTAAAGGGGACATGAGTCTCAAAAAACCTCAAATACCAGCTTCTTTAACAAAGCTAAGAGCAACAGTTGGCATGAGATATAGTACGAAGCTGAAATTCTTCAGGCCCCGGAGTTAGAGGGGAAGGATGTACCCAAAACAGTGATTGTCCTTAATTTGGGAATAATACAAAGACCAGTGAGAGAGTAGACTGTTCTCGGCTGACACAGAGGATCTCAGGTAGCCTGACCCCCTGAGACCAGGCTTTAGTAGATATTAAACACAGGGTGAAAACTGTCTTTAACGTTCAGCTACAGACTTTCAGATCTGGAAAATGCTTCATCTTAAAGGCAGCCTCCTAGCACTCAGCATGCAGAGTAAAAGCTGCTGACTCTTCCTAATGAAATCAACCCCACCAGCTCTCCACAGCCAACTGCTAGACAAACCGGAGCCCTTTATTAACATAAGCATAAGCTGGAGTCTGCACATTCTGCCAGTAGAAACCACGGGTGAACAGGTGGAGATGAGAGATGTACAGAAAAGCTACTCTGTACTCCAGTATTCACACTTCATCCAGTCCCAGTGGACAAAATGGCTGCCCGTAGAGAGTGAATCGACTCTTGATTCATGAAATGTTTACTGAGTTCCCGTTACATGCTGGAGACAACATGAGATCAACAAAGGCTGAGTTTGGGCTCTGAAGGTGAGTCAGCCTGAGAGAGTAGAGGTTTCTCACATGGAGGGATGGGGCCTGGCAGAGGGAGGAGGCCCAATGGACTTGGGAGGAAGGAGAGCTGGGCCAGCTTTGCTCTACGAGCCAGGACTCTCCAGGTGCAAGTGACGGAAACTAATTTTGAACTACAAATAGGAAATGGAATGTCACGAGAACAATTGTCTGTGAAGGCAGGGGATCGCCCAAGCCTCAGAAGTGCTTAGAACTAGGGACCAGATAGCCATCACGATGAGGCCACTGCATAGGCTCTTCCCAGTGTCTGAAAACTTCTTCCTTCCCACTTAGTTTATTCACTACTTGTTATTCATGTGTCTCCAGTCACATCCTCAGGGGAGCCTCCCTTTTTTCCACTCATTTCCCTGACTGAATTGCACCCAGAGCCCTGGCTGGTCTATTTGAGACTTCGCGGCAAATTAGAAAAAGAGGACCTTTTTGGGTAGATAGTGCCAGGGTGTAAAGAGCTAGATGCCCCTTCCTCTGAGCAGACACAGCTTCACACCAAGTCCATGGGTTGGTGAGCAGACTGTAAGTGGTACTCCAGTCCCTTTGCTGTGCTGTGCTCCTTTGTGCAGTGCACGAACTGTACACCTGTACAAAGTAGCTGAGTCAGCTCCCCCATTGTATGCTCTCAAAAACTGGGTACCTTTTCTCCTACTTGTCAAAACAGCAATTTTACTTTGCTTGCATGATTATTTAAGGAATGTCTCCTCTGCAAGCTCATAAGCCCTATGAGGGCAGCCATTGGGTCTGTTTTTGCTCAATGTGTTATTCCTAGAGCCCAGCAGTGTCTGGCACATGGAAGGCCCTTGCTAATGGTTATTTCATGAATAGATGAATGATCAAGCAAGAGATCACGTGCTCACTGGGAGTGGGAGGCACCCTGATTGGCTATCAAAACTCTACCTGATGAATGCTGGGGTGAGCAGTTCCCCCAAAAGAAGCAGGGTTCTTCCTAGCAAAAGAGGGGGAGGCCAGGCAGGAAAAAGTCCAAGCGGCCCCACCGAGCCACTGACTTGCCGTGGGCCCTGTCTGACCAGACGCTTCTGTGTCTCACCTGGGGGATGAGGGAATGTGCCCAGCTCACCTCTGAGACTGTCCTGTCCAAACATTCTATTCCCTTTTGTTCCGGTTCTGTTCCCTCCTGCCAAGTTCCGTTCTAGTGCTGCAGGTGTTCAGTGGAAAAAGACATGACTGTGGGCAACCTCAGTCAAGGAAGGGCTTAATGGAGGTGAGCCTGAGGCTGCGTTGGAAAGGGCTGGGGAGGAGCTGTCATGGAGAGAGGGAGGAGGCTGGCTGGGGGAAGTACGTTGTTGGTGTTGAGCCCTGTGTTGGTTAGGAGTCTTTTATTTCAAGTGTAAATATCTTCGCAAGGGGTACTGTATTAACGCATGTATATTTCCCCTGGATTAGTTTATCCGAGAACAGCAAGCCAGTCATGCACAAGGAGCTGAGGGAATGAGACATTGGACGGGTAAGTTTTGATCATCAGAATAGGTCCCAGGGACAAGCGTCTCTGGGGTGCGTGAAGCAGGCTGAAGGTGCTGGGATCTATACTTTGCCTGCGTGCTGTGGGGCGGTGGGCCTTGTTTTGCTCCATTAGCGGCAGAGTGACTCAGAGGCAGGGGAGAAAGAAGTCTCTCCATTTCCTAACCCAAAAATGGCAAGAGGAATTTCGGGAATTTCACCCTTCCTGTGGCCACTGAGTACCACGATCTCTCAGCACCAGTCTGGTCTCCTTCTGATTCTCAGGCAACCCCTCTGTGTCTTTCCTCCGGGATGTTGTTTAAGCTCATTTCAATCTTGCTATTATTAGGGAACAGAGAGGTTTGCCTTCTCTCACGGAGGATGGACCTCATCCTGAAAATGGCAGGGGTCTGTCCAGGAGGGCTGGCCACCAAGTACCACGACGACGGGAGCCCTGGGCTCCTGGAAGGGGAGATGGAAAAGGGAGAGAAGGCTAGTGGGAGGAGGGGGCAAGTGGCAGAGTTTTGACCCCCATGCAGTCGCAACCCTTTAAAGCTGAATCGCCTGTAACAATACCGTGCTACTTTGAGCCCTACTCTTTTTTTTTTAATTTTTTTTATGTCAGCTCCACGCCCAGCATGGAGCCTAATATGGGGCTTGAACCCATGACCCTGAGATCAAGACCTGAGCTGAGATCAAGAGTTGGACGCTTAACCAACTGTGCCATCCAGGCGCCCCTGAGCCCTACTCTTACAACCCCCGATGGGTAGTCCTGTTGCCAGATCCCCAGACTGTTTTAACAAGGAAGAGAATAAAGTTCCATACCCTGGAACTGGGGAAACCGTATTTCATGTTGCCACTAATGATGGGCAGAGAGAATACGGGACCTTTGCCCTGACCCCCTAGAGTTATGTTAGGTGTGACTGCCTACTGGTACAAGAAAAATAGGCATAGTCTCCACAATAAAGGATTTGGAATGTGTGTTGATGGGGGAGAGTGCAGAGGGTGGACAAATAGCCCTCTGTACAAGGCCATACGAAGAAGCAACATAGCAAAGTGATAAAAAATAAAGATCTGAAGCCAGGTTGCCTGGGGTTAATTCTCCCAGTTTTGCCATTTACTAGCTGTGTGACTCTGGGGAAGTTACTTTATCTGTCTGTGCCTCCGTCGCCTCACCTGTAAAGTGAGTTTACAAAAGTTTCTACCTCTCGGGATTGTTGAGAGAATTAAATGAGTTGATAGGAACACTAGAACAGTGCCTGGTGCCAAGTGAGTGGTACTTAAGTATTTGCCAATATAGTATTTATAGCCCCTCGCCTATTATGTGTGAATTGGAAATTTTTCCCCAAGCTGTGGTTATATAATATTTGAATGGAGGTTTAGAACAGACGAAGGTTGTCGTGACAGAGCTTTGAATCCAGAACCAGCGACTGTGAGGTGGAGGGATGAAGAATGACATGAAAGCAGGTACAGGGGCTCAAGGTCAGACTTTCCCAGTAAATTGACCAGGCCGTGGGGGAGGGGAGGGGCGGCAGGAGCCCCATGGGAGCTGCACAGGCCTGGGGTCAGGGGATGAGAGGATGAAACAATTAGATGAGAGGGAAGGCAAAGGGTGACTGTGGGCAGGGGACGACCCAGAGTCTGGCTGTGGGTGACTGCAGAAAAAGCAGTTTTGACTGCAACCCAGTTTGGAACTGGAGGTGAGCGAAATTTGGAAACAGCAGTTTATTTTTGGCATCTCCTCTCCAAAGAGCACTGCTTCTCTCTCGCTCTTTGTCTGATGATCCAATACCTCCACACTGCCTTGAAAATGCTGCCCCCCAGAGCCGAGGCTTCCCTCCTCTCCTACTGTTCCACAGCCTGAAACTGTTCACCTCACCCACCAGGTCCCATTATTTGAGCGCAGGCCCAGATGACAGACTGGGGAGGAGAGTGTGGAACTCCTCTCTCACCAACAAATTACTGATGGCCACTGACTAGTCCCTTGAGTGTGTGGATTTTAAAAGAGAAATACTTGTGGACTCAAATGGATGTCTAATCTAGGAATTCTTAATTTAGGGGGTGATGCGGTGGACATAGGCAGATTTCAGGCCTTTGACAGGGAGTTATCATTTTCAATGATTCTTGAAGGGGTCCTGTGACTCCCAAAATGTTAAGGGCATTCACTTTAACCTCTTTTGGCTAAGGCAGTATAACAAACTAAAGTGTAAACCTTCAGGTCAGTTGGAAGGAAATACTTTTCAATTGGATAAATCAGTGATTTGTATGTGTGTGTAAGTGTGCCTTGCACACGTGTTCGTGCACGCGTGCACACATGCACATGCATCCAAATTCTTTCCTTTTTCTGATTTGGAACCATAGATCTTTTTCTGAAATACTTGGATTCATTACTTTCTTCCCACAACATGGCTTCTGTGGTGACCTCCGTTGGGGGGTTCAGGTGTGTCGGGGGCTTGTGGTAACTGAGGCAGATGAAAGCAGCTTGTAGGAGCAGGAATCTGCTTAGTCACAGGTTTCTGACATCCTACATCCTCTTCCTTTCTAGAACAGGAAGTTCTTACTTCCATAACATGTTATCACCAAGGAAGTGAGCATATATTTTCCTCGGCTCCTGTCCTCCTCTTCCCTCCCCCACTGCCTACTGCTGCCTGCCGGCTCTATCCACTCTCCCAGAATGCTTCACGTTGCCATAATGAGATGCTCGGCTGCTGTGCAGCCACCGACGTCCGGAGATGGATGGGGCCTCCTGTACTGCCCTGAGAGGGATGTTAAAAAGACATTGTATTCATGGAAGCAGGCTAGAAAAGGCGAGGAGAAATGAAGAGCCTGACAGCACACAGAAGCCATTGTACAAGTAAAATGGTTATTCTTTCTGCCCATACCCTGCTAGCTGGAGTAACTGAAGCAATGGTATATTCATGAAAGTCACTGTAAACCTCATGCATTGTTTAGATTTGATTGGAAAATTATACCTTCTGAGATCGAATTTAATGCAACATCATTAGGACTTGATTAGCTCAATGCGAATGAGGTGAAAATACCCAATTCAGAAAAGAACACATGTGGTAATGAACACAGTTTTATTCAAATACTCTGTTAAATCCCTAGGCAGGTGTGATTTCCGAAAAATAGAAGGCCCTGGGTAAAAAAAAAAAAAAAAAAAAAAAAAACAAAGAAAAGAAGAGAAAAGAAAAGAAAAGAGCCAGTTTAAACATTCTATAGTTGTGCTGGAGAAAAAGATTAGGGGAAAAAAAAATGGAAATTGAAACACTGATGTCAAATCTCAGCAGAATTGGAAAATTCTTAGCTTTTCTGAGAGATCCCTAAAATGGCAGCTTCATAAAGAAGGAAACTCGGATTTTTTAGATAACTTAGAAACACAGACTCGTTTTTACTTGAAATAGCCCCAAGCATAAAAATTAAACAACTGCACCTCACAAAATTGCATGAAGTCCATAAGTATGTATGTGAAAGCATCACATAGCTGGTGCTCATGCATTTATTCCTGCTTCTCTCTCCCACTTTTATAAATGCTTGTACATATTTTATCATATCTGTCCTTTGAAGATATTACTCCCATGTTTGTAGATGGAGGAATTAAGGCCCAGACAAGTTTAATGCCTCCTTAAGTGGGAGGGTCCGCGTCTTATTCCCGGCTGGCGCAAAGGTAATACTTAAAGACACTTTGCCTCTGGCATAGCGGATTAAAAATCTTCATACCAGTAACTGTGGCACTCGGGGAAGGGTAATATGACTTCAAAGGACAAGGAAGAGACATGAGTCGCTATGGGAACACCATATGTACCTCTACTTACGTAGAATCCCCTGTAATTTACTGCAATCTGTTTAATTGTTTAGGAATTTCCTATATACATCTGAACTTCCAGGATCAATCGATTTTCACTAAGCTAGTTTTCGGAGAGTTCGAATGACACAGCATTGATACTGGGTACTCATATTTTTTTCTTTATTGTGTAAAGTCTCACATTTCAGTTTCAAACTAGGCTAATTTCGCATGGGTGGCATGTCTTGGTGAAGAACGCTTTTGTCCCTAACTCAATATTCACTGTAAACTCTAGAAAGGAGAAAGGAAGCCAAGTTCATAAAACACAGTGACTGTGGAGGCAGGGACTAGCTTAGAGGAAAAGAAAGGTTTGGGATGACAAGGTGGCTGTCAGGGGGAAGGGTTGGTTCAAGGATATGAGGGGTACTGAGGCTAACAAATATGGACACAGGTACGTCTCTGTGCTTTACTTATCCTGACTCATTCACTTAGTTCTCACAACATACCTATAAGTAGTTCCTATTATTTTCACTATTTTGCAGATGAGGAAACCAAGACACACAGAGATGTGACATAATTTCTCTTAAGTGGTACACTGTCTTCTTAAAAGCCAATGAGTCTTTAATCCAGGCCATCTGAATTAAGCCTATGTTCTGCTTGAAAAAAAAAATGTCAAAAGTGCTGCCATGGGTAAAAATGCCCAGTGTGGAGCTCGTTCCGGAAAGTTCCATCTCTTAAGGTCTCTTTTTATTTTGGGAGTTACATTATTGCCCCAACAGAAGTTGATGAGAAAAAAAAAGGAAGACCTTTTAATGTACATCATAAATGCACATGACAGGGTATCAATTCTACGAAGTAACCTGGAGTGATTATAAAGAGGTCACTTGCTTGTGTGTCATTGTCAGTGTTTTGACCTCTAGCATAAGAGGGGCAAGGGGACAAGGAAGCTGACGAAAGGAAAAGTGTAGTGAACAAGATATATAGCAAATGATGCCATATGCCATTTTCAGCTTGCCAGTCATGACCGGTTTTGAGGAGGGACTTTCCCTGTTGGTGACGATGGAGGAAAATGTCTACTTCTATGCTTTTTCCATTAACCTAATGATTGGAACATGACTGTGTATAGGTATTGAAAAACAAAACCTACATTTTTATTACCCTGTTAGCATTTGATAAGTGGCTATTGCAAAACTGTTCTATGTATGTATGTGAAAAGCAGCATAAGTTACGGTGACATGCTTATGAAATTAAAAGCTAAACAGCTGAAACTGTTTCCCAGTAGCACAGGCCTCAGTGGTTAAAAGGTTAATTCCAGTAGGCTGAAGAGGCTGCCCCCTCTCACTGATCTATCAGAATAGGGAACATATTATATTCAGCAGAGCCTCATGAAATACTCTAGATAAATAATCTCATTAATAATATACCATGAAGTCGATAGTTGATATTGAAATAAGGTCAAAAGGATAAAATAAATAAGAAGGATGGAGTAACCTGGAAATATTCTTTCAGACTCGTATTTTTCATAATATATATCTACAAAGGCAGCCTGAATGTCTACATACTCAACTCTGGAAAGAGGCCAGGTTTCACTATCTTTTAAAAACACATTCACCTCCATATCATTGTATCCTTATAAGTAAATATCTCAGGTATGGAGGGCATACATTAACCTGATTAAGAAAAGAGGGAACATTATAACACAGGGAGTTTGACCACTTAGGCACACTATTCCTTATTAGCTAGGTGGCAAGTTACTGAACGGTCTAAGCCTCAGTTAACTTATCTGTAAATTGGGGATAATATCAGTAACACCCCCCCACCCCTTAGAGAGTTGTGAGGTTAGGTGGAATACTTTAACAAGCAAAGCACTATACGAGTATAAGAGTAATGCCTATCACATGGGAAGCAACTAAAAAAAAGTTAGAATCACTTGGATTAGCAAACTGTCAGTTGGTTATGAGTTTGGAGAAATGAACTATCCTGACCTCTACTGTTAGATTTACTTTTTTTGGTTTGTTTGTTTCCATGCAATCCCATCTAGCCTGACTTTTGATAACTATGAAGTTCTATATACTCTTTCACTGCAATCTGAGGCTGAATTAATTCCTCCTGGACATGACTTCTTTCCGACTCTCTTCCAATTTTATCAGGGGCATATTTATCCATTTGTCTAAGCAGGCCCAAGTTTATTTCAGTCTTAGGACTATGCCATTCTCCACTCTGTGCCCCCATCCCCAACATATGCACAACAGCATGCTATGGTGGGATGTGTGGAATTTGGGGAAAAGTTTTACTCTACCATCACAGTCCCAAGACACTTATTAATTTTCCCCCAAGGATCTGACTATAAAGGCACAGAAGTATAACATCATTATCTCAGTAAACATCCCCACCTTTGGAGTTTGAAGCTTTGATGTTGGTACGGGGGAAAGACCTGGTCTAGGAGTTTAGTTATTGCTTTGTTATTAACTAGTTGAGTAACTTGGATTAGACATTTAACTCCTTTGGACCTCAACTCTCATATTCTTAAAATGAGGAAGTTGGATTTTCCCAAGGCTTCTCCCAGATCTAAAATTTCACATTACAGTCAACATTCACTTCACTTTAAGGAACAATTAAGTAGTGCCTATTATTTGAAAGTCCTGTACTAGATGCTAGGGACATAAAGATAAATATCAGAAAATTCCTGCCCTCAAAGGTTTATAGTCTTGTGGATTATTAAAATGATGGGGTGATATCTGCAGAATAGTATATAATCACTCAATTACACCTATTTTACTATTCATACCTGTGGGGCACTGAGTCTTAGCAGACTAAGAATGAGCTTAGCCCCTCGATCTTCAGGCTGTAGTTGACCTACCAAAAAGATCTGTTTTAAATTACTCTCTAAGTCTGTTTTTCATTTGAAAATAACCATAGTGACCTAATTGAAAGTGATGCTGAGAAATAACAAAGGTTGAACATTCTATATATTTTTGTGGACTCCCCGAACCAGTGAAGAGCTGGGTGCTAGGGGCAAAGCAGCGGGGAGGTCACTCATGTAGCTTAGCCATTACATACATTATTATCAAGTTTGCTGCAAATAAATCAATATAGTAAATGGCTAGCTAAAACAAATTAATTGTAAGCTTATTTTAATTTGGAGGTGTCAAGAAGCAAACCCATTTCTGTGCAAACCAACCACTGTGTCTCAGCCCTTAAAGTACCGTGATCCGTAAAAACATACAAGTATTATATATGTAAAATATTATGATTTAAGTTCTATAGAATTTATTACTTCCTAGATAATGAATAGGTTGAAAACATAAAGGAGATAAAGAATGCAGGAGCAGCTCTCCCGTTTGGAGTAAGGAGGGACTTTCTTAGAATCAGATCTGCCCAACAAGGAATGGCCTCTTTCAGAGTCCAGAGGTACTTACCCATCTCTGTGAGGCCCAGCTGACCGACCTGTCAGGTTAAAGGTCACCAATATGGATGAGAATCTTGAGAAGAAACCTAAAGTGGATAAATTCAGGTCAATTCTGAGATTCTATGATTAGGTGAAGTGATTCATAAATATTTGAATGATAGAAGTATGACAGATATAAAATTATAAGGACATAATTTACCCATGAGACCTTGGGGATTAAGAGGGATGGAATATACTACAACAGGAGTGGTGTGGGACAGAGAAACTGGTTTGATACTGTTCTTTTAAAATGTTATGGCGTGACATTTATCCCCATTTGAAACCTAAATTTCAGAACCCCAAAACTCAAAAGCCTTGGCTGAAGAAATTGAAAACCAAAATGACTAATGTTTTGTTACCAATTGTTTGTGGCCTAATCCTATTCCTTGAGGGGTTGTATAATGCTCTGGCTGTAGGTTGGGGTAGGGCCTTGGGATACAGGTAAGTGGGGTATGTGTCCTGTGATTGGGGTAGGAGGGGGCTATCCTCCCTAAATATCTCAAAATATCATTCTGCTACACTATGGTTAAGTGTGATGAGTTGGTTGGAAAGCATTTAAAAAAGTGGTTTGCAACTCATGAAAATGGTGCGAATTCTTGACTTAGGAAACTCAATGGTCGGAAGAAATTCACTTAAATTCACACTCCTTTTGCCAAGTAACAGCCCAACGAGGCCTCTCAGCGTCAGTGAATTAGATTCAGGCCAGGTGTCTTTGAGGGCTCAGCACCTACCCTCTGAACTTGCCAATTTGCCAGACTGAAGCTCAGAGCGTGGCCCTCATTTCCTGTATGCTGTGTGGGGCGTGTACAGATGTGTGTATGACGGACAATGCCTGTAGCATTCGAAGCCTTTAGAATAGCCTACTCGTGATCAAGGGGGAAGAAGTGTGGTGATCCTGGAAGAGACGTGCATCTCGAAAACGGGAGAGGACAGAGTGTTGTAATTGTTGTACAAGAATTGGGAATTTGTTCCTCACCCGAGGGCTTGCTGGAAATGAGGACGCGGCGATTCTTTATCCAGTTTCCAGTAGTAGAAAACACCTAGGAAGAGAAGTCCCAGTCCAAGTTCGGCGCGGACTGGGCTCCTGCTGAGAACGGCTCTGAGGCTGCGAGACAAGTGGGAGACCCAAGTACGGGGTGACTCCCCTACTCCTAGTAGCAGGACACGAGCTGCCCCTACTGTGCCGTTCCTTCTCGGCTCTTCGCGGAACACCACGCGTGCTTTGTTTCAGAAGCCGACCCATCTTTCTCGGTTGGTCTGCAGCTCCACCAATCCCGCCCGTGACGGGGCGGGGCTTCAGGGTCAAGGTGGACCAATTCCCCAGCCTCGCCCCTACACGCGCTTTCGGACCCCCGGGGATGAGTGACAGCAGCCGGGTCCAACCTGCTGCTCCAGACCGTAGCCTCCGCTAGGGAAGTTACGGGGACGAGGCGCCGGACCAATCGCATTGGACCTTAAGGGGCGGGGCCTCTTTGCCAGCCCTAGACCGGCGCCCTCCGCACTCCTTTTGTCAAATGAGAGACGCGGAGGGGCGGTCTCTCAACCGAGGTTCAGCCAATGGTTGGAGCCGAGGTGGGCGGGCCGGGTGTGCTGGCGGCTGGTCCTCAGCTCCCAGCCGAGGTGCGGCGAGCCGGTGGGGGGACCGCGAGGCGAGCGCGGGAGCCTGGGCGGCGAGTGGGGTGTGAGCTGCCCGAAAATGCACTCGGATGCCGCCGCTGTCAGTGAGTAACAGAGCGAGCGGGCTGAGGCCGGGCAGTTGCCAACACTCTCCACTCGGC
This sequence comes from Potos flavus, assembly GCA_028534135.1. Classification (NCBI taxonomy): domain Eukaryota; kingdom Metazoa; phylum Chordata; class Mammalia; order Carnivora; family Procyonidae; genus Potos; species Potos flavus. The sequence continues at coordinate 141,074,007 of CM052899.1, read as the reverse complement.
TCTCGCAGTCCCCGCCCCGCGCCTCCTGTCCCGAAACGCGCCGGGAGCCCCTGCCCGGGAGCCACCCCTTCCCCTCCCGGGGCCGGGGCGGGCGGTGACGCTGCGGGCGGCGCGGGGCGGGGGCGAGCGTGGGGGGGAAGGGGCCGGCCTGCCGGGGGAGGGCGGAGGTGAGGGGGGTGGGGACTGGCTCCTTTTCAGTGTTGGGGGCAGGGGGGGCGGGACGTGCGATGAAGGGCTGGGACCGGAGTGCCTGGGGTGAATGGAGGTGGAGGCGGCGGCGGGCGCTAGCGGGCAGGGCCGGGGGTGGCACCGGCGCGGGAAGAGAGAGAGAGGGAGCGAGCGAGCGGGGCGCAGGGGTGAGGATTTCCTAGGGGCTGAGCGGTGCGGGCGGCTCCGTGAGAAAGGCGGGTGAGTGCGAGGGGAGCGCGGGGGCGGGGACAATGGGAAGAAGGGCTGGATGGCGGGGGTGGGGGGAACAATGCGGTGGGGGAATGGGGGTAGCGGCCGAGCGGGGCAGGAGAGCGGGCACGGAGATGAGGGCTGATGTAACGGGAGAGCGAGGTGGTGGGAGGGATTGGGGTGTGATGGGATAGTTGGGGAGTCCGGTGGGCTGGAGAGGCATAGGAAGGGTGGTGGGGTAACTGGGAGTGGTGAGAGGGGGCAGACGTTGGGGTAATAGGATTGAGCAGGTGTTGGGAAGAGAGGGTAATTGGGAGTGAGAGGGAGGAGGGGAGGGTTTGGGGTGACAGGATGGGGCAGGGGTAAAGGAGGTGCGGTGGGGGTGTAGAGCTAGTTGGGAGGAGAGGGGGGTTGGGAGGGGCCAGGGCAGGGGGAGGACTGTCAAGTCCAGATTCCGTCCGCGCGGGGCTCGGGGTGGGGGGGAGGTGTCAGACTTATGTTTTCTGGGAGGTGTTCCCTCCCCCGGATCAAGACAGGGTCCGTGGAAGGGGAAGCCCTGAGCTTCGGGGTGCGGGGAGTGGAGGGGGCGGGGCTGAGGTGGAGGGGGCGGGGAGGTGCCCTGAGGTTGGCGCTGGCCGCGGTTTCCCCAGAGCGGCGGGAAGCGAGGTCAGCGCTGGCGCGGGCTCCGGCTGCGGGACTGGGAGGCGGGGCCGGGGCGCGGGCTGCGGGTTTTCCGCGGCGGGATCCGGAGGGGTCGGGCCCTAGAGACCGGGTGGGGGGTTTTGCGCAGGGGAGGTGTTGGGGTCCCAGGCAGTCCGTGGGATTGGCAGTCTGTGACGCAGTTGTCTAATTTCTGGTCGTCAGGTGTGGACGCTGGTGCCTGGAGACCCGCTTCCCTGCAGGGAGTGCCGGGCCAGAGGCCCAGCGAAGCGCTCGCGGGGCGCGACCTCTGCCAAGCTTGCGGGGAGGACGCTTTAGGGGTTTCCTTTAGGGTCTGGCTCCAGTGGCCGGGTGTGAAGGGGAAAGGCGGTCGCGCGGAATTCTGGGACTTGTAGTCCGCGCCGCGCGGAGTCGCGGTTGGGTTGGGTGCACGTGGGTAACTGTGGAAACGAGTCCCAGAATGCAGCGCGCCCCTCAGAGCCTCCCGGCTCTGCCAACTCGTGCTTTATTCCCTGCGGACCCGAGCGAGCTTTTGGGAGTCTCTCTCGCCCCCTGGGAATGGAGCGATTCACTGGACCTTCTCCCTGTGTCGGCGGGAGGGGAGAACCAAGCCAAACGCAGTCCTTTCACACTTGGGTTCTTGATTCCCGAGTTGATTACTTCCCCCTGCATTTAGTGTCCTTATTTGTAGAGTAAATGCTTAGTTTTTTACCATCTAGCACATAGGTTTGGAGAAACATTCAAGGTGCAGCACGGTCTAAAGCAGAGTTTAGGATGCTGTATTTATTGTGGCATCCAGTGTATGTAGACAGAAGTTTAAAAGGTTTCGTCTTAGGTAAATCTGGGCATGCAGCGGAGACTCATGGAACCCTTGTGAAGATAATATAGATTATGTGTTTGTATTTCCTGGGCTCTTTGAGCTACCCAAAGATAGGACTGAAAGAAGATGGTTTTGAAATGAATTGAGTGATGGAGGCGGCTTAGTGGAATTTAGGGTGGAACTGTGCCCATTCATAAAGCCAGCATGAAGAAGAGCAAAGGGAATATGGGATGTCTTCAGTTTTCAAGGGAACGTGGGAAGCAGATGAGGCTAGCAGAAGGTAAACTCAGTGGACGACCTTAAGAGGTTTTTGTGCGTTTTTAGCTGGGGCTGTAATTCTTTTCTCTTTGCCTCTTTAATATTAGAGACCATCCTCTCTGTAGATGCACCAGACGCGACATCCTTTGCCAGTTCCCATTACCATTTATATGCTGAATTACCATTTATAAGCTGAATTTGTACATTGCAGAATCTGTCATGTAGAAGGCTATCAGATTAGCTCAGAGATGACAGACTATTTTTATGTGATATATAAGGTATTATGAAACTATTGGTAGCATAGTCGCTAGAAGAGTATTACAATGACCCTAATGATGAAATTTTATCAAAATGCCCTAAAATTTGGAAACCTTTTAGTATGGTTACAAATATACTGAACTTGATTAAGTGATTAATGATTAAATCATGGCCGAAAAATTGGGCAATGTATGGTTTTTTCAGGAAAAGGTTTCTGTCCATATTATGTTTTACTTAATCTTACGATGAGATATTCAGGAAGCCCTTTGTGATATGTAAATATGTAATATGGACATATTTTTAAACATATGCACTTAATGCTGGAATTTGTTTATATAAAGTGTAAGGTGTCCGAGGTTGAAAACAAGAGTTATAATTGTCTTCAAGATGGTGTTTTAAAGAAAATATTAGGCTAGTTATTTCTTTTCCCTTTTTATTTTTGTTACATCCCAAAGATCAGGTGCCCTTTACACACACACAATCCCTCTCTCCTCCAGTCCCCCAAACCCTACGTTTCTAAACATGATCAGCTTCTACTTTATGCTGTGGATTTTAGGTTCCTCTTTGATTTTTGGTCTTTGGGGAGGTCCTTTATTTTCGTGTGAACTTGGATATGCGTTTAAACAGGTGTTTCTTCCACTTTACCCAGAATTTTTCACTGTTTTATATTGGGAAGGATTTTTACGTTATCTTGTTTATAACATTGCCAGAATAGAAAGTCTCCCTCATTTTCTCCATCTTAGAGACTTCTGTACATTTACTCTTTCCTTCCTTTGGTCCTGCCTCCAAGAAGTGCCCCTGTCAATACTTGATCACGCTTTTTCAAATGTTATTTATCATTACATCCCTTTCTGTTTTTATCTTTAGCTGCTCCCAGCAGCTCTTAGAGCTTATTGCTTTCTTCCTGACTAACAATACATGTTTGCATTTTCTTGTCTCAAGAATAATGATCTTGTTAACTCAGAAGAATAAAAATCAACCTATCAGAAACTGGCCTCACGATTTGACCAGTGTTGTATCCATCATTGGCAAGTAACAATACACTATGAAAAATGGCATAAATAACAGAATTTATTATTGTCCAGTAGCAACAAGTATAGAAAATAGTTGGTTGTAAGGGTGGCGCAGTGTCTGAATGATGTGTTTGAAGACTCTAGGCTCTTTGCATCCTTTTATTCCTCTATTTTTAGTATTTTGGCATATGGAAAGCCTTGGGCTCATTGCTTCATGTTGGCAATGTGGTTGCTGTGGCCCCAGACATCATGCCTGTGTGAGACAGGGAAGGAAGAAAGATATTTTCTTACAACTCCCTCTTAGCAGAGAGGAGTCTTCTAGAAGGTCACCTTGGAGACTTCCCCTTTAGTTTCATTGGGGAGAACTGATTTCATGGCACTGTTATTTGTAAGGAAGTTTGAAAAAATGGAAGTCTGGCATTTTTCAGCTTCTTTTGGGAGCTGTGGCCTTAGCTAGGGCAGAAGAGCAGTGAGGAGAATGCTCTGGGTTGGCAGCCTACAGGTTATATCCCTGAGCCAGCTACTTTGTCCAGCTATCTCTGGCTTGGTCTCAATCTTTTTTTAATCTGTTGATTTATTTTCTGCCTCATTTAAAAATAATTAAAGGTGACTTACTAAGTATAAATAAAAGCCTGCGAAGAGAAGGAAGTTAGGGGCGCCAGGGTGGCTCAGTCAGTTAAGCATCCAACTCTTGATTTTGGCTCAGGTCATGATCTTGGGGTGGTGAGATCGAGCCCAGGGTCAGCCTCCGCACTCAGCGTGGGATCTCCTTGGGATTCTCTCTCTCCCTCTTCTCTGCCTCTCCTGTCTCTCTCTAATAAGTAAATTTGAAAAACAGAAGGAAAATAAACTGTAAATTTACAGGCTGCACATAAATGCTTGCCATATGTTAGAAATAGGCCATATATTTGGCTCTGAGCTTCCTAGTAGTCAAAACAAAGAGGAAAACAAGACTAATTTTATTCATTTGGTGAGTGAAGCCTCAATTCATTTAATAACCCAAGGTGGAAGCTAGGTCATTTCTTATCTTCTCTTTTCCCTGGCTGGTGGTAAGAGCGAGACTGCATCTCCTCTCATGCCTCACAGAACACTCTCCTACTTCTTGCCACGGTCCTAGGGCTCACTCATCTTTCTTATGTTGTTTTTGTTAATCTGCAGTAATCCTTTTGCTAGCCTCAGCCTCCTCTCACTTTGTCCTCTTCATCACCAGTTTAATCATCTTTGTCTTTAGGATTGCCCTGCACAAAACCTCGAGGGCTCCTGTTTGCTTAAAGAAATGCAGACTCCTCAGAACCTGGGGTTGAATCAGTTTGTGCAGTTTAAGCTCCGTTTCTCCCGC